>PYUH01000186.1:229749-319530 GCA_016808085.1 Suaeda aralocaspica | reverse complement strand
CGTCTTACTTTTGTTTGACGGGTTAATTGTTGGATTAAGCGGTTTTGTGTTCCGCAATTTCACGATCTATGCCAGGCTATCTTTTTAGGACTAGCAAAAACATCGCTAAATTCTTTGAGCGTGTTTGTGTTTATTAAGTTTGTGCACTCTTGTAAATTAAGAGTTAAGCCAATTTTTAGTTCTTTTATATCTTGTTCATTACCGATATTAATGGATTCAGTTTCTTCTATTACAGGCGTGCGATTTTCAAATTCTTCCATGAACTTTATTATCTCAACTGGTTCATCATTAGTTGATTTTTCAGCTGAATTAATTATTGCAAGACAATTATAAGGGGAGTGGGGAGAAGAGCGTGGATAAGCAACAATTGCATAATTATTGAAATCATCAAGGAGTACATCAAAGAGGGACTCAATTCCATTAGAGCTTTAATCTAAATTAGGAACGGGAGGAATCGAAGGAGCAGATATAGCTAGATTTCTTATGACACTAATATGATCTTTGGATTCGGACTCAAAATCAGACTCAAACTCAGACTCAGACTCAGAATCTTCGAAAATTTGTCCCTCCCCGGTTGAGATAGTAATTTTGGCCCCTTTAGTGTTGATCCACTTCAAGTTCTTTCTCCATCCGCGCTCGACGTTCTCTGAATGGGAAATGAGTAAAGCGGGGTTGAACTTTTCATCTTGCATAGCCTTCTGAATTACTGCAGCTTCGTCTCTCAATGGGTTCCGTTCCAGTCCAAATAACAGACCAAGGGTCCATTTGTCTAAACACTCTGGTTTGGAGTATTTGGTGGGAAGAGAGTATTGTGCTCTCTCTTCTAGAAAGTAGCAATCATGAAATATTTCAAATCCAGGAATTTGTTTCCCGTTTTGAACCAAGGGTTCAGGGAAGCCATAATAGGGGTAATTATCCCCTTCCTTTATAAACTGCCCGTTTAGAGTGAGCTGGTAGGAAGGGATAGAGGTAGTAATTCCTCTTTTGGCGTTGGCCTTTCGAGTCACTTCTTCAACCATGTAGCTTTTTAATTCCTCTTTTGTCAGTTCATACCCCGAACCGAAGAGGTTAGGTGTGACTTTGACTTTAGGGAGATGAGTGATCTCCCTTCCTCCTTTTGCTCCTAAAGGCATGCCAAGAAAATAACCATTTTTTAACATAATAGCGTTCACTATCACACTAGCATGGGGATCAAGTTGTAAGTCTTCTGATTCAATGAGAGCGATTTCTTCGGCACAATCCCTACCAAATCTTTTCACATCTTGATCATGGGATATTTTTAGCAGGGATTGATCCTCCATGGCTACTCTGATTGGAGAAGCATTAATGGTTATAGGCACGCCTTCATGTATGAGCTTGGCCTTTTGATGGAGCGATGATGGCACCGCACCAAGCATGTGGAGCCATGGGCGTCCTAGAAGCAAATTGAAGGATGATTTTACATCGATGACATGAAATTCAACTTTCTTCCTTATTCCACCGGTGGACATATCAAGAGTTATGACTCCTAAGACCTCTCGTCTCGTGTTATCATAAGCTCTTACTACTTGCAGTGATGGGGAAAATGCTTTTTTTTCTATGCCGAGATGCTTGGCAGTTCTTAATGGGCAGACATTGACCGCAGACCCATTATCGACTAATGTCAAGGGGACGTTTTTATTCAATATCCCAGCAGTTAGGTAAAGGGCCCTGTTATGAGTAGTACCTTCCGGGGGGAGATCCTCTTTAGAAAATTCAATCATTTTCTTTGGTCCAGTTGACAAGAGACTTACTAGATTTTCAGGGGTAGTGTCAGGAGAAATATTTAATGCATTAAGTCCGTTCAGTACAACTACCCTATGATCACGAGAAGAAGCTAATAATTGCCAAATGGTTACGTCGGCTTTAGTCTTTTGCATTTGCTTAATGAGAGGATTATCATTGCTCTCACTAGAATTTTGGGCTTGTGATGAGCCAGTATTTGTTTGGACTGGAATTGAGTCTTTGTTGACTTGGACCTGAGATGGGCCTTTGTCATTATCAGGTTGATAAGCTCGTCCGGAACGAGTAAGATGCTGAACATTAGACACGACTTCTGTAGGATCTTGATACCAATCATTTTTTATAATTTCTGGATTATGCCCGAGAGTTGTGTTGACACTGAGGTTGGTGATATAAGTATCCTCAACATTATCGTCCCATATGCCACATACATGATCGTGTAAGCCTAATACTTCCTCCATTGCATTATCATTATTGGAAGTGATAAATTTAGAAGGATCAAAATTATCGCTAACACAATCAATGGCTAGAATAGATGATCCACCGAAAGGATTGGTGATATTATTCGGCTTGGGAGGTAAAGGTAAACGCCCGTCTTCAACCATGTCTTGAATGACATGTTTGAGGACCCAACATTGTTCAGTATCATGCCCTTTTCCTCTATGGTATTTGCACCATGAATTAGCATTCCATTTTGGGCTTCTCTTGTCCTCTGGTGGGTCAGGAGTTGGCCCAATTGGATGTAAAGCATTTTGGCTTTGAAGTCTGTCAAGAGCTTGAGAATAAGTCATGCTGATAGGAGTGAATCTTCTATCTCGAGGCCATCTCTTTATTTTTGATGGACTTGGACGAGAAGCTTCTAAAGCATTGACTTCATTATTTTTGGAAGATTCACCCTTTTTATAAGTGTAGTTCCCCTTATAAGCCTGGGGCTTCGACTGTTTTTTCAATAAATTGTTCTCAATTTTGATCCCGACATCATACACTCGTTTGAAAGAGTCGATGCCTTGATATTTGAGATGTACTTGATAAGGCTCGGACAGGTTGTCTACAAACCTTTCTACTAATTCAGCATCGGATGGTTTTTGGACCAAGTGGGTCATCTTTTCCCTATAACGAGTGAAGAAGGTAGTGAACCCTTCATCAGCTCCTTGTTTTAACACTTCGAGTTCTCGGAGTGTGACTTGGAATTCCATGTTATCTTTGTATTGATCAATGAATTCCTTAGTAACAGTATCCCAGTTTGAAACCCGATCTGTGCTAAGAGANGTTTGAAACCTGATCTGTGCTAAGAGAGTAGAACCAATTATGTGGAATGGGTTCTAAAGAAAGAGGGAAGATCACTGGATAGAATACAGGATCAACCTTTTTGATGGTCATGGACCCAATAAAGCTCTTAAGGTGATTGACTGGATTACCAGTCACCTTGAACTTTGGAAGAGTAGAAGGATCGAACTTCTCAGGGAGAACAGCCTCTGTGTTAGGGATGTTGGCAGCCTCAAATTGATATGATTTGCCACCCATTGAAGAACGATGAATGAGATTTTCTATCTCTTTCTTTTTCCACCTTTCCTCCTCTTGCCTTTTGGCTTCCATTTCAGCCAAATGTTTCTTTTCAGCAGCACGTTCAGCTTCAATTTCAGCAAGGCGTATTTGTTCTACTTCTCGTTCAGCCTCCATCTTATTAAGACGCATCATGAGAGCATTCAATGTAGTATTCATATTTTCTTCGTCACTCATACTTAGACTTGGAGAGGAACGAACGGAACTTGAGGAACAAATTGGAGAATTTAGAGTAATGAACCCGAAATCTTTACAAATATCCTCTAAGGAATTTGAGATGAATGATGATTGTTCGTCACTACCTAACCTTTGTAAACTTTGATCTGGATCGCGACACCAAGCAGTTGAACCAGCCCTTTACGAAAAAATTTCAAGCCATTCAGAAATTATTTCCATTTTTTCGAAAAAGAAATATTAAGTAGTGTTAACGATGATTAATTTAATACTAAGAGCGTTGTAATAAGCTAAAGACGACTAAACCTTAATTAATGACATTCTAATTTAAAGAATATAATTAATAAAGGTTTTTTGACCTTTTTTAGTTTAACTCAAACAAAACCAGTATTAAGTTAATTATTGTTAATGCTTATGAGGATTAAAAGATCATAGGCGAAATTTTTTTTTGTCTTTTTTTTTACAAAAAAAAAACGAAAGATTCATTCATTAAGGAAAATGAGATTGTTAGCTCCACCTAGAATTAGAAAATAAACTAATTAAATTCTACAAAAAAGAATTGAATTAGTAAATCCTCGAAATATTCAAATTATGTCAATAATCTTAACAAATAAATGTTTGAAATGATTGATACAATTTAAANTATGATTTAAATTTCTTGGTGAATAATGGAAGTATCAAGTTAGTCTTAAAAAAAGATTTTATTCCTAACATGATGTTATTGACAATCCTTTTATTTAATGATTTTCCAAAATAATTTCTAAATAGACAACATTAATAGTATTTTATATAAAAACAGAATAATGCTAATGAAGTCTTTGTAAGGAAATGACTTTAGTGAATCATTTAATTTGAAGCAAGTTAATAAAATATTTTAATAAACAAATGCAAAAATCTAAAGTCTCCAAAACAACATGAAGAATAAAATAACAGCATAAAGGAAAGTAAGAAAAAAAAAAGAAACAAAATCACGAAAAAAAGGAAACAAAATCATAAAAAAAGGAAACAGGATCATGAAAAAAAAAAAGGAAAGAATAAAAATACAGGCAATGAGGTTCCCTAAACCAAGGTTTTATGTCCTCTAGGGTTAAGCTCTAAAGGTCAATCCAAAGTGTCCTACATCTAAGGAGTGTGCTCCAACACTTTGCGGTGTGATAACCGTTAGATATGGAGTGTCTCCTCTCCAAGTACCATGGGCAACTTGGAATCGATGTAGTTGGGATAAGGTTGCGTTTTGCTCGGTTGCTTAGAGACCATGGGCCCCACCAAGTCAACGGTTCCTTCCCGAAAGTAATGTTATTATGGTGATCCTAAGGCATGTTTCAAACACATGGAAGCCTAGTGTTTGTCACATGTATGCAATATGTCTAAAAAAATGCAATTTGCTCTAAATATAATAAGTGTATGATTAAGAGAAAATTTTCAAGTCTCGCCCTCTTTTAGTCCCCAGTGAAATCGCCACTGTAGGGGCCCCGGATTTTAGGGTCCCAAATTTTTTTGGTCACCTTTCCCAAATCGTCCATAGGTCAAGTTACACCTAGAAAATTGGCTTAAGGAAAGGTGAAATGGACTTTTTTAGAAGTATTTTGCAAAAAATACAGGAGCGCAGGAATTTCAGTCGCGCTAGCATGGTAGCGTGACAGAGTTTGTCACGCTGACTGTGCAGCGCCACAAAGTTTGTCACGCTGCAGGTGTAGCGTGGCAAGCTTTGTGACGATGCGACGTTAGCGTGACAAAGTCTGTCGCGCTACGCTATTTTGTTTTTTTTTATTATCTTTTTTTTTCGAGTGAGATAATAATATACGAATACGGACGAAGCTAGTAAGAAGTCGCCAATGAGTTTTAGGAACTAAAATCATAAACCGTGTATTTAGATTAGATACGAATGGGACTCGAATAAGGGACGTTTGTCTAAATTGCACGGAAATCCTCTCCGATCCCATGGGGATGACTCCAAGTTGTGGTCGAGCGAACCAAAGATTGGACTCGGGGGCGAAGGTACTAACATGACGGAGTGCGTCGGGTTAGCCCATAGACGGCCATTACTAGTTTCCTCTTAACCATACAGAAATTACATTGGAATCACACAAAAATATCAATTACAAAATTCACAAAAAAAAAGCATTAAATTGTTAGTGAATCACAAAAAAAAAAAAAAACTAATTAATTTAACTCAAACCGTTATTAAAACCAATTTAGGGAGCTTAACATGATTAGATTTGTCCGAAAGAATTATCTTGATTAAGCGTTGCAAACAATCAATTTTAAGTCCTTTAACAATAATAACGTGATAAAGCAGTAAATAAATAGTGAAACAACAACTTAAAAGTCCATAAACATGATTTTTAGGGCTCTCAGGAAACGTACCACTTCTCCTTTGAAGATTGTCTTCGTCGAGTATTAATTTGGGCGGAGTTTCGAATTATTGTTTCGATTTTACTAAAATTTGTAGCCACTTTTTAGTAAAATAAATAGCAAATAAAATAATAAATAATTATTATAAAAAAAAAACAAGGTTGTTAAAAGCAATAATCGGATTATTTAAGTATGAGGGATAAAGTGAGTTTAAAAAAAAAACGTCGAGAAATGAAGGAAATGAGGGTTTTTATAACAGCGTGGGAACCCTAATCGCGCTAGGCTACTAGCGTGGTACGCCGAATCGCGCTGGCCTAGTAGCGCAGGGAACCCTACGACGCTATTAGGGTAGCGCTGTTAGCTTAGTCACGCTGAGCTGTCAGCGTGACTAAATTAACCGCGCTACGTTTTTGAAACATCTTTTTATTTATTTATTTATTTTATTTATTTATTTACTTATTATTATTATTTTATTTTATTCATTTATTTAAAATAGTAAAAGATGCATTTGGATAAAAAGGTCCGTGAAATAAGAATGAGATTTATTTTTAAGCCCAAGTATACTCGATTATCCAACCTTCTAGAGAAATGAGTTTTTTAATCATCATAGAGTCCTGCCGCGGGACAGGGGACTANCCCTGCCGCGGGACATGGGACTAAATTAGGTGTCTACACAATGCTAGCTACTTCTTTTTTTTTAATGCATTCTCCCCTATATTGCTATAATGTCTGAGTGCTACTGCAATTGAAAGAAGTGAAGAAGAAAGTACAGTGTGGGTGCAAAGAACACTTAAGCTTATCAATTTCCGATGCTATTTCTTTTTTTTTTTAATTCGATAATAAATTTATTTTGTTTTCCTATACGTTTTTGTGAGTTTTAGGGTTTGTTTGAGAAGACATTGTTTCTTGAGAAGGGCTGATCGCGTGGAGGAGAGTTGGGGGTGGCAGAGGAGAAGGAGAATGTTGGCAATGATGGTTAGGGGGCGGAGAGCACAAAGAGGAGGGTGGAGGGAGGGGATAGAGAATGGTTGGTTTTAAAAGGAGTTTGATGAGGCTATAGGTACAGAGAGACAAAGAGAAGGGTGGTGGGGGAGGATAGTGGTGGTGAGGGGGCAAAGGGTGACAATAGAGAGAGAGAGAGAGAGAGAGAGGATAGTGGAGGGAAAAGATGAAGTGTAAGAAAGAGGGAGAGGTTAGAAGGTTGTGGAAATGTTTTGATAGGGAGCGGCAGAGGATGATTTGTTTGACATGCAATTTGATGAAGATCTTGTGGAGAATGTCTTGTGGTAGAGGATAGATCGTTTCTGCTTGTAGTGGTCGTTGTGGTGTTGGTGGGAAATCTATTGATAAGATTGAAGATAGAGAGTGAGGGGGTGAGAAGGTGGAAGCTTTGTATTTCTTTCTATAATGAAGGTTATATTGTAAAGTAGAATGGCGTTCTTTCTATAATGGTTGGTTTTAATTTTATTACTTCGCAGTCAAATTTGTCACTATTCTCTGATGTTTTGGTATTCTTCTTATCTCTCAATTCAAATTCATACTTTTTTTGGTTATAATTACAACCATCTTTTGATTTTCGAAATTATATCACTAAGCTATAGTTCATTGATCTTGCTTTTACCAAATTTAAAATTTTGTTCTTATTCGAAATTATTTGGTTAGTTAATTGTATTGGTGTTATTGAGACCATCAAAGTGTTATTTTTGTTTAGGGCTACATTCGTGTGTAATTATACTTGCATTTCATTGTTTTGATGATTGATATTTTGATAACCAAGTTAGCTTTAAGTTCTCAACATCAGAATTCCAAATTTAAAATTTATTTTTGGTCAAATTGATGGTGAATACTTGAAGCTGGTTGTTTGATTGCAGAAATTACTTCAGCTTTCACATAGTGATTTCATTGGCTCTCCTCACATGTTCTCACGTGAACAACCTTGCTCTTCTTTCATCTTCTAGTAATGCCTTCTCTTTCATCTTCAATATTCTACTTCCTGTTGTTTCAATGATGTTGAATCATGATCTGCAGTGCCATAAAATTTGGGGTTAATTTTTGTTAGGGGCGTTTGCGCTATGGAGAAGGAGCTAATCTCAGGATTCCTTGCCATTCTTATGGTTTTAGAGCAGTGAAAACACTGTGCATGCTGACATGGCAGCTGAAGTGGACCTATAGGATGGGATTTGCTCATGGGTTTCAGGTATCATCTTCCCCTTTTCTATTATAAGTTGTTGAAATTTAATATGTTTTGTTCGATTTTGGTTAATTATTCGATTAGGGTTTCGAACTTTTTGGCGGTGAATACGTTTTTTCAATTGTCGATTTCCTTTTTTGGTTCGATTCTTTGGGGGTTGAATTAGGGTTTTGATTTATTGAATTCGATTCTTTGGAGTTTGAATTATGGTTTTGAGTTTATTCTGAATTCAAAGGGTTTCGTTTTTTTGGAATAGAAAATACACCTCACATTACAGTCACCGGATATTATGGCATTCTTATCATAAAATTCTAAGATTCGTAAGAATCATGGTAGTTTAATCTGAAATCTGAGTCATAAGACGATCAGGGCAGATTCGTAAGAATCATGTATGTGTACTCATAAATTCAGAGTCGTAAGAATCATGGTAGTATAATCTGAAAATATCATACTGATTCAACTTATGTGTGTTAAAATAGGGTTTCGAATTTTTGTTGGCTCAATTCGATTTCATTTACGGTTTCGATTGATAATTAATTTCAAGCTTTGTTTTTTTTTTGGTTTGGTTTGTTTGGGTTTTGGGTCCGATCTTGGTCCTTAAAGGTATTTTTAAAATTCGATTATTGTTCTTTGATGTTCGTTACTGGTCAATCATCTCACGTAACTCAATTCATGAAGATTTGATTAACATGTTGGATTAGGGTTTTTTTTTTGGAGTTTTCATTCTGCTTTCAATTTCGACCTAAATTTGTGTTTGGTATTACGAATAAGTGATGTATTTAGCTTGCCTTTTTTTTGGTTTCAATTTGTGTTTGTTTTTCATTAGGTAAGTTTTTACTCTTTTCCGCTGATAATTCTACTTGCTTCCTTTTGTTTTTATGTTTTCTCTTACTGCAACTTCATTTTAATTTCCAAAATCCAGAAAGTTAAAGAAGAAGATGATGAATAAAAATACATTGGGGGTGCAGCAGGTTAGTTATTTAAAGTTTCATTTCTTACTCCTTAAACCAAATTCAGTTAGACTTTGCTGAAAAAGTAGTGCACAGCTAGGGTTATTACAAAACGATGCTTAATTGTTGATGTTCTTGATTTTCGATTTTAAATCTTATACGCATATTCTTTATAAGGGTTTGGGGAAAACATGATATAATAAAGAGAAGAATGTAGAAAGGATATACATTTGTCACTCTAGCGATTCACTATATTGATCCATGTTCAACGGGCCCCAAGTTAATTTGGAATTAAGGCCTTTTTGTTGTGTACTTTTGTTGAATTTGCGTTGAAAGGAGTAAGAAATGCATTTCATTTTGAGCATATTCGTTCCTTGCATAGATTTTCCCTTCACTTTTGATTTCCAAATTGATCATCTTGAGCACCAATTTACAGACATCTTTTTCTCGATACCTACATTCTATTGTTCTGATTAGTGATGAATCCAATTTTACAAGGTTCGAATTGGATTAGAGTTTGGGGGTTGAATTAGGGTTTTGATATGATTTAGCTTTGAATTTTTAGGTTGCTATTATGTTTTCACAAGAGTTGAATTGGACAGGCAACGAAAAACTAGACAACATATTCTACTTCATGTCAAGTTGAAAACAAGGTCTGAATCCTCTTGCCCCTACAAGTATGTGATCTTTGATGTTTGCACAATTGCATCATTTCTCATTGTGAGTCTCTGTCCAGATGTTCAATCTCCTTTTAGTGATTGTTACTTACTTGCTTCTCACTTCCAGGCAGCATATTTTGTTTCCCACGGTTTTCGAAGAAGAGACAAAAGGTCTAACTTGCTTCTGGTAGGTACAAATGTTTGTGATGTTCAACCCCCCCCCCCCAACACACCCACCCACCCAAATGTTTATTTTGTCATTTAGTAGCTGAGCGTTTGACTTGCTTTGCTACAAAACAAAATATTGTACATTGATGTTCGAATTAGGGTGAATTATGGTGAAGACGATTAGGGTTTTGAATTATTGGATGTTGAACTCGGTCTTTGGTTTTGAATTAGGGTTTCGAATGTTTCACTGTTGAAATCCCATTTCTTGGGTATACATTCGATTTTAGGGTTGAATTTTTGGGGATTGTACTCTAGGGTCTAAACGGATTCACGTTGCGTTGAAGGATCTTAATTTTTACAGTTTTTTGTTGATTGGTTACATTAAATGTGTTACGTCTTTTATTGGGTTTGATAATTTAGAAATATTGTTGATGATGATGGAGTTTCAAGAAGTGAAGTGGCAAAGTATTTGCATGTTGTGATCAATAGAAAGCATATTCTGAATACGAGGGAAGAAGTAGATGACGAGGAGTGATCATGATCCGGGGGGGAGAGGGTTCTATTTATATGAATGTTAAAGTTTTTTGGGTCCGTTTTTGATCCCCTCAAAGGTATATATATATAATCCTATTTTTCCTTTCAACTTTTTTTTTTCCATTAACGGTCAATCATCTCAGGTAAATCGATTAGGGTATTGATTATTTTGGGATTTTTCATTCTATATTCGATTTCCATCTAATTTTGTATTTGTTATTTTGAATAAATGCTATATTTAAATTGGCTTATTTTTTGTTTCAATTTGTGTTTGTTCTTCATATATTTTATTTAAAATTTGGAAAAATCCCTCCTTTATTCATCTTCTTTGAATGATGTTCGCCTGGATAATTCTTCACTCTATCTCACTACAAATTCATTTAAATTTCGATTTCTAGAATGTGAAAGAAGAAAATGATGAAGAAAGCACAGTATCGTTGCAACAGGTTAGCCTAGCGTTTTCTAATGTTGCTGCTCATATTTTTTTCTTTGCATTACTATCACAGTATAGTTGGGTTTGCTGGAAAGTTTGTTTTGAATGTTCATCTATATCAGGATTTTGGCCATTAATTTACCTGTTTGAGTTGATTTTGATTTCATATATGGTTGTATCGTTACCTTTATCCTAAAGATTTGTAGTAGTTGCTCTGGTTGGTTTTTTTAATATCTGAAACATGTCATGGGGGAAGAAGAGTTCAGCTCTACTGTGGGTGATTTTGATCCTGATATTTTTGCATCGGACTAGGTTAGAGAGATGCCATAAACAGGTTTATTTGTATTTCTGTTAGATCTCAATAGATATGTGTAAGGGGAAAGAATCACAATTTTGTTGCAACTTTTGTTTCAGTACTTCACTGTGTAATAAATTTGTCTATTTTTAGGACTGTTTCGTAGCTAACCATTAAGCATATTAGGTTGTTAGCAACTGTTCAATGATTTCAGATTCAATTGTAGGCATGAGTGGGGGAAGTGAAATAGATGTTGATTTGTGTAGTGGGAGAAGTGAGAACCAAAATGCTAAAAATAGGTAATACTACAATAAATTTACTTCAAACCAAATATATACAAGAAAATGTTTTAACAGTCAATAAAATACAAACATAGCAATATTTAACAAAAGCAACATAATTTCTATGCAACAGCAGGCAACCTTTCTTCATTGTTGTTGTTGAAAATTCTGATATAAAAAATACCGCGTCGAACATAATAAACACTTATTGTTTCACCAACAACAAGATTGTTATTCTTCACAAAGTCGGTCCTCTCTTTATCGTAAAAAAAGCCTCCGAACTTTGATCCCTCTTCATTTGCAAGCACCCTCATACTGCAAGGTTGCCCACTGCTTGTATGAGAAACTGTTGCACTGCCAGAACACTGCACCATCAACAGCCTCCACTGTTGTGGTAAAGGCTACAATACATTAAAATCCATTAATAAAATAGACAAATTATGTATTTAAACCCATAAGTAAAATAGATAATTATATACTTAACCAAATTACCTGTTTGCACTTAGTAAAGTATTTACATACCAAAAAATTCTTGTAAATCTCTTTGTATTGAGTGGTGTGACACAGAAGATTAGCATATTCCCCCTCCATGGCTTACAAGACAAAAGAAAAAGAAGAAACTCTATAGTTTAAAACTAACCAGGGATTGCTTTATATAGGCCTTGGAAACTGTCAATAGAATGCAACTCTTCAAAACCTATTAATTCTAAACACCTTGGAAACTAATATAAAACTATTAATGCAACTCTTCAGATGCAACTGTTCAGTTCTGACTAATTCTTGACATGCATTAATATACTCTCTGAACAGACTTCTCTCCTGTTTAAGTAACTCTTCAATCCTGGATATCCAATGAAATGATAGTACAATGCAAAGTATACAACCTATGAGCCTAATATTGATTCAAAACACATTGTTCCAAACAAAAATAAATGCATTTATAATCTCTCTTCCCAATTTAAGTACCTTTTTCAGTTTTTCCTCACACTGCAAATTAATCCTCTGTTGACTGGAAATAGTAATTTTAATAATAATAATAATATTTAGTCCATTACGTTTGGTATTTCGGATTTCAAAACTAAGTTCATGTTGTTTTTGACTTGTTATTTTAATGCAGTTTTCCTCAATTTATTTTACTAGATTTTGAGACTATATATTACTTTTATTTTTGTTTGATCCATTCCATTTTTTAAGAATATAGTCTCTGAATTAACATTAACCTGTATCACTTTCTACAGGAAGATACTGTTGAAATAGCATCAAGAATTTGGGGTAAACATGGAAGTGTATAATGTAGATTGTCAGATTGTCTACTAGAAGGCGAGGCATTATTTAGGGAAATACACCATGTTTATCATACATACATACATAATTACAATCATTTTATTCTGGTTCATGAATGGTAAAAAGTGTGTTTATTAAACCACATGAACTGTAAAACTCATAAATTGAAATTAACAATGGAACTAATATATCAACATCTCATTTGGTGCAAACCAAAATTACTCATTAAACCATTACACATGACTGTAAGAATTTGATTTTATACCATCGAACTGCCATTTTGGGGCGCATATACTCTATCATGAACCAATATAAGAACCTCACTAATATACACAAGTAACCCATTATATGTAATTTAATCAACAAATACAATACTATGAATTATATAAACCTAAACATTATAATCACGAACATACATATTTTGGGGCGTCGTGCGCATTGCACACGGTGTCACAACTAGTGAATGAAAATGAAGGACATAATTTAAGACGAAAAGGCTTGACAAATAGAGATATAAGCCAAGTTTTACAATCACTTATGATTTTTTTTTTTTGGTGCTAATTCATCACTCATGAATTATGATGTGATGAAATAGGTTAAAAGGGAAGAAATAGTATTGACACTAATCAAGGTTAGCCTAATCATATAACCACAAAAAACCACTAGAGTTAACACATGTCATCTTCTCATACACTTTTTTCACTCCTAAACTTCACAATTTTATTTTTATTTTTGTTTTAGAAAACTTTCTTTATTTGTTGCTCCTTTAAATTTTCTTGCCATAATTTTGTTTTCAAATTATATAAGCATCTTCATATCAATATAATTTACTACTTCTATTTCTTATCAATTGCAACAGTAGACTATTATTTGTGAAATATTAAAATTTTAAGTGTTACAATTAATAAGAAGCGGAGGTAGTAGTAATTATTTGTGTTTGATATTTAAATCTTGACAAAATTTAATTTAAGTTCAATTGTTATATATTTTAGTTTTTGTTAATTTTTAGAAAATTTAGAAACAAATTTCTACTGCAAATATATAATAATTATTATTAATATTATATAAAATTGTTTGACTATTAATTTCAAGTGTTCAAGAGGAATCAAATTCTACAAAATTGTAAACAGTTTTAATATTGTTATATAATATATGTATTTAGTGGATGCCCATTATACCCCTATAATTATTCTAGGATATTCTAGGTACTAGGTTTAATATTCTCTAAGGAAACCCCAATTGTTTCTCATGTATATATAGATATATATATATATGTACACCCTTATAATGTATTAAGATGAATATGAATCTATCATCTCCTAATATTCTCCTCTAAAATCTCTTTTCTATAACACGTTATCAGCACGAAAGGTGCACACACGCATATGATTATATTGATTGAATACAAGAAAATGATTTGACTGATTAATTCACATTCTTCGCATAGTTATACTCCATTATACTTTAACAGTAGTGCCGACAAAAGGTATATAATTACCATTATACTTTAACTCTGTAAAAAGAGGATAAATACTAGTAAATCACAGTGATTTGCAAGTGTAGCAAATCACTGGGGCAAAATAGTAAAATAACAGATTTGGTCGTTCCTAGAAGTTAGTAGACGACAGTTTAGGTTATGTAACGGTTGTTTTACTTGGGAATCACGCGCCTCACTGTTATATATATTTTTTTAATAAATCACAGCTATAAAGTTTAAAAAACTGATATGCATTAAATCTCAAAGAAATCACAAAATGAAAAAAGTAGAGGATCGTTGTCACTTTAAATATATTGCAAAGGGTTAACTGGTAAAGTGTGATAAGGAGCAATTAATAACAACTTGTTA
The DNA here is from genome assembly GCA_016808085.1 of Suaeda aralocaspica. NCBI lineage: Eukaryota > Viridiplantae > Streptophyta > Magnoliopsida > Caryophyllales > Amaranthaceae > Suaeda > Suaeda aralocaspica. The sequence goes on along the minus strand of PYUH01000186.1, from coordinate 305,036 downwards.
CAAATAAAATATTATAGTTGTGTTTAATTTGTTGTGTTTAAATGGATATTACAGAGGTTGTTGAGACTCTAGGTATCTATGAGTATAAATTTGAAGCTGCAAACAGAGGTACGTTTAATTTCAGTATTTCGTCTGTTTATTTGGAATTAACATTCATATGTTAAAGTGATTATTAGGTTGGTATTTCCAGTAATTGAAATGGTTAGGGAATTTTGTTATCAGATTAATTTTGTCAGTGCGGTTAAGCAAGTAAAAGGGCTTAACGTAATTGTTTTGATAATCAAGTTTCTTTATTACGTACTATTAGCATTTGTTTTACTCAGTAATTTGGGCAATAATGAATTTCAGGGGAGATATTGAAATTTCGGAAAAGTTGCAATAGTACACCCTAGTTAAATGCTGGTGGATGAATCTTGGTTATTAGATCCAGATTGCAATGATGAAGAGTGTTATTCTACTCAGGCAACAAATCGTGAACCAGCGATACAGTATGTTGATGATATTATTCGTTCTAGAAAGCGGAAAAGCAACAAGGTCTATATGGGTAGCTTGCTTTATTGTTATGTGATGATATTATTTGGGTAAACAATTCTCTCATGGTGTTGTTTTTGTAGGGAGGTGTTCGTATTGAAGGCACAAGCATACGGTTTAATGAGAGGTTGTATGAGGTGAGTTCATGTTGTTAATAGTAGAAAAAGGTAGTTGTAAGTGTAATTTGTTAAAGGGTTAATTAGCTACTTAACGTTTAATTAAGCATAATTATGCTTCTGTCGGTGGAAAAGTTAAAAGGGATGGTGTTGTACTTAGCACCTTGGCTGCTAATTTGCCTCGTGTAAATACCCGATTTGATATTGTATTATTATTATTTAAAAGTTAATTTTGTTAATACATGTTATTTGTAGATTAATTAAGTATCATGTTTTTTGATTTATGAAATTGCAAAAGCCAAATATTAATTGTAGAATCGAGGCATTTGGAAGAATGTGTAGTAATTTTGATTCAAAAAGAATAAATTGGGTTAAGGAAATGGGATTTGGAGGGTTATTGTTCTTAACCTTTAAACAATTGCCACGTAGTTTGTGCTACTGGTTGATGTCTCGCGTTGATCCTATTAATCGTATATTAATAACTCGTGATGGGACAAAATTTAAATTATCATCAAATCAAGTTAGATGGGTTCTAGGTATCCCAAAGGGTGCGAAAGAAGTTCCTTATGAGTCTCCTGGGAATGAAATGGATAAGCAAATTAATTTGTTGTATACAAAGTACGGGAAAGGCAATGAAGAAGGTGGTGGTAGACTGGTAGCGGAGGGATTTATGTGACTTCTGAAATTCTGTTTATTGCTGAGGGTGAGTGGGCTAATGAAGATAAGGAAGAATTCAAAACCTTATTCTTAATGTTGGCATTAGACTTGGTTTTATAACCTACACAAGGACCTCGACTAGCGGATGACCTTGTTGCAGCTGTTTGTTGTGCTAACAACACCAGGGATTATGATTGGTGTGAATTAGTATTACAGAAGCTAATGTATTATGTAGAGGTATTCGGGAAAAGATTTTATTGTGATGGTTTTGCCGGTGGGTGTGGAGGCTGTACCACCTTCCTAGCAGTAATTCACTGAAAATACTCCGCTATTATTAATTATGAAAGTAAATTTAACGAAAATTCAAATTTATGGTAAACATTACTTATGATGTAGTTTCTAACAACACATGTGTTTAGATATATTACCTTGACAGATTAAGACGGACTCCTATTAGTTGGGGTACTACTCCCCGTATTGAAGTATGGACCATGAGAAACATACGGGCTGCATGTAGTGATGATAGACATCCATTATCAAGAGACTATGGTTTGTTAGGGGTAAGATGTTTAAAATTTTCATTAACTATAAAATTTGTAGGTGTACATTTGTATATTTAATGATTTTGTTGAACTATTGCCAGCGTGTTGATGTTGCATATGGTGAATTGCATCCTTGTGACATTAAAGCTCGTGATGTTGAAGCTCCAAGTGAATCGGATGTTGATGAGGTAATTATAAAATCGTTTGGTGCTTCTTCGTTTTTGGTTATATTGAAGCTGAATCGAATGGAATTGTGTTTAATTAAAATGTTTGTTGAATTGTTAGGATGTCCATGTGTTGAGTAATACAAAGATCATTCGGAGGAGTTTGGTAGTGAAGGAAAATAGACAGGTCTGCAAGAGTGCAAAGCTAGCATTAACTGTAAGGGGTGAAAGGTCATGTTGATGTAATTAGTTTAAATTTTCGATAACATTATATACTTCTTGATGGTGTATGTGTAATGAACTAATGATAAGTTGATGCGCATCCAATTATTATGTCGTGTACTAGTTGATGGAAAATATTGCGAAAACCATTTATATTTTATTGCAATTGTTTTACCATTCGATACACACGTACATTTTATGTTTGACGTGATAAACAAGGATGTTGTCATTTATAAGCCCTTACAACACAACAGGTTTTTAATATTACTTAAACAATACTAAGTCGAATAAACAAATCCTTCAAATACTATTCGAAACTTGCAAGACGTAATTTGTGTTGGTGTAGGTGAAAAAAGAACGTGCAGTATGCGGTGAGCTTCGTCTTCAATGTATGCTATCTATAAGAACAATCTTGTACTTACTCTAGTTGTCCAGGTTTTGCCAAGTGCCGGTACCACTAACCTTCCAGAAGTAAGTATAGGAGGTGTTCGCACCATGCTGATATTGTAGTTCGGAAAGTAATCTGATACTTCGTTCGTCACAATAACTGCTAAATTGTAATTTATAGCTAATTCAAGAAACTTAGAACCAACCACATTCAACTGCCGATTACGCCTGTACATGTCTTCTTTTGAGTATTTAAAAGAAGATCTAAATAACTGAGTAATTGAATCCAACACTACGCATCTAACCTTATGAGTGGAGGTAAGTTTTAAAGAGAACAAAGTTGTTACCTCGGATAGTGTTTGTGAAAGATGATGTAAGTCCTTCACAGCAAACACACTTATATGATCCAAAGTTAACCATTGTTCAAGTGCAGGATTTTTTTTTATCATGTGTGTTTTAATTTGTTGGATTCTTTTGGATGGGAAAACAAACTTTGTGTGTAGATAAATGCTGTGGCCAAGTAATCCACCAAAGCAAGGTGGTTGTTGGCATGTCAGAAGTTGTTGTAGGCAAAATTGGGTTTTTCCAGCACTGCTTTCACCTACAACTTATGTGACTCGTTTTGTATGAATGCCTCCACCCAGGGCAGAAACTATTTCACTCACCCCTGTGGCAATAGTATAGGTGGACTACATTTCAAGTAGGGAGGTTTAATTGCAGAATTTTTTTTTTTTTGTTTTATGTTTATTGATTGGAGACAAATGGAAAATATATTTTCAATGGAATTGTTATGTTTTACTAGTAGTGTAGGCTGTGTAGTGTCGTATATTTAAAGGAAAACCATAGGATAGTTGGGCCACTATATTAAAACGGTCCACTACAGTACACAAAACCAAAAAACATTGTGGTGGGCCAGTATACATGTGATAGTCCAAAGTAATTATAGTTGGGCCAAAACATATCATACATTTTTAAGTAATGGAATTAAAAATGACGGATCCTATACAAACAACAGTGCACACTGTTTTTTCATTCAACTTTTGGCCAACCAAAAACATTAATATCCGCCTATTATATTAGGCCATAAACTACTTACATGAAAGGTATTGGATTACTTAAAAAAGGAAAACATCAATATAGGCCCACCACCAAATCAACTAAGGCCCACAATAAAAAGTCCATTAAACATAAATATTTCCCTTAATAAATTTAAAAAACAGTCATTTTTAGTGTTAAATTAGGATACCCTATAATGAGCTCAAAACAGCAAACATTTGGCGCGGTAATTTCATATGCGTCAAATATCTCTTTAAAGTTCCTCCATATCTTGATGGTAAAGGGTGAGTTTTTTTTGCAATACATTTGCATCTTCATGCGCCAATTCTTCTTCATGTACTTGACCGTCATATTCAACTTTTCATTGTAATGTCCCCCAAGGTGTTCCTCACCCCAAGCTTCAGGAACATGCTGCGGCCATTAAACATATAATTAATTAGTCATAACCATTTACTTTCCTTTATCTAATTACAAATTATAGTAAATATATATATATATATGTTCAGTTTTATTACCCATGTATAACAATATGGTTGAATTAAAAATGTGACTACATACCATAACTCCTTGATTAAGGTAGGACTCTGTTAGGTGGACCTTAAAGGAAGGGAAGGCAGAATTTTCTAAAAAAAATTTGCGCCCAACACATGATCTTCCATGTAGGCCTCTGGTAAAGCTGACTCATTTGGAAAGCCCCATAATGGGTAGTTTGGTATCTCATCTAAAACCCTTAACTTGCCATCAGTATTCCAGACCTCAACTTCTAAGCAGTTGTTTCCAATGTAACAAAACATTATTAAATTGCCATGAACTACGTCGTTGTTGCTTAGGAATTCATTGTAACCTTCCTTCAGTATTACCACCCATTCGTCATCAATGTATTCTAGGTGGAAATTGACGATGCATATGCGGTTTGTCAACTGCCGTCGTATTTTTACAGTATTTCCCTGCAACTTCTGTGGCCATGTTTGGTGATTCGGCAAAATCTTTATCAAAAAAATAACATATTTAGTTACGAAATTATATATAACAAAATAACCCTCAATTAATTTTCTTAACAGTTATTGACAATAATTAAAATTGATGAACAAAAATAAGTTAAGTGAAAAAGGATATATACCAATTCAGATTTGCCATCCTGGTCTCCATGTGTGATTGAGAATAACGGGAACAAATTTTCCATGGTTGCTTTATGAGAGTATGTATGCGAATATTGAACAAATGCTATAATGTGTTTAGAAACTTGACGGAAATGAATGTTGGTGGGAAGATGTGTTTTACAGATAAAGGAGGATTATACGTACTGGTAATGAATGCTGATGTATGCCGGTCAATGGTCAAACCTAAAATTATGTTACCATTTATCCCTATTTATCTTTCCCCTTAATTGCAATTACTGTGAAACATGAAGACTATGCAATTTAGTCAACACTTCTTTTTATAACTTTAAATTTGCAGAATGAATACAGTAATTACTTAAAAATATTAATCCCTTCAAATGCTTCATAATATCAGTACATAAATTGTTGTTATATATAACAGCTCATCACCATTAATAATACATTTCCGGCAACTGTTGTTAACAACGCTAAGCAAATTGCAACCAATGTGCATTACATACCATATTGATAGTACCTTACCATACCAAAATACATATAAAAACATATATATAATGTACTACATAATGATGCCCCGAAACATACAGCCTTCAGTTACAATTCCATTGTCACGTCTCGCTATAGGCTTTCCTCCTCATTTTCACTGCTGTCACTTTCAAATAGTCTTTTACGTGTTCTTGGGTGGAATATTCCCTTCAATTAACAAAAATATATTTTTAGGTTCCCAAAATATGTGTATTTACATAAAAAATAATCGTCTCAAATACGTCAGCATTTATTTATTATAACAGTCAAACTAATAAGTACCTCAAATTCCACACTGAGCATACAATCACGATTGTTTTTGGTTTGACTGCAATCACAAGATTTAAATCTCCAAAATACAGCCACACCGCCTGAAACTTTGTCATCGCCATACACCGCACAACGATATTCGAAGGACACTTTTTGAACAATACTTACAACATTAAACACGGACACACGTGACTCCAAAACTATTATAACCAATGGGTTATTGTTGTCAACAATCTTCTTAAAGTTATCTATAAATGATGGCCTTGACACCCCCCTTACATTCCAACAAACAACATTCTAGTAAATATATATATATGTTCAGTTTTGCTACCCATGTATAACAATATGGTTGAATTAAATATTTGACTACATACCAGAACTCTTTGATTAAGGTAGGACTCAGATACTGCTTTTTACCACCACGAAAATATTTCCAAACCCTATCCTCTAACATATAAACAGTTTCATTACTTCCAATCTCCAAGGTGGCTATATGATACACATATAATAAACGCTCACATTCAATTTGGATACAACGATATTTAGCATCTGTATAAATTTTCCTAAAATAAAGCTCCAATGCAAGACCAGTTGATGGGTTACGGATATACTTGTCACAGTTCATGTCTACATTTGTCTCTTGATAGACTCTCCTTTCTATAGCAGCAACGTACTTTTCACCAAAATCACACAACCGTGTGCTACGTTTCACAAATTGATCAAAATAGATGTTTATGCTTTCAACACGTTGCGTTGTCCTCATACCAGCCCAAAAGTGGTCTACCATAAAAGCCGGAACCCACATTGACCTTTCTTTGCTTATGTACACAACTTTCACTAACTTATATTTACCCATTACTCTCCCCCACCCGGACTCAAACTCAACCACACCAAACGTATCATGTGTTACAGCTAACAGTTCCTCCTTAAGTTCTTCATACCTGAATCAATTATTATTAGCAACATTCTTAGTTGAAAGATATGTTATTATTTGCATAAGATGAAAACCTAAAATCCTAAAAATACTTGCTATCGTATGTAACACAGACACTATATCATGAACACAAATTAACATTCACTATACATTTTACACATGGACAATTAGTCAAATAAAATACGAAGTAATTTACTTTGGATGCTTCCCAAGCTTGTGCAGAATGTTGCGCAATATGTGCCATATGCACCATATGTGCCAAGTTTAATTTGCGGCATAACCTCGGCTATGGGCTGCCTCATTCCATATGCTTGATCGGTCAATATACCACCAGGTGCTTTACCACCCATACAATTAAGCCACTGCCTAAATACCCAAGTAAATGTGTCAATATCCTCTCGAGATACCAATGCACCCCCGAGTAGTATTGATTGACCATGGTGATTAAGACCAACAAAATTTGCAAACGGAAGCTTATATTTGTTAGTCAAATAAGTCGTGTCAAAACAAACAACATCACCAAACTCTTCATAAGCAGCTCGACTCCTTGCGTCAGCCCATAATACATCCTTCATCCTACCAAGCTCATCAACCCTATGTGTATAGAAGAATTGGTTGTCCCTATGCATCCTCTCAAAATAAGCAAACAAAGCATTGGCATCACCTCCTTCCATCTTAGGTCGTCTACGTCTATCAATAACATGTCTCATATCCCTTTCCGTAATAGGCATATTCTCTAACCCATCTCGTTCACGAGAAATGCTACCATGAATTTTAGAAACAGATACACGTACATCCACATCATTGAACAACCTATTCCGTATACTATTGTTGAAGAAATCCATCCTATACTCCTTAACAAGCTTGGATTTCTCTGGAATAGGAGTGTGTCCGTTGTGCTCTAGAACTACATTCCTAATTTCCCACATACCACACCTATTTACACTAGCATAAACCTTTGCGTTGCATCCACATTTTTTTGACTTACGCCTTCTCCACTTTGAACTTTCACTTTTCCCAGATCCACCTATATCCATTTCTTTACTTATTTGGACATCCTCATTATCTATCTTTGTATCTGCATGCCCCAACACTCACACTTCCAAGTAACTTCCCTTTTAGATACCTTGTCACTACATAAAGCACCCTGAGTACGACAAATCCCAAACCCAGTTCTCTTTCCATATTTTTTATACATACTTTCAACTTTCTTCCATGTAGTAAAGACCATCCCTTTACAAGGGACAATGTCATCACATTCAAACGTTTCACTCTGATTATCTCCACAAACCTCCATATATACCTTCAATAGATTCCAAAATAATCAGTTTCCATTTTAAACTCAGTTCGGCAATAATTACAATCTTATACAACATCCATCTCTAACTTTCTACTGAATTAAACAATTCAATACTTTGGACGATATCATAAACACCAACGCTTAACATTGTTTTTGTGCAATTAATGTAATAATCATTCCATAAGTTTATTAATTCACAACCTATTTAATATTAACATATGCTTTATGTCAACTAATTTCATTTATAAATACAAACAGATTTAAACATATAAACCTTCCAAAAATTAAATTTAACAATACATCTCTTAACTAACATTATAATATTCTTCAAAACTTTTCAAATTAGTATTAAATTGTAATTTTCGTAAAAATAATATTAACCGGATTCAATATTTTAATTTAAGTAAACAAACATTACAACTAACTGATTTTTTACGACTGAATAACAATAATATAAAATTACCTCTTCTCAATATGAAAACGTCTTCAACCATTAATTACCCCTGCTTGTTTGGATCGTTTGCTCCTGATTGTTTGTAGCATCAAAGGAGTGTATTTGTTCCTCAATTACCCCCCCCCCAATCCAATTGAGGTACATTTGGGTAAGGTACCATCTGATAATAAAATATTTAAATAAATTTTTTTACCACAATCACACCTCCCACCTACTTTGTAAACTAACCCCCACAAAACAGTATAACCCACTAAAAATTTCTATTTACAACAATTCCACTGGACCCACATGAGTTGCAAATAAGTAAATCACAATTATTTACTAGTCACTGCCCGTAAAAAGAGGCTTTGTCAACTACTGTTCATATTGAACAGTTGAATAGTGCTCAATCTGAGCCGTTCATTCCATTTGATCTCAGCCGTCCATCCCTTCTCATTTCATTCCTTGGGCTTTCACTTCTCCCCTTCTCGTTTCTCTCTCTTCCTCCTCGCCTCTCCTCTTCTCTTTCTCTCTCTTCCGCCTCTCCTTTATTCTAATAGGGTTAGGGTTTTTCCGCCATGCCATTTTCTTGCAACCCTTTCCTTTCCCACAATTTCTTGCGACCCTTTCCTGTCCCCCATTCGACCCTTTCCTTCTCCATCATCGTCTTCGCATATGATGTGATGTTTTTCGTTCTCTTTGTTCTTGATGTTAACTCAATTTTTAGATTGTTTGATGAATTTAGTTCAAATTCTTTGTTCTTGGTTTTGTTATTTAACTCGATAATTTTGAAGCTGTTTGTTTTCTATAGTGTTTCCAGCTTTGTTCTTCTCTAATTAATTTTCATTCATTTTGTAAGGTTTGTTGATTTGATTTTCCATTTTTGTATTATTGTAATGCTTTGATTATTATTTTCTGTCGATTTTTACTTTAGTTTATCATCTTGTAAATTCCTGATTTTTGAATGCTTGCGACCCTTTCCTGTCTATTATGGTGATTTCGTTCTTGCAAGTGTGGTTTGCTGTCGTTGCAATGGTAGGGTTTCGTCTCATTTTTCGGGTTTCTTTTTGCTTCTAACGTTTCTTTCTTTGTGATTGTTAATTTAATATCTTAATTGTTAACTTTGATTTTGTGTTTGAGCAATCTCTTTTTGGATAAGTCTCTAACTGCGACCCTTGATTGTTAACTTTAATTTTTATTATTATCAGTTTGTATTCTTGTGGTGGCTTGAGATTCTTCTGAATTTTGGGTTTAATTTTTTAGGTTTTGTATTAATTTTGTAGGAAGAAGAAATTGTAACCCTTTCCTTTTTAAATTCATTGCAACCCTTCCCTTTTCTACTTGATAATGACAATTGTGATGCTTAGAATGGTCTTTTCGGCTTTCTCCTTCGTAATTTTAGGTTCTCTTTCCGACGTATATGCTGCTCTTTCATTTTTGATTTGATTAGATTTATTTTCGATCGTTTTTTTTTTATCTTTGTTGATGTATTATTTTTTCTCGGTTTGTTGGTTGTGATTCTAGTTTCACACTTTGCTGAAAAACTAAAAAGGTACCAATTGAACACATGTTAACATTTTCATCGTAAAGTTTGTCTTTACGGTTTCTGTTTTTGTATATGATCTTTCGTAATGTTCAGTTTTTTTGTTAAAGAGTTTCAGTTATTTTTGTTCAGTATTGATTTCCTAGTTGATGAAGCAGTTGTAATTTCACGTATATTTTCATGTTCATGTTCATAGTTTATAATTTAGAAGCAAGGGTTTTAAATTGTCGCTTAAATCCAACTGAATCAATCAATCAATTCCCGTTGAATCCAATTTCTTCTTACAACCCTTTCTTGCTATTTCCTCAAATGTTGCTTGACTTTTAAAGTTCATAAAACATACTAAAAATTATATGTAACATCATAGAAATAATATGTGATCATACTAGCATAATATGAACACTTAAAACTTACTTTAACTTGTTTTAAAATTTCAAATTTATTTATTAACTTTAAAGTCATGAAAAACTCATAAAAACATCATAAATTCATAGCAAAACTCTTCTACAATCAACTAACATTATTATGAAACCAATCTACGCTTTAGAATAATTTTTCATAAGCCAAAACATGTTCATAATATTTATTCTATTGAATTTCATGACAACAAAATTTGGACAGCAATTTATTATATTTTCAAAGCCTTTAAAAATCAATCTAACTTCATAAAATCATCATAAATTCACACAACAATAATTCATGATCATAATATTGAAGTTTAAATCATAATTAAAAACTCATAAAAATCAAAGCTTTTATAGTTTATAAATCCTAATCTAAAATTTCATGAACAAGAAATTAATTCATGCCTTAAAACAAATCATAACCTTATTAAAACATGATTAAAACTTATAAAAGCATGATTAAGCATAAATATAAACTTGAATTTGCAAGATTGAATTAAAAAGAATTTTTTTTTATAAAAGTCCGAAAAATACCAAAGTAGGGGAGGTGCAAGGTGGCCGGCGGTGGCGTGCGGTGGTGGCGCGAGGTGGCTCCGGCGAGGCATGGGTCCTGAGGTAAAACGATCTCCCTTTTTTTCTTTTCCCGAAAAAGCGAACTTAAAAAAAAAAATCGGAAATCCCTTCCCCCTTTTTTCTCTCTCTCTTCTCTTTCTAGGTTTTGAAATCCTAATGACAACTAAAGATGAATAAAATCTGAAAATTTGGGTTTTAAAGAGTATTTATAGGCCCCAAAGTAGGATTTGGAAAAGCCCATACTTATCCTAACAAGTGGAAATTACCTTTAGACCCTTGCCACATAATAAATTAGGAAATTCTTGAAAATTCTATTTTTAGAAACCTTTTAAAATATTTTATAAACATAAAATATTATTTATGAACACAAATAATTATTTTTAATTAAAACTTATTTATTATTTATTTTTATTATTATTATTATTATTTTAATATTGCTATTGAGCATAATTTTCCAATAAAAAAAATATTAAAATTATACAAATAAAATACAAAAATACTTTCTTAAAATACGTGAACATGTAGGGCATTACAACACCATTTAAAGAAAGCTTGTAATGTCTTCCATGGAATATTATGCAAGCGATATAATCTCAATAGTTCAAGTTTATTGTCACTGTAATGGATCTTAGCAATTCAAATTTAATCTATTATGAAACTAGATCTCAACCAATAATTGTAAGATTATTTTAATTATTGCATGAGATTGTAATAACTCTTATAACACTATAATTCCAAGGGACCGTAATAATAATTATAGAAGCAACTAAAATAAGAATTACATGCAATCTCATATTTTTATTGTTTCTCTAATTCAATTATTTTTTTCAAATAAATAATTTTAATTAAGATTGTAATTTCATGATTCAGTTGAATTAACATTGCATGATCATAGTATTAAATTTACATGTTATTTAAATACGAAAAAAAAATTTTTTTTTTCATTATTTTGATATTCAATGCAAATTTATATAAAAAACACAAGTAATTCATCGTTTTTTAATCGGCAATATTGATTTGATTTTAGGTTATTGATAATATGATGCTCAATTAAAGTTTAAGATCAATATAGATAATTAATGAATTTTGTATTTTTAGGAAAATTAGGTGGTAATGATATATTAATGATTAGATAATATTTTGTGGTAATGTTTTATATTTTAATATACCATTTCAAACTTTAATTGTACTCAAATTATGTTTTATTATATAATTTATAGTTATTTGAAATACTACAAATAAACTACAAGTATAATTTTGAATAATTATCAAATACTAAACAATCATTTATTTTTCACGTTAATAATTAATTTAGTGTATACTTTATGTAATTAAGCTCTCCAACTTGAGAACTTAATTAAGTGAGACTTACAATAAATAAAAACCTAACACTAGTGGAAAAAATGGATTTTGCTGCGAAAGATTTGCTGCGGTTTTTTGATAAACGCAGCAAATAGNTTATCAATTTTTTGGCGGGAGAAGTTCTTTATTTTTAGGTTCACTTCAGTTCAAGTCACTTTTAATTCAGACCGATTTAATTATTAAAACTCATACATTGTACTTATTCGGTTATCAAATTATTTTCAAATTAGTTAAATCAAATCTCATTTCGTCTAATTTCACCTGATTCTAGCAGTTTTGATCCAAATTGATAGCTTTATTAACGAACAATGGATATTAATGAGTAAGATAATATCTCTTGCTTTAATCTACCAAAACAAACCCCCTCTTAAGGGCCAAGATGTCCACATGCACCAAAAAACATAGTTTTATGAGTCAAATTCTCATCTCATTTGCATGTGAGAAAACAGCTTGGGTTTGTATCCGGAAAAAAACCTTCATGAGTTCATGACTAGGATTATGAGAGTTGATTTGGTTCTTAAGGCCCTAAGGGGTCGAGTTAAGGACGAAATTGTCATATGATATTACATTCTTTGAAATATATAGTTGCAACAAAGAGATATTATTTGTGAGTATTAAAAAATAGTTTATTGTAACTTAATGTACAGAGGTAGTCTTATGTGCGAAAAAGCATCTCACGTCAGGGGTGGAGCTACATGTAGGCATGGTGGTTCACGTGCACCACCAAAGCCAGAAAACTTCATTATGTATACTAAACATCACCATAATACATATGATAAAGTGCACTAGCTTAGTGTAAAAGGAGGTAGTCTTTCTTAGTCTAATCTAGGGATCAATCCCTATTACCTACAAAAGCATTTTTTTTTATTGTTGTAGTCCCTTTCTTACTCCTTTTGTATAATTCCTTACCTTATATAAGAAAGTAAGAAACTAATATCACTTAATTAAGCTCGAGTTTTTTGGTACTAAATTTCATTAACTGTTAATTTTTTTAAAACCTTTCTCCTATTATCTTGATTGTAATGTGAAGAAATTTCTTTCATTAATTTTTTTGGGATAATTTTTTTTTGCAGGGACGATATTAGACTTCTTTAAAATCTTGGGTTTCTATTTGGCTATAACATTATTTTCTTAAATAATGTATGGAACCAAATCAATTATGAGCTAGACTCAAAAAAAAATGTACTACGTAATATTATAAATGATCGATAAATAAGGGTGACCCACCATCCCAAAAATCCTGGCTACGCCACGACTCACATTGCAAAAACTTAACAAGTATACCAAAGAAAAAATTAAAAAAATTTCAAAGTTACCGAAAAGAAAAATTTTCAAATTTATACATGCTCCATATTATATAATCAAACCTATAATCTATCTATCTATAACTACTTACTAATAGTCTAATATAGGCCATGAAGATGTCATTGTTTGCACACGTGGCAAACTCTCAACAAATTTTTTCCTCCAAAAATAATGTCGACATCATTTTTTTTAGCTTAAAAATCTTAAACTATTAAATTAATTACAAATACAATAAATGTCTACCTAAATTAACTAAAAGTTATATTTCACCACTACGCTCATTATTTACTTTTTCCTTTCTTTTTTTCCCAAATATGACATTTTTATATATCTCTAAATAATTTTTTACAAATACTTTACTATTTTGCATTTAAAAATATTTTAAAAAAATATATATACTACGTGCAATAGGTGTGAAAATAATTTTTTTTTAAACTCATTAATCTACAACTATTATGAAATATAGAGAGTGGGAGTATAAATACTTAAGAGAATATAGCATTTGTATTATTCAAGTGTGTTTACTCCACACTAGGAGCCTTATATTTATACATATAACTACCTTGTGATTCCCTAAGAACATTGAAAGGTCATAAGTGACTATAATGAAGGGAGTTACATGTAAGAGTAAAATCATAAGTTACAAGAGAATTTACATAGGACACTTATGATAGGAATTAACACATGGGGAATATGGACATCCACCATTATGAAATGATTATAACACTCCCCCTTGGATGTCCATTAACTAAATTAATGCATTTGAAATGCTGCCTCATTAAAAACCTTACCAGGAAAACCCAGTGGGAAAAAACTATGGTTAAGGGAAAAAGAGTGCAGCGCGCATTTTACTCCCCCTCATCACCATATCACTGGGAATCTCTTAAATGACGCAATCCAATATCTTGAACTAACTTTCTAAATGTTTTCGTTGGAAGCGCTTTAGTAAATACATCCGCTAAATTCTCACTTGAATGAATTTGCACAACTTTTATGTTTCCAGTCTTTTGAAGGTCATGAGTAAAAATGAATTTTGGTGAAATGTGCTTTGTTCTATCGCCTTTGATGTATCCTTCTTTGAGCTGTGCAATACAAGCTCCATTATCTTCATACAAAACTATTGGTTCTTCTCTCCCATAGGATAAACCACAATCCACTTTTATGTGTTGAACTATCGACCTTAGCCATACACATTCACGACTTGCCTCATGGATTGCTAAAATCTCAGAATGGTTTGAAGAAGTAGCTGCAATAGTTTGTTTCATAGATCGCCACAAAATAGCAGTACCACCATATGTAAACACATATCCAGTTTGTGAACGTGCATTATGTGGGTTTGATAAATAGCCTACATCTGCATAACTAATCAAATCTTCTTTGGAAAGATTAGGGAAAAATAAACCCATATCTTTTGTACCTTGAAGGTAACGAAGTACATGTTTGATCCCATTCCAATGCCTTCTAGTCGGACATGCACTAAACCTTGCTAATAAATTCACTGAGAATGATATGTCAGGTCGTGTATGACTTGCAAGGTACATTAATGCTCCTATTGCGCTTAAGTATGGTACTTCAGGACCAAGAATCTCCTCCTCATTTTCCCGAGGGCGGAAGGGATCTCTTTACATCAAGTGATCTTACAACCATATGGTTGCTCAATGGATGTGCTTTGTCCATATAAAATCTTTTAAGGACCTTTTCTATGTATGTTGATTGATGCACCAGTATACCATTCTTTAAATGCTCAATTTGTAACCCCAAACAAAATTTTGTTTTTCCAAGATCCTTCATTTCAAACTCTTTATTTAAACAATCCACAGTCACTGAAATCTCTTCAGGAGTTCATGATATTCAAATAATCAACATACACTGCGGTTATAACGAATCCAAATCCAAATTTCTTAATAAAAATGCATGGGCTAATAGGAACATTCTTATATCCTTCTTTTAATAAGTATTCACTAAGACGATTATACCACATACGCTCAAATTGTTTTAATCCATAAAGAGATCTATTCAATTTAATAGAGTAGTATTCTCGAGAACTAGGTTGTACTGCTTCAGGCAATTTAAAACCTTCTGGAAGTTTCATATAGATATCATTATCCAGTGGGCTATACAAATAAGCTGTGACTACGTCCATCAGACATAAGTCAAGTCCTTCTCTTATTGCCAGACTAATTAGGAATCTAAAAGTAGTTGCATCCACCGCGGGAGAGTATGTCTCCTCATAATTAATACCAGGTCTTTGTGAGAATCCTTGTGCAACTAAACGTGCTTTATATCTTACAATTTCACTTTTCATTTCTCTTTCGCACAAAAACCCATTTATATCCCACTGTTTCACACCTGTAGGTGTGCGGACTACTGGTCCAAGTACTTCTCTCTTTGCAAGAGATTTCAATTCTACACTAATTGCTTCTTTCCATTTTAGCCAATCATTTCTTTGTCTACATTGATCCATGGACTTTGGTTCTTGATCCTCTACATTATCCATGGCATCAAGTGCTATATTATAAGCAAAAAGATCATCAACGTCGATTTCATTTCGGTCCATTTAACTCCAGACATGATATAATTAATCGAAATCTCTTCATTATCAGGTACCTGAATTTCTTTTTGTATCATGTCTATATTCTCTTCTGGAGATCCTTCAAAACTTATTGTATCCTCAATTTGGCCATTACCAATCATTGCTCCTTTTCTTTTCCTAGAATTTTTATCTTTAGAACCTATAGGTCTTTCATGCTTCTGTTGTGCTTTAGACTCATTAGCAACATGATGTTGTCCTTCTGGGACATCAATCTTTATAGGAGCATTTACAGTTGGTATATGTGTAATACCCCACATTTTCACGTATTTAAACAAAGTATTTTTATATTTTATGCGTATAATCTTCGTATTTTATTCGTATAATTTTAATATTTTTATTGAAAATTATGTTCAATAGAAGTATTAAATAAAAAAGAAATTAATAAAAATAAAATAAATAATAAAGTTTTGGTTAAAAGTAGCTATTTGTGTTCTTAAATAATATTTTTATGATTATAAATATTTTAAGAGCTTTTAAAAATAGATTTCAAAGGTTTCCTAATTTACTTAGGAGTATTTATGGGCCTCACCAAAATCCTACTTTGGGGCCTATAAATACCCTACAAAACTTAAAATTCCAACTTTTCATGATCATACTAGTCATTAGGATTCCAAAAATCTAGAGAGAAAAAAAGGGTTGCAAATTCCGAAAAAAAAAATTTAAGTTGCCTCGAGATCCGTGCCCAGCCGGACCCCTTCGCTGCCACCGCCGGACACCACCCATCCGGCCACCGCGCACCACCACTGCACCTCCTCCCTTCATTTTTGGTATTTTTTCGAAACTTATAAAAAAAATAAAAAAAATTCTCCTTTATTTTTGATTCAATCATGCAAATTCATGTTTATAATTATGTTTAATCATGTTTTATAAGTTTAATCATGTTTTGTTACAAGTATGAATTGTTTTAAGGCATGAATTAATTTTGTTGTTCATGAAATTATAAATTAGGGTTTGAAAATTTATGAAGTTATGATTTTATGAATTTTTATGTTCTAAACTTTGATATTATGATCATAAATTATTGTTGGGTGAATTTATGATGATGTTATTATGTTTAGATTGATTTTTAAGGGTTTTAAACTTATTTTATAAAGCTGTCCGAATTTTATAACCATGAATTTGAGTTGAATAAATATTATGAACATGTTTTGGCATATGAAAAATTGTTCCAAAGCCTAGATTGATTTCATAAATATGTTAGTAGATTGTAGAAGTGTTTTGGCATGAAATCATGATGTTTTTATAAGTTTTTCATGAATTTAAAGTTTATAAATAAATCTGAAATTTTAATAAAAACAAGTTAAATTAAGTTTAAGTGTCCAAATTGTACTAGTATGATCACACATCAATTTTATATTGATCTATATAAATTTTAGTATGTTTTATGAAGTTTAAAAGTGTTTTTAAGCATGTATAACATGCTGTCCAGATTTTATAAATTAATTAATTAAGCTTTTAAAGTATGTAATTAGCATAAATTGATCATATAAGTTAAGTAATACATTGTATGATCAATTGGTATTTTTTCGGAGGTTTTCAAGGAGTTTTGATAAATGTAGGTTGCTGTCCAATTTTCTAAAGTGGCATAAAATTTTTATTAAGGTTTTATAAAGCATAATTAAGTCCCGAAAACTAAGTAGAATTGCAATAGAAAAGAAAAGTGAAGTATGGAATTGAATAGAGACCATATAAGGAAGTTTTGGACAAAGTTTCCAAATTTAGAAGTTGGTTATAGTTGTTGTAGAATTTAGTCAACAAGGTTTTAATTTAGTTCGGTTTTTCCTTGTGTAGGAGACTTTGAACTAGTCCACTTCTAGAAGTTGTGGCGGAGCACAGTTATTATACAAGGTACGTAAGTACTAAAGACAAACATATGAGTTAGAATGCATGCTTGAGTAATTCTTGATTACATGAAATCTTGTATGCTTGTTTTGAATCGTGAATTTATATGCTTGGCAAGTTCGTTAGTAGCATTTTCTTAAAGTATGATGGCATTCCATGATTAATTAGAAAGTTTAATTTTTACAAGCTTGAATTGGAATGTTATGATCAGTTTAATTTGGCCAATAGTTTATTGATCAAGGAAGAAAGTTATTTTTAAGTTGGTTAGTTATTTTATCAACAAAAAAGAGCGTTGTGAATTTTTATTCACATAATTAAAAGAAGTTATGAGCAATTATTTTATATATAATACCACTCACAGTTTAATGTGTGGTCAAGAAGAAAGCAAGTTATTAGCCACTCACTGTTAATGTGTGGTAAAGGAAGTTTAGTTTAATTAAAGGACACACATAAAAATTAATTTTGAATCACTTTAAGTTGAAGATAATTAAACTGGCTTACTTGATTGGATGCATGTTTCTATGTGACGTTGCATGAAAGTCATAACATTGTTAAACCTGTTAAATCACGTAAAGTGAAGAGGACTTGCATTAAAACTCTTGGAACGTATATACCTTGAGTATGAACAATGGGGGAAATCGTATGGAACAGTGATCTATGACTCCTAATTGGAGTACAAGACGTTGTACTCTTTTGCGTTAGATATCCGTCACTTTATGTGACATAGTAATACCTTTTGGGAGTTGCTCCCCAACTGGTGCCCGAAACTCCAAAAGGGCGATGATTTTTTCTAGGAGAAAACCCGTTCGATGCAGGATCCATAATTTTTAAATATAGTAATTAATTTAATTGAGTTCATGTACAGGAAAAAGGTTGTCAAAAGTAAGTTGAGTGCATGTTATATTTCTTATTGTTGTTGCATAAGTCTTTAGTAGTTATGTACTCAGTTTTGCTGACTGTTTGTTTTGTGTGCATGGCTTTGCCTTGGACTTGGCCCTACAATGACCCACTTGTGGTGAGTAGTTGTCTAGTAAAAGAAAAGTTGCAGGTACAAGTGGGCATAAGTTATTTCATGATGGGATGGAGTGAGAGCACTTGCTGTGTTTGTAGTTTTGCTTTATTTTAATTGCCTATGAAGATTAACATTTGTTTTGGATGTTTGGATTTCGAAAGACTTTTAAATATTAGTTTTGGTTTGGTTTTAAAGGGTCATTAATATGGTTCTGAAGTGTAATAAATTTAAAGTTGATTTTGATTTAAAGTTGTTTGAAGTTTAGTTTTGAATTGTTTTGGTTTTAAGACTTCCGCTGTAGTACTTTGATAAATGCCTTAGTCGTTATTACGGTGGCGGTAATGCTTTGGTTTTTCCATATTTAGTAGTTTTAGTAAATATAATATTTATTAATTTAATATGTTTTCCGCAAAAATGAGAAGTAGGAAGTTAAGAAAATCCAGGGTGTTACAATATGTGACTTGGTCACTCTGTTTAGGTCAGAAAATGCATCTGTTAATTGATTTGCTAAGCTTTGTAAATGAATTATCTTTTGAACTTCTAATTCACGTTGTTTAGTACGAGGATCAAGATGAGATAATGACTTTTCATTCCAACTTATTTCTTTTACTAGCTGTTTATTTTCTCCCCCTAATGTTGGGAAAACTGACGACTCATCAAATTGACAATCTGTAAAACGAGTCGTGAACAAATCCTCTATTAATGGGTCTAAATATTTAATTATTGATGGAGATTCGGATCCAACATAAATTCCTAACCTTCTTTGAGGACTCATCTTAGTACGTTGCGGTACAGTGGAGCAATTGAAACATATACAACACATCCAAAAATTCTTAGACGGGAAATATTTGGTTCCTAACCAAAAACCAATTGTGATGGGGAGACTTTATGATAACTTGTTGGCCTGATGCGAATTAATGATGGTGCATGTAATACAGCATGCCCCCAAGCAGAAACTGAAAGTTTTGATTTCATTAACAATGGTCTAGTAATTAACTGTAAACGTTTGATTAATAACTCGGCCATACCATTTTGTGTATGAACATGTACTACAGGATGTTCAACATTTATCCCAATGGACATACAATAGTCATTGAAAGCTTGGGACGTGAATTCACCAGCATTATCAAGACGAATAGTCTTAATAACATTATCTAGAAAATGTGCTCGTAATTTAATCAATTGAGCAAGTAATCTTGCAAAAGCAAGGTTACGAGTTGATAACAAAGATACATGTGACCATCTAGTTGATGCATTAATCAGCACCATAAATATGTAATGGTCCACATGGGGGATTTATGGGCCCACAAATATCCCCATGTATACATTCCAGATAATTAATCGATTCAAAATTTATCTTTGTTGGTGATGGCCAAATTATCAACTTGCCTTCTAAGCAAGCTACACATTGAAAACCCTTATGAAGAATCTTCTGGCTCTTCAATGAATGTCCACAAGAATTTTCAATGATTTTTTCGCATCATTGTTGAATCGGGATGGCCTAACCGGTCATGCCAAACAACAAAATTATTAGTAAACTTCTGGTTTACAATAGAATGTGCTTCAATTGCATTGATTTTAGTGTAGTACAAACCAGTGAAGAATGTAGATAATTTTTCCAAGATATGTTTTGTGCCTTGGATTATACTTGTGATGTGAAGGAATTCATCATTTCCTTCACAAATTGTCTCTATATGATAGCCATTACTACGTACGAATATCTTTAAAACTTAATAAATTTCTTTGAGACAATGGGGAGTATAAAGTATCAACAATTTCAATTTTTGTTCCCTAAGGCAACAATATATTTGCTCTTCCGGAGCCTTCTATAAATATTTGTACTACCCGATATAGTGTTCACAATTTCACATTAGCCTTTTTCATCAACAAGTGAGAAAAATATTTTTTATTCTTAAGTATAGTATGAGTGGTTGCACTATCAATACGACATAATTCTTCTCTACGTGTTGCAAGTTGAACTTGAAGGATATTCATATTCTTCAAAATAAAATAAAGTGTAATAAATTAAACATATTATTTAAAGGTGATAAATAGCCAATAACCATATTATTATAAAATAAAACAAAAACAAGTTATAATGTCTGAATAAATTAAAAGCATATACATGTCTTATTACAACCATGAGGAAAAAAAAATAATTTATTCTAAACCGAACACATAGCTAACATAAATAAATGCGAGATTTTTATTCTAAACCAAACACACACAAATTGTAAAGTTTAATTATTCCCTTTAGGGGTTGTGAGAAAATCGGCAACATCTAAATGAGTTGTGTCACCAAAATCAAAGTCAAAATCCCCTTCGTCATCTTCACAAACAAGATTAGTCTCAACCTTTTTTCCTTTTTTGAATGATTATTGATAAAGGTCAACAAGATGTTTTGGCATCCGACACACACAAGACCAATGACCTTTTACTCCACAGCAATAACAAATAGTGGTCTCATTTTTCTCTTTCTCAATCTTATCATCCTTATAATTACGTTCCCACTTCTGGTGAGAATGTGGACTCTTGAAATAACCTCCACGACCCTTACTATATCCACCAAAACCACGTCCACGACCACGGCCACACCATTGGCCACGACCACGACCTTGACCACTACTGCTAGAATGGTCTTTGTTTTTGAGTTTTTTCTCATTATCGTGAGAAGTCGCATTCACTTCAGGGAGTGGAGTAGAGCCAGTAGGACGTGTTTCATGATTTTTCATTAATAGCTCATTATTTTGCTCAGCAACAAGAAGACAAGATATTAATTCAGAATATTTTGTAAAGCCTTTTTCTCGATATTGTGTCTGCATGACAATATTATTTGCATGAAAAGTGGAGTATGTCTTTTCCAACATTTATGCATCAGTAATTTTCTCATCACATAATTTTAATTGAGAAGTTATTCTGAACATAACTGAGTTATATTCACTAATGGATTTAAAGTCTTGTAACCTCAAATTCAACCAATCATAACGAGCTTTAGGGAGTATAACAGTTTTTTGATGGTCATATCTTTCTTTTAGACCATTCCAAAGAATATATGGGTCTTTAATAGTTAAATACCCATTTTTTTAGCCCTTTGTGGAGGTGACGACGAAGGGATATCATGGCCTTAGCCTGATCTTGAGGTGTTGCTATATTACCCTCCTTAATCGTTTCACCTAGCCCTTTAGCGGCTAGATGTATTTCAGCATCTAACACCCATGATGAATAATTTTTTCCGGTGATATCAAGAGCTACAAATTCCAATTTTGCAAGGTTTGACATTTTCACTATAAAGACAATATCACAAAATAGTAAAATAAGTAAAAATTATTCAATTAATAAATATACTTTACTGTAATGAATATTAGTAATAATGAAAATTATAATAACTATAATATAAGCATGAAATAAGACAAGTGTAAAAAGAAAAATAAAGAGAATAATATATAATCTAACTATATATATAATGCATGACAAGTAACATATGAATGAGACTTGTATAAATAAATATAACATGTTAGTGAATAGATACTTAAGAACGCTAATGTGAATATTAAAATGACAAATATAGAGAATATTAATATGATGTTTGAATGTTAATCAAAGTATCGTTATTTTATCATATCTTTATATAGTGAATATTCCATGTTCTTTAAAGTATAACATTATTTAAAAATAAGTATATAAAGAGAGAAGTGAGATTTGTAGCGTGTATATTAAAATAATATGTAATAATGTTATTACATGGAATTAACGATGACTTTGATAATTATCTCAAGTATCCATTATGGTAATGATGAGGCTATCGCACACCACTCAAAAGTAAACCGAACCACTCTAACTAATATAGCCACTTAGCCAGGGAAGTAGGGATCGAATCCACAGGGAAGCAATTAAACCTATTAGTTCTAAAAAGTTTAGACTGTGTAAAGGGCCTTTGAATGTTGAATTAAGACTAAAAAGTTAACTAAAACTAGAACTAAGTTGATTAAGGGAACAAATTTATGTCTAAGTCTAGGACATCGGTTCACCACAGATTAACAAATGAATTGCACACAATTAATTAACAGATTATCAATTTCCTTGAATTAAGATCCACTAATTCTCTCGAATCTAGTCCCCTTCAAAACTCCTCTAATGGCTCTCTCTCACTTAGACTCGTTTTGTCTATTGTCCTTATGATCTAATTGTGGTAATCTTACCTCTCGGCATCGATTTCAACAATATCAAACTAACAATTAAACCTGGCCAGTATTTAACTGAAAGCAATAAAAGTTGACAACAGGAATTCAAGTACATTAATAACCAAATTAACAATTATGAACAAACATCAAAATCAATCCATGGATCCCCTAGTCCTAGAAAGAGAACTACTCACGCATAAAAGAAACTAAAAGAACCAATTTAATCATAAGAACTGGAACTGAAAACATGACTACAGCAATTAAACTAATTAACAAGAATAAAAATAACTCAAAAGTAAGAACTAAAACAAAAGCAAGAACTAAAATTAAAATACTACTAACAATTAAAACTAAGGAAAAAAATTAAACTAATAAAAACAAGAGAAGAAATAAAGAAGAACCTGAAATTGCGATTGTATTGAATGAATGATTAAGTTTTGACAAAAGTAAGTTCTAGAGAGAAACTGAATGAAAAACCCTAAGGAGAGAAAATAATCTCTAATCTAGTCTCTAATGTGTTAAAAAGACCTAACACAAGAACTATTTATATGAAAAATACAATGCTCGAGTTAAAAGGAGTGAAAAATGGGCTCCGGACAAACCGCCCGACCAATCGGGCAAAATCCGCCCGATTGGGCGCGATCAGTGTTTTAGCCTCTATCTTCTTGAAAAATGCTAAGTAAATTCCGCCCGACCGCCCGGGCGAAATCCGCCCGACTGCCCAGGCGAAATGACTTTCTCGCCTAAATCAAGTCAGCTCGTCTTGTGTTACTCCAGGCTTCGTCATAGCTTCCTGATTACTTCAATTCTAACTCATGGCTTCTAGTATCTAGTTGTAACTCATATGATTGCCTCGGAATCAATGCAAAAACACCGAAATCCTGCAAAAAGTCACTAACAAGCACAAACAACTCCATACAACCAAATGTTAGCCAAAATAGCTCCGAAGAGCATAGGTTAGAGTCAAAATAAACCAGAAAAGGGGGTAAAATAAAAGAATAAAATACACTTATCCGGTAACGTGTATTAATAGTGACTTTGATGTCTTACTTGTATTGTTTTCTTTTCTTCTTTTAAATCACATAATATCAAAGAATATATATACAATAAGAAAATACATAATAACATGTATGATATTGTTATATTTCTTTTTCTTCCTTGAAACATCCTCTATATTTTGTTAAAATAACCTGAGTAATATAACGTTAGTGAATAGTGATACTTATCATGTTGGAACATGGTATGGTATTGCATGATTGATAACATTTGTTTTTTATATAATAGAAACAAATTTGTACGTATATATCATAATTCATTATTAACATGAAAAACTATTTTGTATTGCAATATCAATATCGAAAGAACCTTTTCATAAGCATTATTAGATAAGAAACTGCATACTTTTTGTAATATATGAATATAACTTGATAGAAACTGATTCAACTAGGATAGAACTATCGTGCTGATAACGTGTTATGAAATATAGAGAGTGAGAGTATAGATACTTAAGAGAATATAGGATTTGTATTATTCAAGTGTGTCTACTCCACACTAGGAGCCCTATATTTGACTATAATGAACGAAGTTACATGGAGGAGTAAAATCATAACTTACAAGAAAATTTATATATGACACTTATAATGAGAATTAACACATGGGAAATATGGACCTCTACCATTGTGAAAGAATTATAACAACTTCATTTTGTTCCTATATCAAATTATCAACCATGCAATCGTGCATCACACGAGAACCAAATCTAGTTTATAGATGATTGAGATCTTCGGCCGAGGGCGGGTTCCAAAAATGAAAATTTGCCCCATTGGCTACAAGAAGTAGGCTAGCCTGAAACCGCTCTATTTTCAAACAAATTACCCCAAAACTTTTGTCAACCACCAAACCATGGAAGAAGGTTCATCTTCCGCTTCACCACCGCCGTCCGATTCAAATCCAACGGTCACTGGCACTGCCTCTAAGTTCCTCACTAACCTCCCTTCTCGTGGCCTCTTCTCTTCCACCGTCTCCTCTTCTAATTTGGTACTCTCTTCTTCCTTCTTTAACCTTTTTCTTGTAAAGTTCAACTGTAAAAGGTGTAATTTTTTATGTAATCTTCTGCAATTTTTTTTCTAATTTTTGAATTTTATTGATTTTCATCTTGTTGCTTGAATTGGGAATTTGTTATAATTGAAATTTGATGGTCTATTGTTTAATTAATTGCTGACTTTTTGCTAATTTCTTTTTTTTTGATTCCTTTCTTTTTTATTGTACTGTTATTTTCTGTTGTGTTGTGAATTTGTAATTGAATGAATTTGAGTTTTAATACTGTTCAATTTGGTTATATATAATTGGAAAAATGCTTGTTGTTTAAGTTTATAATCCGAGCATTTGATACTGATTAGGTTGTTTAGTGTCTAATTAGAACTCCAATAAATCAATAGTGAGGCATTGAAAAGAATACAGCTATATATAACATAATAATTGGACCTCTTAATGCCTTTCGTTTTCGTCTTGAACTTCTTGTTAACGAGAGCAATAGGTTACACTCTAATACAAAGATCTAGGGAGGTCTTCAACAAAATTCATAGCCCTATCTTACCAATGCATGAAAAGTTGGCAAGTTTGCACATACTTGGCAATGTACGTCCTCGTGCTCATTCAGTACCATCGTGTTGCTGTTCTCAAGTAGGTTTTGAAACCCTAGATCCCTTTTTGTAATTTTGGAGTTGTTAGCCTCTTAGGTAACATGATTCGCATTGTGTAACTTTGCACCTCATGTTCCATTGGAAAAGCTTTTGCAGGTGGTATCGGTTATTTATTTTTATTTATTTATCCCGGGTGTCAGAGGGAATTTGTTCAAAATTTTCCAATGCCAACCCCAAAGGCTGAACTTAGGCATAGCTAAAATAAGAGCTGTGACAAGTGCTATAATTTAGTCCCTCCGTTTTTTGTTTAGTTGAAACTTTTGAATATTTCATCTCTCACAGAAAAATACCTAAAAGTTGCAACTAAAAGAAAATGGAGGGATTATTATTTCTTAAAAGCTACAGTAGCTTCTTCAGTCCAACTAAAACAGTATTACTGAGCCCGCGAGTTATTCTTGTACTCCCTCCATTCCTTAAATTTCTTTACGTTTAGATTCTGGGGTACAGGGAGAAAGAAGCTTAAACATGAAACATCTTTATGATATGTATAAAAAATTATAGTCATATAAGATATTGTTAGAAACGTCTCGAGTTAAAGTTTTTTACATCAATTTTTTATAATTATTATAGAGTATAGCGGTAGATATTAATATTTATATGAGTGCGTTGGAAATGGTGAAAGACAAAGTGCAAAGAACTTTTAGGTTCAGAGGGAATTTAACTGTTCACAAACTTTCCATAATAGTGGTACATCTTGTAGAGGCTTTTACCAGCTTCTTTTTCTTCTACCTTCTCATGTTGGTGGAAGTTGGAATTTGTGTGAGCATAACGAGTATCCACTTCTCTTATGAGTAATTTTATTTTGTTCAAAGGCATTGCCATAGTCTTATTACCTTTTAAAATCAAGCTGAAAGTTGTCCCGTATCATCTATTTGCGAGAAGATAGACCAAAAACTTCATAGTGGCTGATTCAAGCAAAGTATTTGGATGGCTACATCTCCTATGTTGTTGAGCCCTTGTCCAATAGTAAAACTGTAAAAGCCTCCACTTTCATTGAATCACTACCTTAATGCAATGTCTCCAACATACCATTAGATTTCTAGACAATTAAGTTGACACCTTTTGTTTCAATCAGATGCTTTAGAGGAGGCTTCTGGATAAGTGATTTTTCATCTGAGCTAACAGCGTGATATGTTAGATTTCATGGCATTTTAAATGCAATAACTATGTGACACCTGTGTCAACCACAATACCACACTATCAAATGAAATTATTATTATTGTCTCTTTTTGCAACCTCAAAGTAATATGCCGAAAAGTTGGCGTCGTAGACGTAGTAAGCAAATTAAGGGAAAATCGCTTACGTTGGTTCGGACATGTGAGACGGAGACCCGAGGGAACCTAGGTGCGACGAGTGGAAGGGTGGGATCTTGGGGATCTCAAACGAGGTAGGGGAAGACCGAAAATGACTTGTTGGGAAGGGGTTAGAAAGGATATGAAGCTTTTAGATTTACAAGAGAATGAGGTTCTCGATCGCAAGGGATGGAGGAGGAAAATTTATGTGAATGACCACATGGAATGATTAATTTTGGTTCATGTAGCCGACCCCAAGTTTTGGGATTAAGGCTTTGATTCATTAATTGATTGATTGACTCTTTTTGCTACCAATCAACCATATTCCAGCACTATTCAACAAAATGATTTATTTTAGCTTGGCAGTGCCACAGTTGGCCCTTAATTCTTGGTGTTGAGAGGTGCCATGCTTTTTATATGATATTACCAATTAGGGGATGTTTGATTGAGGAATTCATCATTGGATTTACTCACTCTGTACGACTCTTGTTGCATCCATAATTGGTTTGTTTTTTGAACTTTTGTTATTGCTGTTTACATCACTCAGTAAATTTTATCGGGCTGTATTGGACAATTTTGCCCACCATGTAGCACATTGAGGCATGAAGCACAACATTCGGGCAGTGTTCCATATGTTAAGCTCCATATGGCTGATGGCTTTCAGTGGAAAATGTTTTAAACAATCCCAACTACGGGCTTCTATAATGGAAGGTCCCAAATGTTATAGAGTATGAACATTCCGGTGTTTTCCCTCAAATAGGCTGAGGTGACTTGCAACTACTGCCATATATAATAATCTCCCAATTTTATTGATTACTTTAAAATATCTTTAAAAAATTCCTCATGCCCTTTTTTCCACTACCTACTTCCTATTACACCTCACTCCTTGGACTAGAACCTGGCACACACAACAATGGTCCCACAACTTGTGACTGAAGTGACAGTGGTGCGACAAGCAGTGGAGGACCCACTTAACATGTTTTTTGAATCATTCATGTTATTTGCATGGTTGCTTAGATTACTGGAGAAAGTTTTTTTTTATTCATCTTCAATATCAATATTGAGTTGAGTTTGTGTTTTGGTTGAGGAGCGATTTTTGGTGGACGTCGAGGAGGGAAGGAGGAAGGGACTTGGTGTTATACTGTTGTGGAACAGGATGCTATTTGATGTGGTGGTGGTATTGTGGATAGGGTAGAGGATGGCAGCTTGTGAAGAGATAAGGTGAGGATTAGATTATTTTTCCTACAAGAGTTGAAGTGGCCAATTAGCATCCAGTAACATGTGTCATATATAACTTGCTAGATAGATCAGTTTAAGGCTGGAGACTGGTATGAGAAATTTTTCTTAAAGTTGGAACAAACTAGGTAAATGAAAGTTGAGACCTTTTATAGTGGAACACCAATTGTTGAGGTTGTTGATAACCTTTTGTTCTTTATTCTTAATTTCTAATACATAAACAGCGCATACTAATTTTGTGTAAGTGGCATTCAAGGCAATTTTTTATACATGCCTTTGTGAAAGGAGTTTTACTCATATTCTGGAAGTGTTTTGCAGGGTGGGATGCGAATTTACGTATGCGATCATAATACGGCACCCCCAGGTTTGCTTTAGAAAATTCTAATAGAACTTGCGCTAGGCTTTTTTAGCTGGTTTCTCATAATTTGTGTGGAGTATTTTACTGTTTTGGATATAAGTTGCTTTGATGATGTCTGATAATAGTATTCGTTTGTGGGAAAATTTCTTATTGTTATCTTCTGTATGGTGATTCTGTTGTTAGTCACTTGAAGTACCTGATTGAGGGCTCACAGCCTTAGAGAATGTATAACTTGAATTAGTTTCACCCACTAGTCCACTACCTTTTGGTATCAGGTTTTCAAACGAATATTTAGTATTTCAAGTTACAACTGTTAAATATAATTGAGATATTATTTTCATTTATGAAACAATCATAAACATTGTCCGGCTACCTTCAACTGGCTAGAAAATTTGGAGTTGATTTGGTAAGTGGTGGCACCGGTTTTAAATATTGGAACTGTCCAAGTCTGGTTCAGGGGAACTGAGTATTTGGTTGTGCGTTTGTGCTCACTTCTTGTCACTTCATTGTTTAATTGTCTAATCTTTATTGACTTGTCTTGCTTCTTTATAGAGAACCAAGTTATAAAGACGGATCAGATGAACATATTGATTAGATCACTTACTTTGAAGAAGCAACAGGGTGATGCGGCTGATGGCTCAAGAAAGAGGTATATTCCATCTTCAGTTTCATGCCTTTCTCTCTGAGTGAATGGTTAATTTTTGTTCATGTAGGCAACCCCAATTACGGGCTAAGGCTTTGATTGATTGATTGATTTAAATCAAATTAGAAAATTTGCAGGAAACTATCGTATAAAAGGGTCACTTCATAATTTTTATTAAATAGCCTTATGTGGTTCTGGAATATTTAATTCTTGTGGCGTTACTCAAAAATTTTTATTCTTGTGCCAAAAGAATTGGCCAAAATATAAATTCTTGTGCCAAAAACCCTTTGATAAGTTAGGTTCTTGGAAATTTTCTTTAACAGGTTGCTTGTGTTTGTTGGAAATACCAAAATAGCATGCCAATGAATTTTTATTATTGTTATTTTTTTGAGGTGTCACTGACATAACTTCATTAATTTTGACATATAGCTACCCATAAAATTTAACTTTATCACTGTGAATGTGGAACGGTGATGGAATAAGTGTTTGATTGTTTGCTACATGTATTTCCAGAGCATCTGATCGAGCTGCTGATGGAAGGGGTTCAACTAAGAGGTCAATGACAAGCAGCCAGACTAATGCTAGACAGGGTAAGTGGTGCTAGACTGCTAATTTGATACTTTGACCAATGACTAAAAATGGATAATTTAGGATCTCTCTCTCTCTCTCCATCGTGCATTCTTATTGCACCTTTTTCCTTGCTACAAATGTATCACTGTAGGGATATAGTAACATGCATACAATTAATTTCTGGCATTGTGGCAGCAATCTGTTTTTATTGAAGTATAAACTTGATTGCGTTTATTGGAAAACTGGATTCACTGGTTCTGGCTAGTCCTGACAAATTTAGACTGTAATGTAGACCCGATCCCCCAACCACCACCACCACCACACAAAAATCTGATTGCCTGAGCAAAAATCTTTTTTTGTTCTGAAATGATGACATGATTTTTGATCCATTGCTGAAATTATTTAAACTGAATTGATCTGGTGCCCAAATACATCTTATGTGAGCTTGATTTTGATTAAACCGAAGGTAATTGGCCAAAATATGTACTGAATGGAAAATCCATTGTTTAAACATAATAATTGACCTGGATTATTTATATATATGTGCAATATTGAATTAGTTTTTAACTCGAGAAGGATAAAAATATTATTGCAGACTAGAAGCCTAGTAGGGTAAGACTTACTAAAACCATAAAAAAAAAAAAAAAAGGATTTATCAATTCAATAGCAGTAGCTAGCTCTTTGGAAATGAAAGACCCAACTCAATTTGCCCTTGATCCAAAATTAAGTACCATAGCTAAACAAAAACCCATGTTGATCCAATCTGATATGATTGAATAGTCGTTCAATATGATTTGATCTGAAATCACCTAGAAGGTCTAGTTCCACTGAATTTTTTAACTTTAGTGGGAAGGGTGTTATAGGATAAGGAATAAAATATAGCTGACTTCCTGAATTTTCGTAAACCTCTTCATTTCTAATTCCTTGTTAACTTTCATCCCGGAATCGTCATCACTCTCTTCAACATCAACATCAAGAATCACACTGGGACATTGGGTTGGATTTACATATTATTCTCCTCCTTTAAGATAATCATCCTTCCCAATTTGGACAGATTCGGAGGAAATTTGTGAAGGCTTTCTTTTCCTCTCTTTTCTTTCCTCTCCCCTTTCTCTTTTTTCCCACTCTTCCTGTCTCTCGGTCTCTCCTAGTTTGGTATCCAAACAAAGCGTATGTTTTTTTTTTACAAAATATGCGAGTGAGATACTTGGACACCCGTGTTCAAGTATACACTTAAACTATGTCTATGTAACATAGCCTGTGATTATCATTATGTGGTTGCACTAGTGTCATCATTATCATCATCACCAAAGCCTTAATCCCAAAAAGATGAGATTGTCCCCATGAACCAATGCTCATTCCGTATAGTCATCCATCTCCTTTCATTCATATCTATAGTCAAATAAGATTGTAAACCCATCCTTTCCATGTCCCAACTCCTTCCGTCTAAAATACACAGAAGCAAATCATTCTTTTAATTACTTAAACCAAATTTGTAACAAAAGAATTGCTAAACTTGGGATCGTTTGGAAGCTGAGATCCTTTTATCCGTTTATGTTTAGTGTCATTTTTCTGATTTCGGGCAATTAGCGTGACTATGATCGGTATGCTTAGTGTCTATGAACATATTTTACTCTAATCACTGATTTAAATGTATAAAAACAGCTGGGTAATGATGCAAATGTTTGTCCCATCTGTATAATGGTTTAAATCAGCAAGGTATAAAAAATCTATTATCACAGCATGCAACTTAACCATTCATTATATAGATGATAGAACATTCTAATCTGATTCTTAGAGCTGACTAGCATCCTTTTCCACAGCACATTTAACAAGCAAAGATAGCAAGCTCTAAGCAACTTACTGCAGCAGGTAGTGAGCAAAAATAAATCTTCTATAGCTATTAGCAACAAAAAAATTTCCATAGTTAGGGACTTAGGGTATGTTTGGTAGGTTATAAAATGTTTTCCCTAAAAATTGTTTTCCCATTATACTACGTATATTGTTTGTTTTGGTATAAAATATTAAATGTAAAATTTGAGGTGGAAAATTATTGAAAAAAAAAATTCCCCCAGAATTGGAAAAAATATATTTTCCAGCACATTTAGAAGGAAAACATTCTCTTTCACAATTAAAAAAAAAAAACATTTTCCCTTGCAAATTCACAATTTAAGTAGATTGATTTTCATTTCAACTAAACAATGAAAAATGCTTAAAAATTTTTTATATGCAACCATAGAATGGAAAACTTTTAAGAAAATGAATTTTTCAATGTAAAATGTTTTCCATGAAAAATCATTTTCATCAGAAAATGTTTTACGCCCTATCAAAGCCTTAAGCAGTATTTTAAGTTAATTTGCAGAGCATGTGATTTGATAATCTCTAATCAAGAGGGAATCAAATGCAGCAATATAGATGAAATGCTGCAACCAAACTTGGTAAGACTCTGTGTCTCTAATTCATTTTTAATTTCGATTGTTTGAGTAGAGGATGAATATGAAGCAATCTACATGTGAACAGGTGTAACCATTTGAGTATATAGGGCACTGTTTTTGACTTAATTCTAGGAAAGTGAATCGATGATGGTCAAGGTGAAACAGAAGTCAGGTTCTTTCATTGTGATACTAGTTAGCATGTAGTAGCTGGAATGTTATTGCTGAGAGTAGTTATGTAAAATCTCTGCAAGGGCAACTATATTTTGTGAAAGTGGCGAGCACTGTTTTCAATGCCTTAAAAATCTTAGATGGCATCTTAATAAATTTAGCTAATTTTAAAATTAAATTATTTGTCAAACTTGTAAGAAACAAGTCATTGTTATGTATACAATATATTTTAAAGAAGTGTTTGGTGCCTTCTTTTTTTTCCTGTTTATTGTGTTGAATCCTTCAATTTATTGTGTTGGATAATTAACATTACTCTTTGATGATGTAATGCATGGGGAGACTTCAAGCAAACTAATCAACACTATGCAATTATCATAGCTTTACAAGCAAGTTGTTCTGATTTTTCATTATATGTTGTAGGTGCATCGAGTAGTCGTGCTGTTGATAAAAGTTTTCAAGGTTTGACTGTCGAGAGACTTCGAGCCCTCTTGAAGGAAAAAGGACTTTCTCCCAAAGGAAAGAAGGCAAGTGCTGCGTTGCTTGTTCCATATTGTTATGATATTATTCTCTCCATTGCTTGATATGCAGTTGTCTTGGTTCTCTATATCATCTTTTATCACTCCATCCAAGCTTTGCTATAGGATTTAGTACTTCGTAGATAAATAAAAAGGGTCTTCATTTTGCGTTTGGTTCAACCAAGTGTTGTGGTCTAGACTCTTGAGGTTATATTTGAGCAAAGCTCTGTTGCTTCTTTTGTGCTAACTTTTTCCCTGCTACTGCATCCTGAGAATTGTCACCTTGTGTAGGACGAGCTGATTGAACGGCTGCGAAGTGCAAGTAAATGATTTATTAACTTTGATTAGAGAAGGCAGCAGGAACAGCTTGTTGCGAAGTGCATACGTCGACACATGGAGTACCAGGGGAATTCATTGACAGAGCAACATTGAACTAATGTATTTGGCCTTTGTTGGTTATATATCCTTGGTTTATTATTTTTGAGATCTTTTGTATCTTTTTTCTTTTGTTGCATAAATTTTAATGTAATGTGGATGCGTAGCGCTAATATTACACATTTGTGAAAATCCTTCTCTTACTTTTACTTAATGCTGCATTGCATGACTTGCATCATTACAATTTTTAGAAATTTAAACTTGGTGGGTCACCAATCAAATGATACATCAAAATGCAATTGTTGTCTCTTTTATATTTGTTAAAACAAAATATAGCGTAAGAAAGAAAACCTAACTAATCAAAATATCATATATCTATATTTTTCTTTTATGGATGGGATATATACGAAATAATAAGGTGTTTTGGGTTATTATTTTTTTTATCACTTTTCTTTGGATTAAAAGCCTTAATATACATTCATGACGTCTAATTTAGAGTTGCTGTATTG
This sequence comes from Suaeda aralocaspica, assembly GCA_016808085.1. Classification (NCBI taxonomy): domain Eukaryota; kingdom Viridiplantae; phylum Streptophyta; class Magnoliopsida; order Caryophyllales; family Amaranthaceae; genus Suaeda; species Suaeda aralocaspica. Next base: position 271,163 of record PYUH01000186.1, on the reverse strand, counting down.
CAATATGTCAAAGATATACATGTTAATAAAAATATAATTTGAGGTAAGTAAAAGACGAGAGGAAACAATAAAATACAGACCAAAATTAAAGAAAAGGGCCAAAATTATTATAAGAAAAAAAAAAATATATATATATATATATATAGTAAGGTTATGTTCTTTTGAATTGAAGTTTTAACACTTTAATTTAGTTGAGTTTAATTTAATTTAGCTCTGTTTAGTTCAGTTTAATTCAGTTCATTTTAACTCCATTCAATTCAACTCATTTCCATTACAATTCCTACTTCACTTTAATCCATTTCAACTCCATGTAGTTTAGCTCATCTCTAGCATAATTATTACTTCATTTTAGTTCATTTCAGTTCAGTTCAACTCTTTTCTGTTCAGTTCGATTTAATTTAGTTCAGTTGCATTTCAGTCCAAAAGAATTAGGCCTAAGCTCCATAAAATAAAGAGAAAAAATTGCGGATACTCGCGCACATGAGGCAACCATTGTGCCAACTGACTTTATGTTTCATATTAAATGCTAAAAAACAACACATACCATAATTTTTTTGGATTATGGTGGGACCCACCAGGACCGTAGCTGGCAGCCCCTGACAACCTCTTTGCGACGTTATTAATTATTATAGGAGTTTCTCTTCTCTTGAGCATCCGAATCTTTAAATTAGAGCTTTGATATGCAAACTACACAAGTACATATCACAATGACATTATCCTAAGTATATATTCGAAAATTCTAGGGGGAATTAGTCTTGTGGAGAATTTAACATACGAAGTATGTTTTTTGCTTATGAAATCTTCTTAAAAATCACAAACATATTAGAAAATTCTCTAGTAATGATGTTTTTTTTCCGTCGCCCATTTTTTTTCAAAAGCATCGAAATTAAGAACATAATTTTTATCAACAATACTATTTGTTAGGAAACTTCGGATTTTGAACGAATTTTGTGAAATTATGGAGTTTTTAGCTCTACAATAGGTCCCAAGTAATGCTTGCAATAGAAAAATGAAGAAAGAAACAAATGGTTATGGATAGGAGAATGCTATTCATCGCCAGCAAAATCCTTAACATCGCCCGTATTTTACGCTAAAATTCCACAAATGCCTTTCCCTCTCCATTTCTCTCTAAAACACTCTCCCTTTGCTTCTCCCTCTAAACCACCTTCACTCTCAACAAACAACCACAAGTGCAGCCTCCGATGTGTCGACGACAGCGGAGTTCGAGGTATTTTTTTTTTCAATTCGATTTTTTCTTTAATTAAAATTGAAACATGCGCCTCAATTAGGCGAAGGTATCAATATACCTTCGTCTAGTTGAGATGCATGTCTCAAACATTGAAAGAAAATTTAATAAAAATTATGAGACCTGCGCCTCAATTAGGCGAAGGTATCAACATACCTTCGTCTAATTGAGATGCATGTCTCAAAAATTGAAAAAATAAAAATAAAAAAAATTATGAAACCTGCGCCTCAATTAGGCGAACGTATGTGAAACCTTCGTCTAATTGAGACGCATGTCTCAAAAATTGCAAAAAAAAAAAAAGGAATTAAGTAAGTGCGTGGTGGAGCAGGTGTGAAGGAAGTGTGGCGGCGGTGGTGGAAGATTTTTTAGTGAGAGAAAGTGATTTGAAGAAGAAAGGGCAAAGTTGGAAATTTTGGTGAAAATACGGGTGATAGTAAAGATTTCACCGGCGATATTTAGCGTTTCAGTATAAATATAGAGTGAGATATGTTGATGGTGGCATTAGAGTGAATCAAGGCCATTTAATCGAGTGTGCAAAACAACTAGACTTTTCTAATTGTCTCTTTTTAACTAACTTAAACGTTATGGAGTACAATATAAATCAATAAAGCAAAGTCTATGAAATTGTTGATCGTCCAATAGACTATTGACATGTATGATGCATCACAGTACATCATTTAATAAGTCTTTTAATAGGACATGAATAATAGGACATCATCGTTATCAAAACGGCCCGCATGCAACATATCGTGTATTACCCAGGATGAAGTAATTTCTTAGTTGTTTTTTACTTGCTAAGTAATAAGTCGAAACAAAATTTTAGATAACTCTTTTCTATTATTCTATTATGGAGACCTTTTGTTTTTAGTTTAACAGTGAGAAAGAAAGTGTGAAGAAGCTTCAAGGATGAAAAATGGGTATTTAAGGAACTATACTGAACTGATTGAAGGTGAATTGAATTAATTGGAGCTGAACTGAAAGTTTTTATTATAGATTAATAATTTTTAATTATAGATTGTTGATTTTTAACTATTGATTATTGATTTCTAATTATGTTTATTTTTTTAACTATTATTTTTATAGATTGATTATGACTAGGGATGCTTATCGAGCGAGTCGATCACGAGCTAGGGGTTGCTCGACTCGTGTTTGTTAAGTTTCGAGCCGAGTCGAGTTGCTCACGAACGACTCGTTAAAAATACCGGTTTATCTTAACTTCTAATTTTATAATGATAATATTTTTTTTCTTTGCAAATTTTATTCTTTATATAGTTGAAAAGTTTATTTTAATTCAATGTTACAGTATTTATCAATTTTGAAGACAAAATAATTGAAAATAATTGTTAATCATGCTTTCTTTGCTAGGGTAACACTACGTAAATTGCAAAATAATAGTATCTTATCGAGTTCGAGCTCATTCGAGCGAGCTCGAGCTAACTCGAGTCGAGTTTTGACCGAGTTTTGACCGAGCTTTGACCGAGTCGAACTCGAGCTGCTCGCGAGCTACTCAGCTCGTTAAGCACCCCTAATTATGACTATTGATTTTTAACTACGGATTATTCATGATTTTTTACTATGGAGTAATGTTTTAGTAATAATTTTGATATTAATCCACTAATAATTATAAAAAAAAAAAATCGTTATTGGTAGTTTATATTTTATGAAATAAAAATCAGTAATAAGGGTCTATTTACTTCAGCTTAAAAACAGTTCAGTTCAGCTCTGTTCAGTTCNAATAGACTATTGACATGTATGATGCATCACAGTACATCATTTAATAAGTCTTTTAATAGGACATGAATAATAGGACATCATCGTTATCAAAACGGCCCGCATGCAACATATCGTGTATTACCCAGGATGAAGTAATTTCTTAGTTGTTTTTTACTTGCTAAGTAATAAGTCGAAACAAAATTTTAGATAACTCTTTTCTATTATTCTATTATGGAGACCTTTTGTTTTTAGTTTAACAGTGAGAAAGAAAGTGTGAAGAAGCTTCAAGGATGAAAAATGGGTATTTAAGGAACTATACTGAACTGATTGAAGGTGAATTGAATTAATTGGAGCTGAACTGAAAGTTTTTATTATAGATTAATAATTTTTAATTATAGATTGTTGATTTTTAACTATTGATTATTGATTTCTAATTATGTTTATTTTTTTAACTATTATTTTTATAGATTGATTATGACTAGGGATGCTTATCGAGCGAGTCGATCACGAGCTAGGGGTTGCTCGACTCGTGTTTGTTAAGTTTCGAGCCGAGTCGAGTTGCTCACGAACGACTCGTTAAAAATACCGGTTTATCTTAACTTCTAATTTTATAATGATAATATTTTTTTTCTTTGCAAATTTTATTCTTTATATAGTTGAAAAGTTTATTTTAATTCAATGTTACAGTATTTATCAATTTTGAAGACAAAATAATTGAAAATAATTGTTAATCATGCTTTCTTTGCTAGGGTAACACTACGTAAATTGCAAAATAATAGTATCTTATCGAGTTCGAGCTCATTCGAGCGAGCTCGAGCTAACTCGAGTCGAGTTTTGACCGAGTTTTGACCGAGCTTTGACCGAGTCGAACTCGAGCTGCTCGCGAGCTACTCAGCTCGTTAAGCACCCCTAATTATGACTATTGATTTTTAACTACGGATTATTCATGATTTTTTACTATGGAGTAATGTTTTAGTAATAATTTTGATATTAATCCACTAATAATTATAAAAAAAAAAAATCGTTATTGGTAGTTTATATTTTATGAAATAAAAATCAGTAATAAGGGTCTATTTACTTCAGCTTAAAAACAGTTCAGTTCAGCTCTGTTCAGTTCAGCTCTTCTTTTATTTTGCTACTCATTAATCCTTCATAAAAAACTTTCAGTTCAGTTCAGCTCCAATCAGTCCAGATCCGTTCAGTTTAGTTGTTTTCAGTTGAAGTAAACAAGTCCTAAACCTTCATATTTTTGTGATTTTGGTTATTCACTTATGTGGTATAATAATGTTTTTATAAATAATATTTTACTTGTATTTTGGTTTCATTGGTTGAATGGTAGTTTCATAATATTTTTCGTGAAAAATACAAACTAATAAATGTATATATATATATATATATGAAACAAAAAATAATAATTATTAATGTATCATAAATATATTATGAACACTAATAATACTATGAACTAAATAAAGTCAAGTACAAAATAACACTAGCGCAGCTAATACACATCGATAATATTATGAACAATTTAAATCCAACTACAAAACAATGATAACAATAATAATATTATTACGAACAATTATATTACGAAGCAGTGGCGGATCCAGGATTTATAGCTCGTGAGTTCAAACTTCTTCATACACCGGATGTTCGGGTATTAGTATATATGATCGGATGTTTGGGTTCATACCCATACACAACTCCATAGTCCAAATTTATACTTATCATTACAAGCAATCATAAAGCGACACATACCTCCAATATCTTGTCGAGGGAAATTATGTGATAATGCTTTTTTTTGGACCGAGTATTAAACAACTTTGCATTTTGATATCCTTCTAATTTTATGAAAGTAACAGGAATCAATCCTTGGTCTCTTGTGGGAAAGTTGGTTGACTTAACCAATGGAACAAAGGAGAAGGTTTGATATAGTTTTCATGCGTTTTATATATAAACGTTTTTTGCTTGGATCAGTGGGGGTTTAGTTGAACCCACTGAACCCACGCTAGATCCGCCCATGTTACGAAATATGAATAAAAAAATATTATGAACAAAATAATATATATATATATATATATATACATATAAATATATATATATGAACAAATAATATTAGGAACAAATTAATTACCAAAGTAAAAAATAAAAGAAAAGGTTGAATTGAACGGACCTGAAGTGAACTAATTGAAACTGAACTGATTTTACTAAAGTAAACCTACCGGCCCTAAGAGGACTTTAGAGGTGTAAGACTGTAAGTAGGATTGAAAGAAAACAAAAGTACAAAAATGCCCAAAATAGTATTGTATAGGAGTAGAATTTTTTATATTGCCTCTTTTTCATGAGGATATACATGGTAGAAGAAAATATTTGCCTATAGACAAATTGGCTTAGAGACATTTGAAAAAGACCCTGTGAAAACGAATTGTAATATGATCATCTCTCATTGTTTTGACCATATCTCACAAAGTATAACTCAGATTAACATTATTTTAGTTGCGTTGGAAAGTAGACTCAAAGATCTTTCCAACGGTAGGTCGTACACCTCGTAGAACGTTTTGGAGAAAAAATTATGACCATTTGAAAAGGACCCTGTGAAACTTCCGTGGACCAAATGAAACTTGCGTCTGATTTAGATGCAGGTCTCAATTTAAAAAAATAAATAAATAAATTTGAGACATGCGTCTGATGTAGACGCAATTGTCAGGATACCTGCGTCTAAATCAGGTCTCAATTTTTTTTTATTAGTTTTTTATTTTTTTATTTTTTAAATATAACTAACATAATTAAGATTTTTTTAGAGTAAAGGGTAGAGTTGGAAACATAGGGAAAATACGGGCGATAGTAAGGAATTTCCGGGCGACGTTTAGCGTTTCAGAAAAAATAAACTAATCATTTAATTTGAAACTAATTTTTAACTCATTGTAAATCAAATGAACAAAATTTAAACTGCACGTAGCAAGAAGATACAACAATTAAATTGCAATATTGCCTCGTTATGAATAATGACCGACAGTGAATTGTTTTTTTTTTTTTTTTTTTTAAGATGTTAAGTACAATCGATTATATTATATAAAAATTGTCCAATTTCATATTAATCGTAATAGTTAAGTATTTTTTGTGACACATAAATTAAGTAGGTATGAGCACGGACCGGATAACCGATCCGAAAATTTGGAAAATCAATATATGTATCTTTATCCAAAATTTTTGGATATCCGTATTTGATATCCGATAATTTTCGGATCGGATACTCCTGATATCCAATTTCTAATTTTGCTTTCACAAAATAAAACATAAATATTTGCAACACAAGAATACGGCAAGATAATATAAGTACCAAATTAAAAAAATGAATAAGTTAAATCTTGTCCATTAGCAATCGCGCAGAATGACATAATTTTTGTAGAAGTACTCCGTAAGATTCTTTAGTTTACTAATTTAGTATACTCAAAAGTCGGAACTTTATAGGAATGACTTATATTTTTTGTAGCTTCAATACATAAAATTTGATATATAGATATCCGGTATCAAAAAATTTCGGACATCCAGTTCAATATCTGAAATTTTGGATATTTGGATAGCCAAAAAGGCCAAAAATGATATTTGAATAGGTATTTGATATCCGCTTTTTCTAATCGGATATCCTAAAAATCAAATCAAATACAGATTAGATTTTTGGATTTTCAAATCTTCAAATATTTTTACCCAACTCTAAAATTAAGGAGTAGAATTATTGAGTACAATATTGAGGGATGATATCATTGATATGATCATATGAGAGGACAGGACTATCTGGCAGACAATCTCCTCTTCCATTGACAGACTTTAATTGGGCCTACTAAGTGAAGACAAATAACCATCTTATGCAACTTTCACCATTCATTAGTGCAAAGTTATATCGCACGTGTTACTTGTTGTTTATTTTTAAATTACTGTAGTAATGATAATGATAAATTGATAATGGCTTGATCGGACTGAAATATGGGTCCTACTCCAAATTATATTTTGTTGGCACCAAGTTATGCTCTAATCAATTTGACCTATTGTGTTATTTCACTCATTTGTGTAATTATGTATGTGTAGTTGAAGTTGCAATCTTTTGGGTTATGGTTTCTGCTAATGTGACATATGTTTATTATGTGGGTTGTGGGCTGTGAGCGTGGTACACAAATCAATGTGTTATAAAAAATTATGGATGTTATCATTTACATTTAAATAAAATTGTATAGGAAAAAGAGATGATTTGAACAGAAGTTGCAAAAAATAGAAAACTTTAAAACATACTAACCTATTATTACATCCACTAGTGCTAGTAACATCCATACTCTTCACCTTACTATAAAATGACAACTCTTTTCACTCTTATTTTGGAATGTAGAATTGTTAAGATATTGGATTATCTTTACCTACTTCTTTTTACCACAATAAAGCTTTTGACTTTGTTTGTACTGTAAATGTTGTTTTTAGAGAATTAGAGTATATTGGTTTGTTGAGTTTGGGTGGGGCTACTCATGAATGTAAATATGTAATAACAAGTACAATAATGGAACATAATACTAAAAAAAAAATGCGGATCATGAAAACAGACAACAATTATGAAAACTACAATAAAATTTGAAATGATATGTGGGATGTAAAACTTAAACGTGTTTAGTATTACTCCGTATTTGATATTTTCAATAATGTCATCTTTGACGTTCATCCACCATTAATTAAGTACAGTAATATCACAACACAATTATTGTAACCATTGTTGTCAGTGATATATCTTTTTAACATGATATGTATAAATTTCCTGTCGATATTCATACATATTTTTATCAAGTTACATAACCTAATAATAATGTATCTTATCAGCTAATTATCAAGTTGATTAACTAGGTTTGTTCGATAATAATCCATACACCTTAATCGATGTGTTGTTGTCTTGCTTGCTCTATGTATAACCTTAAATTATAAATCTTAGATGTAATTCCCAAATTCTAAAGACACTTAAAAATTACAAACTAGTGTTTTTTTTAATTACTCCATGTACTCCTTTTCTTATTATCCTAATTTGGTAATGTATGTTTGCTAACACACACATTTAAACATCAATATCTTTAATCTTATATGAGCATAAATAATTAAAAAAAAAAAGGATAATCTTGAAGTGTCGGCACTGTTCTTTTGGGCTCATATGAGCTAAATGAACTGATTGGACCTAACTAAGCTAAACTTAATTAAATGAATTGAGTCTAATGAATTCAAAATAATACTTCTCAGTTTTTTATTTACTTGCTACATAGCATTTTAGATTGAATATTTATGCAAGACAATAAATATATAAGAGCCACAATTTTATTGAATGATTAAGAGAAAATGTGGGGTATTAAAGAAGAAAATGAATAAAATAAGGGTAAAGTATAAAGAGAATTAATAAGAAAATGATAATCGTAAGGATAAAATTGTAAATATTTGTTTGGGGAACCCATAAAAGAAAATGTAGCAAGTAATTTGATTTATCACTTTTAGGGTATATGTAGCAACAAGTAAAAAAATTGATGAAGTATAAAAATACAAACTTAAAAGTTGTAAAGTTTGTTACATGATCAAATTACTTGAAATAAACATAACTTAATTTAAGCCCAAAAAATAAAGTCTTAATTGAGAGGAATCTAGTAAAAGCCCACACTAATATGTTTAGTTTGTTGGATGCTACACTAATATGTATATTCTTATACTAAGGTCATGTTCTATTCGACTTATTTTTACTTATTTTTTGCAAAAATAAGTTCAGTTCAGCAATAATAAGTTCAAATCAGCAAAAGTAAGTTTAGTTCAGCAAAAATAAGTTCAGTTCAGCAAAAAATAAGTTTCAATCCTTAATACTACCTCCGTTTCTAAATAATTGCAACACTTTCCAAAAACGGATGTTTCACAATAATTGCAACACTTTTTTTTTTTTTTTTTTTTGGCAAATTTTTGGTTGTGAAATTACGAAAATACCCTTGCTTTTATAAAATTAATAACAATTACCTAGCTTCATTATCACTTAAACTGATCCTTAATTGCTTCATTACCTACTAACAATTCCCATCAAAAATAAAATCTAACCCTTCACCTACCTAACATCAATGCATTCAATTGCATTCAATTTCAGGGTTGAATATCTTCATCCAACCCTTTCGCATTCATTTACTGAAAACCCTAAAGTCTGTATCTTCATCTCCTCATCTACTTTCACTCTATATTTACTCTCCCTTTCACTCTCTCACCTACTTTCTTCTGCTTCTCCTTCGAAACCCTAAAGTTTGTATCTTCATCTCCTCATCTCCTCTTCCCCTCGTCTCCTCATCTCCTTTCGTAGATCTGCAAAAAAATGGCTGCAGTCTCTCATCTGACATTATCTTTGGTTTTGCACCAACTTTTCCCTTTTTCTTAGGTGTGACATCAATAACATCCCCTTCCCTTCTTTGTTGGTAAATATGGGTGTATATCCTACTAATTGTGCTCTTGTGTACACCCACTTCCCTTGCTAGTTTTGCTTGACAACCATAAGGAAGGGTGTTTTCTGTTTTCATAGTCAATAGAGTCTCAACTATGTGCCTCATTTGCTGTAGAGTAAGGTCTGGTCTAGTCTTTGTTGCCTTACAATTGCATGTGCTTGCTGTGTTGTAAAGTCTGTATCTTCACTTTTAATGAGATGTTGTTCTTCTTGCAGTAGTTGGTCAATTGAGTAAAATCCATCGTCTGCATCCTCTTCCATGTTTCTGTTTTAAATTTTATGTTTCTAGGGAGTGTTGAGGGCTGACAGTTGCAGCAAGGCTGAAGTTGCAACCTTTTGGGGGTGGTGATAGGTGTAAAAAGTTAAACTTCTATGTGTAGATGAAGATGACTAGCTGCTGCAAAGAAGACGTGAAGGATGAATTCAGAATGTTTTTGAACTGTTTTTTGAAAGAACAAATTTTTTGTAATGGGTTGTAAAATACTTATCCCCCTTCCCTCTGAAATGCTCTGTAATTTTTTTTGGTGAAGGAGCAACTTAATTTTGGGGTAGGAAGATGAACTTGATGTCTGTATTTAAGGATGAAGTACGATTGGTTTGGTTTGAACTTGTTTCCCTTTTGTGGAGGGAAAAATGAAATTTTAATTATGGTTATTTGGAGGGAAAATGATTCCCCACCAAAAATCAGTCCACACTTTTGATAAGTGGTCCCAAGTAATTGTACTAATCATGTGTTCCCATTTCTATTTCTCTATTTTTTAATACTAATCACAAACCACTTTTTAACCTAAACACTTTCCTCAAATTTTTTCTAGGAATTTGTGCAACACCAAGTGTTGCAATTATTTAGAAATGGAGGTAGTAAATTGTTAATGATTTCAGCAAAATAAGTTCATTTCAATAAAAATAAATTCAGTTCAGCAAAAATAAGTGCAAATCAGCAAAAATAAGTTCAGATAAGCAAAAATAAGTTAACAAGAACAGGGCCAAAGTATATTTTTGTACTACGGTAGATTTTCAAAAAGTGGACATTTTATGGCAAAAAAAATGAATTATGAACAACATTTAAATACTACTCCCTCTATTTTAATTTATTCTTTACGTGTCATTTATACATGTTTGTCAATAAGAATTTTATAATGTAACTCTAATTTTGTATTTGTAAAAATTATAAGAAGTTAATATTCTTATAAGATAAATCAAGACGGATCAAACAAGAACCTATATAAATATGTTTTTCTCTAAATGTAAATTACAAACGATGGTCAAAGGGTGATGAATGAATAATAACAATAGTCGAATAAAATGTAAAGAATAAAGTGAAATGGAAGGAGTACGTATTTCTTAAATTTTTAGTTAATATATATTATGACATAATCATTGATCAACTAGAATGCAATGGAAGTTGACACCAATATTATTATGACAAGCTAGACATTAGTGCATCAAACTTTTAAACTCCAATAACGTTGATTCAATTTGAGACGTTAATGAATCAAGTTCAACAAGTCAACACTCAAACTCGATTACTCAAATTGCATCATATATACTCCTATAAGATTTTGTGTAAGATAATTTACGGATTTCGTTCATGAAATCAAACACAAAGGATCGAGACTAAACATAATTGAACGCAAAGATAACAACAAAAAAGGCTAACCTTGATCCATGGTAATTCTTGATAGCAATCTTTAGAGATTTTCCTCCCTTTAGCCCTTTGCTTTGATTGTTTATTTGATGAATAATAAACCAGTAATTTTTTTAATTTTTTTTTTTTTTGTGATTAATGTTATGAGTTTTTATGAAAATGAAAAATGATTTCCCATAACTTCCCTCTTATGTCCATAATAAATATAACTTGTGTGTCTCTCTTAACCAACTCCTTTTAATGTTGGTGTCTCTTCAAGTGAGCACCTTTACTATTATATATTCTTTAATAAGAGATATCACATATTATTTTAATGGGCAAGGGACGAGGGAATAATAATACTCCCAGATTTTAATGTCATTAATTGAAACCGATTCATCACGGTATCACCTTTATTATTAAAATCTAATAACGTTAATATAGACTTATTTATTTTATTATTAAACCTTAAACACATAGGCCACATAGGATATTTAATAAATATTCTAACATTTTGTAGAACTAACTACTAAGCATTATGTACATTAAGCAAGATGACTCAAGTAATTGCCTCTCCAGTCGACAGTCGTTGCACTTGCCTTAATATGTCACCTCAACTCCTCAATTCCCTCAAATTCGAGCTGTTCATCAACTAAAGTTGTCATTGCTTTTTTACAACAATCAAAAATTGTAGCCTAGAGTTGATATGCTGCTTCAATCATTGTCTAAATTCTTGCACATGATCAATATATTGCTTAAAGAGGTGAAGAATCTCTCAATTTCCAACTATGGGAAATTAATGCTTACCTAAAATTTTAACACAACTTAATTTCAAAAAATTTCACCATTGCCTTTATGCATACTTACAAAATAATTAAGAGATTAAGACCCTGTTCTCCTCAATTTAATTTTGCTGATCTGAACTTATTTTTATGAAAATAACTGAGTTGAACTGAACTGAAAGTTTTTTTATGAAAGATTAATGAGTAACAAAATAAAAGAAGAGATGAAGTGAACTGATTTTAAGTTGAAGTAAACAGACCCTTAGTACAAACGATGTCAATTACTCCCTTAATTCCAAAAATTTTCACGATTGTCTTTATGCATACTTACAAAATAATTAAGAGACTAAGGCTCTGTTATTTAAACTGAAATATAATCAATAATCATCATCGATTACTGTTTACTAAAGCATGTCATTGCTGAAGTCAACATGACCTCATAATCGATGATGTAGCAAGTTATGATTTTATACATTTTTTTTTAATTTTGTTTTAAAAAAATGTAATTCCAAACTATGTTTAAATAATTATTAATTAAATGACATTAAATAATCCTAAAAATTAATGATTTGCCTTGGAAATTGTAATGCTTAGTTTCTAACTTTCTACACTACTCTCTTCCCTTCTCAATGTCCTTTTGGTTTAATTTAGTTTAAAATTTTCTAAAAATCTATAAATATTTCATGAGTTTTGAAAATGCACACGGTATGTAAACTGCAGCTTAAAATCAGTTCAATTCATTTTAGTTTAACTCCGTTTAGTTCAATTCAGCACTTCTTTTATTTTGGTAATCATTAATTTAATCCTTAATAAAAACTTTCAGTTCAGTTCAGTTCAGTTTAGCTCCAATCAGTTCAGTTCAACTCTAATTAATTCAGTTTAGTTCAACTGTTTTCAGCTGAAGTAAACATGCCCTTAGCATAAGTTTTCCTTGCAAATAACTTTTTATCATTGTGCATCGGAGTATGTATGAATCTAGTAAATACAAAATGTTGACTTAAACATCACTAAATTGTGAAGGGTTAGTTTGAGCCTCTAAAATTTAGAGAGAATTTGTTTACCATAAAAGAAATTATACTGTAATTTAACAATATTTTGACTCTCAGTGTATATTGTATAAGTTTTCCATTAGAATGATTTTTCATTGTTCAAGATTTATAAGGGTTACAACTATCAAGAATATATATTCAAAAGTGACATCCTAAAGTCATAATAAAATAGTTATCCAAAATATTATCCTAAACGATCAAAATAATAAGATAATTTGATACGATATCTTAGGCAAATATTTTGGTTCCCTTATTTAAAAGGATATTATTTGATTACCTCCCCATGATTTTAGGTGATTAATTGATCATAATCTTTTATGTGGTTATGATTTTCACATATTGTGTATTATATATTCCCATGTCAATGAATCAATAGCAAGCATTCAAACTCCTTTTACTGTTTCTACATGGTATTAGAGCTCAGGAATTTCACCTAAATTAAAACCAAAATGGCCGGCGATCAACAGTCGCCTCCAAACCCCGCACCACCACGCATAGACCCTTCTTCTTCCTACTACCTATGCCCTCATGATCGTCCCGGAGATTTTACAACTCCAACTCGTCTTCGTGGTAACAACTACGATGAATGGGCTAATGACATTCAAACCACCTTAGAGGCAAGACGCAAATTCATGTTTTTGAACGGTTCGATCACGACTCCTTCTCCATTTACACAGGATGATTGGAATACGCTTCATGCCATGTTAATCTCATGGCTCATGAATACCATTGATCCCGAGGTCAAGGCAACTCTATCTAAATACAGGGATGCTATGCGTCTCTAGGATACTCTCAAATCACGATTCTCCATTGTCAATGGACCCCGAATACAACAACTAAAATCGGCCATTGCTCGTTGTGAACAACCAAAATCCATGTCAATTGCTACTTACTTTGGCAAATTAACTGTTTTGTGGGAGGAATTAAACAATTATGAACCATTAATCACATGTTCTTGTTGTACCTCTTGCACTGCAGGCCAACAACATGAACAGCATCGCGAACATACACGCCTTCATCAATTTTACATGGGGCTGTATCCTGATTATTTTTCACAAACACTAGCTAATATTCTATCCACCGATCCCCTGCCTTCTCTTGATCGAGCCTATCAACTGCTCCTTCAAAACGAAGGAGCTTGTCTCACCAAAACAGTCACCGACGACAAACCTCCTGAAGCCGTGGGTTTTGCCATTTGCTCCTCCGTGGGTCGCGGCAAATCCGACACCACCGTTGACCAGCGTGACAAGCAGGACAAAACCCATTTGCATTGTACTCATTGCAAGAAATCCGACCATCTTGTCTCGGGTAGCTTCAAATTAATTAGGTAACCAGAATGGTGGCCGAATCAATCCAAAGTGCATAGTGGTGGAGCCGTTCATGGTAAGCTTTCCTCGAGCAGTAGCAGAGCACGCGGTGGTCCGGCTAAAGCTAACGCCGCTCACAATACACCAGTGGTCGCCGCTTCGAATTCTAGTCACCCAATACCCCACGCAACGGCAGCAGGCTCGGCTTTCACTCCGGAGCTATGGAAAATTCTTGCCGGATTTATTGGTAACACTAAAATTTCTAATGAAAGGTTAACTGGTGAGTTTGATTTTAATCTATGGATCATCGATAGCGGTGCTTCATGCCATGTAACTTGTACTGATTCATGGCTCTTTCATGAGCAAACTACTAATTGCCAGTGGGGCTTCCTAATGGAAAATCTGTTATTGCCACAAAGGAAGGCTCGGTTTATTTGTCTAATAATTTGGTTCTTAAACACGTACTTGTTGTTCCGGAATTACGTTGTAATTTAATTTCGGTTTCGCAATTAATTGATGATTTACATTGTACTGTACAATTTACTTCTACCTCTTGTGTTATACAGACCGGTCGAGGGAGCTGATTGGAATGAGTGTTAGAAGGGATGGACTTTTCTATTTTGATGGAGACAATTCAGTTTCACAAATTTCAGTCAACGCCGTCTCTTCAACATTGGCTTTATTTGTTGATGATTTTTCCCGAGCCATTTGGCTTTATTTGATGATTGATAAAACTGAGGTCTTTCGTATGTTTATGTCCTTTGTGGATATGATTAATAGATAATTTTCCCAGACTATTAAAATAGTTCAAAGTGATAACGGAACAGAATTTCAGTGCTTGCTTGATTATTTTAATGACAATGGTATTTTGTTTCAAACTCCCCAACAAAATGGACGGGTAGAAAGAAAGCATCAACATATTTTAAATGTAGCTAGAGCATTAAGGTTTCAAGCAAACTTGCCGATTTATTTGGGGTGAGAGTGTTCTAGCAACAACTCATTTAATTAACCGCACACCCACTCCTTTACTTCAAAATAAATCACCATATGAAATTATTTTCCATACTCCGACCACCTTCCTATAACACTATTCGGATCTTTGGCTGCCTCTTTTTTGCACACAATCAAAAGACAAAGGGAGATAAATTTGCTAGCAGAAGTCGAAAATGCATTTTTGTGGGATACCCAGGCCATTTAATAAGAAAGGATCGCGGTTATTTGATTTGGATTCAAAACAATTTCTTATCTCTCCTGATGTAAAATTTTTTGAAGATGTTTTTCCCTTTTCTGATCCAACTGCTTCAAATAATAATCTTGAAAATATTGTGCCTATACATGATCCCATGGATTGTGATATTCGATGTATTAATGATTTTCATGAAAATTGCATCACTAACGAACCAGGCCAACATTATGAAACCCACACACATCACACAATTCCTCCCTAAACCCCACAATCCTGTCCACAAAACTTCATCCCACCTAATCAACCCACCTCACAAAATACGGCCCACCCAAACACAAACTCATCACAAATAAACCCAGATCTTCCTCCCATCTTAGAAAACTCACAGTCCAATCAGGCACACGAGCCCATTTTGCCACCAAATTCCACTCCTTCCAAATCAGATTCAGCTACTACTACTCAGAATGATACCAATTTGGGACGTGGCCTTCGGACCAAAATTCCTAATGTGAGACATAAGGATTTTGTCACTCACACTATTTTCACAAAAATTCCATCTCTTCCGAACAATTCGTCTCCTTGGCATCCCTCAGGTACTCCTTATCCCATAGCACACTATGTAAATTATAACAGTTATTCGTTGCGATATCGAAATTTTCTTGCAGCTATTATTTCGGGCAAAAAACCACGATCGTTTAAAGAGGCAATGCAAGTTGAGGGTTGGAGACAATCAATGTAAGATGAAATCCGGGCTCTTGAAAGCAATGGAGCTTGGACCATGGAAGATCTTCCCCCGGGAAAGAAGCCTCTTGGCAGTCAACGGGTATATCAGATTAAGTACAAATCAGACGGCAGCATCGAATGGCTCAAATCCAGACTTGTTGTTTTTGGTAATCATCAAAAGGAGGGCATTGACTACAATGAAACATTTGCTCCGGTGGCTAAAATGGTTACTGTTCGAGCTTTTCTTGCCATTGCAGCTGCTAAAAATTGGGAGTTGCACCAGATGGATGTACATAATGCCTTCCTGCATGGTGATCTTGATGAGGAAGTTTACATGAAACTTCCACTCGGTTTTAAGTCAACTCATCCTAATAAGGTATGTCGCCTCCGCAAATGTTTGTATGGTCTAAAGCAAGCACCTTGATGTTGGTTTGCGAAACTTGTTTCTGCCCTGAAAGAATATGGATTTCTTCAGTCCTATTTTGATTATTCCCTATTCACCTTTACTCGTGGCTCCATTCAAATTAATGTTCTTGTTTATGTGGATGATTTGATAATATCAAGAAATGATTCTGTTGCTTTACGGACCTTTAAATCTTATCTGTCTGACTGTTTCCATATGAAGGACCTTGGTGTTTTGAAATATTTCTTGGAGATTGAAGTTGCTCACAGTACTACAGGTTTATTTCTTAGCCAAAGGAAGTACACGCTTGATATTGTGTCCGAAACAGGGTTACTCGGCTCCAAACCGGTCAGTTCCCCGATTGAACAAAATCATAAACTTAGTCTCGCAACTGGAAATATACTGTCAGATCCGGAGCCTTATCGTAGACTTGTTGGTTGACTAATTTATTTGGCGGTAACTAGGCTTGATTTGGCTTACTCAGTTTTTTGTCTCAATTTATGCATGAGCCTAGGACTGAGCATTGGGAAGCAGCCTTACGGGTCGTTCGATATTTTAAAGGTACTCCCGGACAGGGAAATTTGTTGCGATCCGACAGTGATCTAACCTTGCAGGGCTGGTGTGACTCTAATTGGGCAGCTTGTCCAATTACCAGACGGTCTTTAACAGGTTGGTTGGTATTTCTGGGTCAATCCTCTATTTCTTAGAAGACCAAGAAACAAAGCACTATCTCTCGTAGTTTCGCTAAAGCTGATTACCATTCAATGGATGCTATCACTTGCAAACTAAAATGGTTGAAAGGTCTACTTTTAAGTTTGGGGGTCAACCATCCTAAAGCTGTAAAGTTGTTTTGTGACAATCAATTAGCATTACATATAGACCAAAATCCCGTGTTTTATGAAAGGACTAAACACATTGAAGTTGATTGTCACTTTGTTCGTGATGTAGTAACTGCAGGTCTCATTGATCCTTCCTACGTCTCTACTCACACTCAATTGGCCGACATCTTCACAAAAGCTCTTGGAAAGGCACAATTTGATAACTTGTTATCCAAGTTGGGCATTTTTTCACCAGATGCGGTATCGAGCTCAGGAATTTCACCCAATTAAAACCAAAATGGCCGGCGATCAACAGTCGCCTCCAAACCCCGCACCACCACGCATAGACCCTTTCTTTTCCTACTACCTATGCCCTCATGTATCGTCCCGGAGATTTACCCTCAATGTCTTCGTGTAACAACTACGATGAATGGGCTAATGACATTCAAACCACCTTAGAGGCAAGACGCAAATTCATGTTTTTGACGGTTCGATCACGACTCCTCTCATATTACACAGGGATGGGAATACGCTTCATGCCATGTTAATCTCATGCTCATGAATCCATTGATCCGAGGTCAAGGCAACTTTATCTAATACAGGGATGCTATGCGTCTCTAGGTACTCTCAATCCGATTCTCCATTGTCAATGGACCCGAATACAACAACTAAAATCGGCCATGCTCGTTGTGAACAACCAAAATCCATGTCAATGCAACTTTGGCAAATTAACTGTTTTGTGGGAGGAATTAAACAATTATGAACCATTAATCACATGTTCTTGTTGTACCTCTTGCACTGCAGGCCACAACATGAACAGCATCGCGAACTACACGCCTTCATCACATTTATGGGGCTGTATCTGATTATTTTCACAAACACTAGCTATTCTATCACCACCGATCCCCTGCCTTCTCTTGATCGAGCATCAACTGCTCCTTCAAAACGAAGGAGCTTGTCTCACCAAACAGTCACCGACGACAAACCTCCTGAAGCCGTGGGTTTTGCCATTTGCTCCTCGTGGGTCGCGGCAAATCCGACACCACGTGACCAGCGTGACAAGCAGGACAAAACCCATTTGCATGTACTCATTGCAAGAAATCCGACCACTTGTCTGGGTAGCTTCAAATTAATTAGGTAACCAGAATGGTGGCCGGATCAATCCAAAGTGCATAGTGGTGGAGCCGTTCATGGGAAGCTTTCCTCGGGCAGTGCAGGAGCACGCGGTGGTCCGGCTAAGCTAACGCCGCTCACTACACCAGTGGTCGCCGCTTCGAATTCTAGTCACCCAATACCACCACGCACGGCAGGGCTCGGCTCACTGAGCTATGGAAAATTCTTGCCGGATTTATTGGTAACCACTTTCTTGAAAGGTTAACTGGTGAGTTTGATTTTAATCTATGGATCTCGATAGCGGTGCTTCATGCCATGTAACTTGTATGTTCATGGCTCTTTCATGAGGACAAACTACTAATGCCAGTGGGGCTTTAATGGAAAATCTTGTTTGCCACCAAGGAAGGCTCGGTTTATTTGTCTAATATTTGGTTCTCCCGTACTTGTTGTTCCGGATTACGTTGTTTTTTTAATTTCGGTTCGCAATTATTGATGATATTACATTGTACTGTCAATTTACTTCTCCCTTGTGTTATACGAACCGGTCGAGGGAGCTGATTGGAATGGATGTTAGGGATGGACTTTCTATTTTGATGGACATTCATTTCACAAATTCAGTCAACGCCGTCTCTTCACACATTGGCTTTATTTGTTGATGATTTTTCCCGAGCCATTTGGCTTTATTTGTGATTGATAAACTGAGGGTCTTTCGTATGTTTGTGTCCTTTGTGGATTGATTAATGATAATTTTCCCCTTGACTAAAAATAGTTCAAGTGATAACGGAACGAATTTCAGTGCTTGCTTGATTTTTAATGACAATGGTATTTTGTTTCAAACCCCCAACAAATGGACGGGTAGCACCCGATACGCCTCCAAGCGATATCTTAGGCAAATATTTTGGTTTCCTTATTCTAAAGGATTTTATTTGATTATCTTCCCATGATTTTAGGTGATTGATTGATCATAATCTTTTATGTGATTATGATTTTCACATATTCTATATTATATATTCTCATGTCAATGAATCAATGGCAAGCATTCAAACTCCTTTTAATGTTTCTACATAATTACTTGAAGTATATTCTCTTCCACACTTCCACATTTGTAAAGTGATATGGACGTAAGCTAAGGATGGATCTAAAAACTAATTAAAAATAATTTTAGAGACAAATATTTAGTGAATATATGTGAAAACTTATGCCGTGAGGGAGCATGTAGTACCCTGCTCCAAAACTACCTTGTAAGAGTTCTAACGAACAAAATGAATATCTAACTCAAACGTGTTTCATAGTTCATACGTTGCCACTGAACTGAATTAGTAGACAAATTAACTGCGCTACTATTATCACGAATTCACGATAAACTATAGTTGATTGTCGAAGAGGGCAACGTACCTTTAATAATAGATTGTGAAGCCAACAAGCTTCAAAAAGACATTAGTGAAACCTTATTATCTTGCTTCCGCACTAGATAGATCTAGAGAGAGTATGCTGACATTTTGATGACCTAGTATCCAAACAAAAGATTATTATAAGAATTAGAATAAAAGAAAGGAACTTGATGCGGACGATCACGTTCCCTCTAATTCTTCAATTGGAACTACTCAATTTTATGTTCCAAAAAATGATGTTGCTTGCTTCCTTAGATGAATTCTTTATGTTATAGAAGAGCTAATTAAATAACATTTTCTTAACACATAAAGTTCATCCTTGTTCGTTGTAGGTTATTTTTGTAGTTCACCGATTGTGATCCTTCCCTTATTCTTACCATTTGCAAATTAAACTCTTGGCTGGTCCTCTTTGAGGCTTTGATCGATTTTTTTCCCTTATAATTTTGCCTTTTTGTTTTGCTTATTATTATTGTTGTTGTTTTTAACAATTTTTTGAAGCATAATCTAATAACACCCATCTATACATATTGTTATAGAGAAGTAAGCAAATCATCTACTTAATTGCTTTTATGTTTAAAAAAATCATGATATTCTGTTAAAAGGTATATATGCTAACACTAACTCTCAAACCAATAAATGATTGATATTAGACCAATTACTTCACTAATTACATTTTTTTGAGTATTAGAGTGCATTTTTCTTTAATGAATCACCTGGACAATTGATTTAGGTGAATTTAAACTTTAAGCCTTTATGACTAACTTTAGAGATTTCGTAATAAATAAACTAGGTCGTAATTGGCATTCACTACTAAATATATCTCTACAATTAAGGTGTTTTCTTAGCTAATTTATTTACCACTTTGCGGAACATCAATCATACATACCTTGTTGATATTTTAATTTTTCCGGCGGGAAACAAGCATTGTAGAAGAAAAGAAACACAACTATAACGTGATTAAATGGAATTACAAAATGTGATGTTTTTTGTATGCAAAGTGCACAATTTTATGTACTACCTACAGACTACAGTTGTCTAGTGCAACGCCGAAATATTTTACTCCTAATATATTTTGACAGTTGGCTCTATTATTGAGTATTAAATTACTATTTTCACTTTTCATTGATTTTTTATTTTTTTTTTGAGGGGTAAAACGACCACTTTTCAATAATTATAATTGTTTGTACTTAATCAAAGGTTTGTGATAGCAGTGTAACACTACAGTCTACAGTCATTTTCTTTCACATCGATCATTTTCTAACCTTTATTTGATTTTTCCCTAAATTATCACAAATGTTTCCATAATATATAGTATATATGTCAAACCATTGTGTCTTTTCAGAGTGTCAAGGACGATATATTGTTAGGAATTAACCTTCTAGACCGAACTTGTAGGTATAACTTTATAGCATTGTTTGGATTAAAAGAAATGAATGGAGATAAGAAATAGAAAGAGTTGGAATTAGAAGACTTTACTTCTTTCACTAATAGTAAATGGGCCTTTTAGAGTTGGCAAAGAAATCGAATTGAATTAAATTAAACGATTCATTTTCCCTCCCTTTATCTTTTTTAAAATTAAAGAAATATATGGATTAGAAGGGAAATGAAATTTCATCTCAGTCTATGATATCCCTCTCTCCCTTTCATTTTCCTTGTATTAAGGTATCTATGTCACATGTAGTTCTTATTCACAAATTATGAAGTTTACTTATTTTGGTGATGATGTAATAAAAATAAGGATTTGTTACATAGCAACACTTGCGTATAGGTTCACATCAATATCACTCTATATATGTATGTTAGGATACATACAACAAGTAGGGAATAGGTGATAACAATAAATCTAAGAATATTTTGGAAATATGATAGATGCTTTAATCAACTAAGTTAGCTACTCCTAATTCTAGACATATAAGGGGCCTAATGGATATAATCCAAGAAATTACGTTTAAAAAATTATGGTCCTCAACGGTAGAATATATATCCGTGGATGCCGTATTGAGTTGGAAGACCTATAAGCCATGTCACCATAGATCAAGATAGACGACTACTCATTATTTGCCACTAATTGTTGCCCAAATATGGATTTGTTTGACGTTGAAAAGAACATTGATTTTGACACTCCTTATTTTGATTTAGGTACTCCACTCTGAGTAGAGCATCAAAACTATATATGCATTCATAGTAGGCGCTTCCAAAACCGTTTTCCAATTGAAATAGAGATCATAAATTACACTCGCTATATTTAATTATATTTTATATAATTTTTGTTAACGCTTCAATTAAATATTATTGCATAATAAATAAGAGCAAATCAATATGTGGTAAGATTGATAAAACATTAATATTAACTAATTGAGAAGTAAAGCAGGTTAACCAACATAGACACAAAGGGCTATTATAATTTCATCTTATAAAGAAAGGCCGGAAATCGTGATGAATCACGATGGACGGATTGGGATTTGGGACAAAGGGTCCTTATCTCATTAATTTAATAGTGAAAATTTTTGATTTTGATTTGAAGTTAATATAATGTTTTCCGTAAAAAAGAATAAAAAAAGATTTCAAGCCTATCAAAAACATCATAATTTTGAATACTAACATCAAAACCATGCAACTGATTATTCTAGTTTAACCAAAATATTTATAAATATGACTATTTTTAAAATTTAATTCCCAAATTAGCTATAGTATTAACCAAATACATTGAACAATAATATGTAAAAAAAAAAATTCTCTTTTCAGCCTATTTTTCTAGTTTTTTTTTTAACTCTTTATTTGAAAAGAAAAGGAAAAAAAAAGAGAAAAATATGTCATTTAAAAAATTGAGTGAAAACTAACGTGAAGTTTTTCATTATACGTCGTACCTTACTTTTAGTCATTGATCAAAGATTCAAAGGTTCTTTGCCCATCAATTTTATTTTTTTTTGTACTATATTCGTTTCATATTAGCTGCAACATTTAGGTATTATTTGTGAGATATAAAAAAATTCAAATGTTGCAGCTAATAAGAAACAGAGGTAGTATATTGTTTATCTGTTTTTTACTTGTATATTAATCTGAAAAAAAATATTATTATTCTATATAATAAACCAATTTTTTTAATATGTAGGTTTTGCAAAAAATTAAAAAAAAATGGTTGCTACAAAAAAACCCAAAAAAAAAAAGAAAAAAGAAAAAAAAATCAGGGTTTACTTTAAAATTTAAAAAAGAAACCCAAAAAATAGTTTTTTTTTTTATCGTTTATTTATTTAGTTAGCAAATAGTGGGTTTTATTATTTTTTTTTTAAAAAGAAAAAAAGATTGCTGTAAAATCATAATTTCTATTAAAAAAAATGGTCAATGAACTTGATTTGTATTATAGCTAGATTAGGAATAAATTTTAAAAATAGCCATTGTGGTAATTAGTTTTGCTAAACTAGCTAATTGAATAAAAGATCTCATAGTTAATTATGGTTTCTTATTTTTATTAAAAAAAAGGGAAAATTGACAGGGAAAAAAACCCGAATTCGAAAAGAAAATAATAAATAGATAGAATAAAAACCTTCTAATTAACACTTAAAAAACCCAACTTTATATCCCATCTTCCCAAAACATAACCCTTTGGCAGTTTGGCCCTTAACCTGCAACCTGATGTTTAGATAATTTAATGAACAAGTTTCCCTTTGAATTTGTTTGGTTCGCATATTTTCTTTTGAAGTTTCCCTTTCTCCTCCATCATCACACTTCTCTCTTCTCACTCCGTATCCTTTATCCATTCCTCACTAAATTAAACCCCTTAATGTTAAAACAATTGAAATATGAAAATAAATAAATAAATAACGGGGCGTTTGGCAAGCGGGAATGAGAATAGTGGGAATAGAGGTTGGGAATAGGAATGTCAATTGATGATTGGGAATTTGTTATATAGTCCAAATCCCATGTTTGGTAGAGTGTTTGGGAATTTAGAAGGATAAACAATTAAAAATACAAAAATATCCTTGCTTTAAAGGTTCTCTTTTCACTTTCATCAATGGTAAAGTGGTCAAAGGTCAAAGGGAAATTTTGCAATCTACCACTTGTCACCCCCTCTATCCGTAAAGGATCAAGAATTGAACACGTGACTTCTCAATTCTAAAGTAACAATTTCACCACTAATCTATAAGCCATTTTATATATATAATGCAAACATAAAACTTTATAAATAACTTATTTACTAATTAAACCATTAAAGCATACATAAAATTGCAATAATATGTAGCAGAAATAGTAAATTAAACAACAAATCGAATATTTTTATTGGGTTATTAATATTGGCCAAACAACTTAAAGTATGTTTAAACAGCTCATCGCCTAATCAAGTCAATTGCATGTTGAATAATTTTTTTTTGTTTGCATCAATTTTGGGTGTTTAAAAAAATGAATATTTAGAAAAATTTAAAAAATGGTCAATAACTGAATAAATTACGTATTTTTAAACTCAATTATCAATAATTCCCAATGGTAGAATATACATTTCTCCGTACTCGATCAGTTAAAAAAAGTAAATAAGTAAAATGGCAAGTGTAGAAATGTATGTTGACATCAAGCACTACATTCTCCCTCGTCTAATAGAGTTAAAGTAGGCATGATAAAGGATTGATATTGCCCTTTGTTTTATTTGCACATTTGGGTATGTGTCCAAAAAAAAAAAAATTTGATTAAGCAAGATTTTATAGCTACAACCTTGAGAGATTGTAGCTAAATCAAACATTATTTATTATTATTTTTTTTTTATGTGGCATTGTATATTATTTGTATTTAATATGATGTATACCCTTTCGTCCATATTCAATAAGTGCTTATTATACGTTGGTCGGGGAGTTGATAACGAAGTTTGCAACAAGAACCTAGAGAAGTAAAGAGTAAAACACATGTGCAAGGTTGCATTCATTAATGACCCACCCTTCCCTCGTTTGATTTTAGCAAATGTAATGAATTGATGTGTTTGCGGTAGAGAGTGACCTCCATATTATAGGAATATTGAAAACTCGATAGAGTTAGAGCAGCTATAAATATTATAGGAATATTGAAAATTCGATAGAGTTAGAGCAGCTATAAATTTTATATTGTGTAGAAGAGAATAACATTTTTATTTACGTAGAAGATGGGTAAATTGTAAATGTATTTAGCTGACTCAATAAATAAATTTTACGATTTTATTTATATTAAACATGACTTGGTAATCTATTGTTTGTGATTTTGCCCCTTTCTAAAATTAAATATTTATATAAAAAACATTATTTATCAAAACAAACGGAGCCGAAATAGCACTAGATTAAACTCATAGTCTCATACGGATTAGTTGGTAGCTAGTCCGGCCTATACTTTATTTCATGCAACTAATTTTTTATTTCTAATCTAGTATGGACTACGGCCTACGGGAGTAGAGAAGTAGAGAGTAGTTAGCATATAAAGTACCCTTGTCCTCCTAACTCCTGGAATGGTAAATGTACATCAACTTTCTGCATTGAGTTTGACGTGGCCAAAATCTTAAGTTGGTACTTGGGTATGGAGAACATTAGAACAATAGTTGTTATGGACTTATAATGATCTAACTATTTTTTGTTGAGCTTCCCAATTAATTCTTTTTCCACCAAGTTGTAATATATGGGGCATTCCCGGTATCTCACTGTGAGATGCAATTTTAGCATCTCACATGTCAAAAGGGTAAATACAACCAATTTTAAGGGTAATATACGTATATATATATACAAATACAATACAAATATGTTATGCATACAAATACAAATACCATTACCCAATTTCACCAACCACCATCACCACCACCACCACTCTTTCTACCACCACAAACCTTCGCACACAATCACCACACACCCACCTTCAAACCCATTCGTACCTTCGCACCACTCACCTTTGCCCCCTCTCTCACATGGCACACCACTCACCCTCGTATCCCTTCGATTCGCATACAACACATTACCTACCTTCGCACAACCCACCCACCTTCGCACACACCTACCTTCGCAACCCTTCGCACACCGCATCCACCACTTGGAAGCCCTTTCGTTATCGTGGATCCGGGTCTTTTTTAATGTGGGGTGGTGGTTTCAATCCAGTGTCCAAAGTTGTGTGGTTTCAATACATAGCTTTCGGGCGGAGGTTTCGATGGCGGTAGGATGTGCAAGTGGAGAGTCCGAGTGGTGATGGTGATACCATGGTGACGAGTGGTGGAATTGCAGTGGTGGTGGAAGTCGTCGTGGGTTAGGGTTTTGGTGGGTTGTGGTCATGAAATCAAGGTTGGATTTTGATTGTGGTTGTGGTTCTTGGGTTGTCGGTATGGCTGGTGGTGGTGGACCGACAGTTTGGTAATGGTTGGAGCAGCAAACTCGGATTCAGCAAGAATCTCATTTATTGGTAGTATGAAGAGGGAATTGGCCCAAAAATGGGATAGGGGTCAAGATGTAGTCGGGCGCCGGCGGCTGACTCAAGTGCCCCTCGAACCGCGCGAAATGGTCGCCGTTGGTGGCGGTGGACCGACGGTTGTGCGTAGAAGGAGTTCAGGTCGGTGGTGGTGATGGTACGTAGTGTTGTGGTGGTAGATTGGTGGTCGGTGAAAGTTTATATTTGAATACGTATATTATTTGTATTTGTACAGGTATTTAGATACTTGTATGTATTACTACAGTTTTAATACAATTTGAAATGACAAAAAAGCCATTGTGAGATATTTAGTTTTGCATCTCACTGTGAGTTGTTAGTAATTCCTCGTAATATATTTGTAACTGTTATTTTTATGTCACTTTTTCTCAATTATTTTCTAGATTTCTAATGGTAGTAATTGTAGTCGGCACACCTTTTTAAAAGAAAATAAAAAATAAAAAATCACACTTGCTATAAACCCACCTCTTGTGACTAGGTCACGTTCAAAGCCCCTAAGCAATTGCATTTCTTAATTAGTTTAAGTTGTCATATGCGACTCAATTATATTCTACCAAAACAGGGTGGTTTATTCCTTCAAATTAGTCATTGGTTCATATTGTACCTTTAAATATTTGGAAAATAAGGAATTTGTACAATTTACTTTTATTTATTGTTGCTTTTTGATTAAGAAATATTATACGGGGCATTATCATAGAATATGAATATGAATATACATGGAGTGTTGGAAAAAAAGAAACCCCTAACTTGGAAGTTGAAACATATGACGTACTAGTACATCTAGTACAATAATCTTTTGTGATTGTTTTCTACTCTTCTTACAAATAGTATGTCGTTACAATGAAATTATGCATGAATTGAATGATATTGGTTACTCATCTCGTAATTGACACGACTTTTCGAATTACATACCTGTACGCTATGTCTCGGTCAATAATGGGGTTAGTGTAACATACTATCATGCATGTGTTTCACATTATATATATTTATATGGACACTATGCACCCGCAATTACAATCATCATCATTAATTAATATGATTATACCTTGAGCTTTCTACAAATAGTTCTAAGAGATTACTAAATTTTGTGGTCAATTAAGAAAGTTAATAAAATTAATTAACCACATTATGAAATTTCAAGAAGTGAGATAATGTATGTAAATTCATATTAGTTGATTCATATTTGTCTTTTACTAATTTAAAGAATTTTGTAATTAAGTAAAAACGGTGAGAAATTACAATACACTAGTTATTTATGAGTACTCTATGAACAATTAATTAAAAGAGATAGCTTTCTATTTTATTTTATTTTATTTTTAACTCGAAAAGAGAATGCCCTAAGATGACAACTTTCCTCAACTCCTAGAGCATCAATGGAGATTTCTTAAACAATTATGAGTATCATCCTCCAACTTCGTAATTAACATTTGATTTTCATTAGATTATTGAATTTATAGAATGTAAAAAGCTTAATATCATAAACAAAATCGGTACAATGATTTATGGTGTTACAATGAGAGCTAATCTAATGCAATCTCTATGATTCACTAATAGAATGTAAACAATACGTACATGAAAATTAATTGAACCCAAATTTCGTAACCGCTAGTGATAATTAACATGAACCCAACTTGAGAATGGTTCCTTTCTTGTTGCTAATCTATAATATAGCTATATTCATCTAATTCGTTTTGATATAAACTGATCTTATAATGTGCAAATAATCTGATCCGAACCCTAAACTAAGTAGTGTTACAAACGGAAACAAACATTGTTGGAAATGAGCCTATATGAATCAAAGCGATATGACACGAACAAGTTTGGATTAAACTAAGCAAAAAACGCCCCTAAATTGACAAACTTCATCCCGCTCAAAACTAATTGCAACACTTTGTTTCGGCACTATTAATTTACAATCATCCATATTATTAGGTTATGCGTTTTATACAGACTGAAAATTACAGTCATAAACTAATGAGATCTCGTGCGTTTGATTCATCTCGTTGCTCAGTTTTTTTAATTAAAATTTCAATTTTTACCGTAATGAAGCTTAAGATACTCCCTTCGGGTTTTTTTTCTTTTACTTGCTACTTATATTCAAAAGAGAAGTTTCTTATTACTACATTGCCTCTTTAAGAAGTGGATCATATTGCACATTTACACTTATACCCAACCTTGGGTCAATTTACCCTCATACTTTGTGTAACACATTATAACTACCATCTTCCTTTGTTTAGCATATGCAAAAGTTATGATCCCAATAATAGTGACATTTCTTGGTCTTTGTTCCAATATTATAACCCCCCTCCGGTTTCACAATGTTTGTTACTTATTCCATTTATAGTGTTTCCATTTATATAAGCATTCCTATTTGTTTTTAATTAAAAGCATTGAATATAGCAGTCATAGTCAATATTTTCTTAGTTGTGATTGGTAAAAGTAAATAAAAATACCCATTAAATTATCATGAGCATTTATTAAAACATTGAAATTAGTTTTTCTCCAATTAAATTAATATCGTTATATACTAATCTCATTAACTCAACCCTTAATCATTGTGCTAGATAGGGGTGAAACTAATTCGGTTTAAAACCGAAAACCATACCGCACCAAACCATTTTTAAATTATGGTTCGGTCTTTTTATAATTCTGGTGCGGTTTGGAGCGAATTTTTTTAAAAATTGGGTGTTCGGTTTGGAGTTGGTGCGGAGAACTAGAAACCGTACACCAAACCGTATAAAAGCATAAATTATATCAAGGGCTTAAGGCCCAAAAATGAATAAAACCCTAAAAATATAAATGGGGTTAGTGACTCTATTTCAATCTCCTTTAGACTCTCTTTAAATCCTATTCATCAAAAAAAAAAAAAAAGGGCTCTCTTTAAGTCCCATGTTCCTTATGTTCTTCATTTTTCGCCATTTGTAGTTCTTTCTTTTTTAATTTCTTTCTTTTGCATTCTCTAGCCAAATACCTCAATCCCCCAAAGTCATTATTCTTTTTCATTATTTGTTCTACAGTCCTTGTTCTTTTGCGTCATTTCTTTCACTCCTTAACACATCGATCTTCAATCAATTGATTCAACACTTATCTAGTATTATTGAAATTTTAAACTCACTAACTTGGTGTCATTTTAAAGGGTGATGTAAACTACTACTAGTAGCCCTAATATTTAACTTCTCTTTGTTTCTAATTTGTTATTGTGGAACATAAATTTTAAACTAATTTGAACGTAAGGCATTATACCAAGATTCAAGATCGAATTTTCTAGATTTCTGATAAACAATTAAGTATGACTAGAAATTTGGTTTGGTTTGGATCCAAAACCCAAACACCGAATTTTTTTGGTCTGGTTTGGTTTGGACTGAAATTTAGATTGGTTTGGATTGGAGTGGAAATTCATAAACCGAAATAATATGGTTTGGATTTGGAGTTTGCTATAATCCAAACCGTACACCAAACTTTCACCCCTAGTGCTAGATTGCAAATGTAACAATCATTTAAAAACAGAGGGAGTATGTAGCAAGTAATTATGAACAAAGGCAATACTCCCTCTGTCTTTTTTTACTTGTTACATTCTTGTTATCACATCTTCCAAGATGCAATTTATAAAACTAATATCTAGAGTTTGGTATGATAAAGAATTATAAAAATTATGTTTTTAATTGAGACGAATCAAACAAAATTTCATCTTATTATGTTTTCTTATTATGTTTTCTTATTACATATTAATCACTAAAGTGAATCAAAATTACACTGTGAATAGTATTAAAAAAAAAGCCTAATATAGCAATTAAAAAAAACATCAATGAGCATTAAAATTTAATTCATGCATTGTTTGATGTGAGATGAGAAATGTAACAATTATTTTATAAGAAAAGGTAGTACACAGGTTCGACTATGACAATTACCACGTGATAGAAATGTTTTATAGGAAATAATATTTTATGACTGAAAAAAAAAAAAAAACTAATTTACTGTTTAAGCAACGAAAATGTGATGTCCCACAAACTTCCTACTAGCTACTAATCAAACAACTTACTTCCTTTAGTAATAGTCTCACTCATTTAAATCATCTTTCCAACCATTTCCTCACTATAAATATCCATTCTCATCTCTTCACTTCCGACATCTCCATTTTAATCTTCTCTTTTACACAATTGAAATCGACATCAACCACATAAAAAAATAATAATAATAATAATAATAATAATAAAAAATAATTCCAAATTATTCTCCAACACAAACAAACATCAACAACAACACATGACATAAAAAATAAAAAACACACAAAATTATTTAGAAGGTAACATTCATCATTAACAAATTAAACACAAGCTCCATGTCTTTAAACCCTTTTGATCATCTCATTTTCTTCTTCTCATTTTTACTAATATTATTTTCATCTTTACTTTTTTTAACCATCTTCAACAAAAAAAGTCACAACTTTTCACATGGACCTCCTACATACCCTATTATTGGTTGCTTAATTTCATTCTACCAAAATAGGAGGAGGCTCTTAGATTGGTACACAGAGCTATTATCCGAGTCCCCGACTCAAACCATAGTGGTGAGCCGCCTCGGAGCTCGAAAAGTGGTTGTAACCGCAAATCCAAGCAATGTTGAGTACATTCTTAAGACCAACTTTAATAACTTTCCTAAGGGTAAGCCCTTGGCTGAAATATTAGGTGATCTACTTGGTCATGGTATATTTAATGTTGATGGTGAGTTATGGGCTACTCAAAGAAAGTTGGCTAGTCATGAGTTTACTACTAAATCTTTAAGAGAATTTGTTGTTAAAACTCTTGAAGATGAAGTTGAACTTAGGCTTATTCCTTTACTTCAACGTGCTTCTCATCAAAATCAGGTCATCGATTTGCAGGTTAGTCTTTTTTTTTTTTTTTTTTATTAATTAGTTATCATAAGATTATTGATCTTAGTGTTGATTATTACTAAAAGTCCGTTTTTTTTTATTAATCTACACACTCTGACTTTCATGCTTTTGAACGCATACTTTTGACGGCTATTATAATGTCTTTAATGGTCAATAAAAAAATTTAAATATTTGAAAATAATAATAAAATGGAATATAGTAACACAATACCTCACTCTAGAGACTGAGTCAATCAAAAGTTTAATCACCTTAGAATACCGATATCATGTTAGAGGAATAAGACGTACGGTCAATTCAATCAACAACTTAAGTTGATGGTTGAGACCTAAAAATAGATTTTATATTGTAATAAACGCGGTCCAAATATATTAAAGATGCTAACAGCCTAACAACGCCAAAATGCAAAGTTCCAAGTTAAAAAAATGGGGATTGTGTATACATCGTATCTAAACTACTAGCATTATTTTATGTATTTTTTTTTTATAAAGAAGGGAAGGTTGTAGAATAAAATTTCTGCAAATTCAAGTTAACGAGACAAAGATCTTAGTATTTATTAATGGATTAAAATCTTGAAAAGTAAAGATTTAAGAGATTGCTAGCGTGGAAGATGCATTTCTCTATAACGTTAATTCTAGTTGTTAGGTTGTCTTGTTTAATATAAGACTACTCTTTTTCTCTTTAACACCCAAGAGTGCCCTAAACTTTCAACAAGATATATTTTTTTATGACTATATGTCTATATATGTGTATCGTTAGGTATGTGATATGGATATTATATGGATTGAATTGTTTTTCTTTTATTCGCGTTGTCTCAGTTCAGCTCAGCTCGGATTGATTGTTAGCTAGACTCAGGTTTAGCTAGAGCTAATTGAAGTCAAATGGCTCTGTTTACAAAACGAATACATACTTCCAAATATGAAAAAAGCAAATAACACCAAATCATAATTCTTTTTTATTAAAGGTTAAAATACATTGCTAAATTAATCATGAATCATACAATATAAGAAAAAAATTGTGCACAGTATAATAGAAGAAAAATCAAAATGATATTTTTTAGGAACAATTTGCGATAATATATTAGGATTTAGGAATAATATGTTTAAGGAAAAAGAACCGATCAAGGAAATTATCAAACTATATATGTGTATTTCCTAAAATATCAATTAATAATATGTTTGAATTGGGAAAATTAGAATGATGTATCTTAGTAAATAAATCAAAACAAAACATTTAGGAAAAATTTAAAATAATACATTTTAGGAGCGAATAATGAGAATCAATCCCAGGATCTTTTAGAACCGAGAGAAAGCTATAACCACTGCCTGAGTTATCTCCCACTTTCTAGGAAGGAAAAAGTTGTACACATAAATACATAACATAGAGCATGAGATATGGAGATTCTAAATTACAAATTAATATGGAAAAGAGAAAGAAATTTATATGTTTTAAAAATTGAAATGTTATATGGTATAATCAGGTGTAATTTGAAATGTACAATCAAAGATAAAAATTTGTTCACCTAATTTAAAGCTCAATTTTAGCTCATTTCAAATCAAATGAATAAAAGTTTCCTCCTTTACTAACATCTAATAAGATACAGTGTATATTTTGTATAATATAAATTGGCCAAACAAAGTGGCATTTAAAAAAAAAAAAAAAAAGAAAAAAACTTGCATAGAATGACCAATGCTTGTAAAGTAAAAACGTGGCTGATCAATGCAGGAGATAGTCAATAATACCAATGTTTAGCATGTGCTCAATAACAAAGAAAAAAATGTCAAATCGAAGTGCAAAGTTTGTATGCAATTTGAGATTGTGTGTACCGTAGTTGTAGAAGTTGAAGTTTGGATACCCAAATGTAATATGTGGTAACTTATCTATTTATAGTACAAAGTGCTAAAGGTTGCACAATATTAATTTTTCAAAAATATATTTTTAATCTTTATTTGTATTATTTACAAAAATATTTAAATATAACTTATTTTTTAATTTCAAAAGTAATATTTTAAATATATTAAAAAAATTATAATATAGGTATTAGAATTAAAGAAAAAGTAATCAAATGTGATATGTACAATCTTAAACTTATGGTTTAAATTATATTTAATAAAAAAATTGCGATAGTCATAATTCAAATGAGTACTATAGAATCATTCGGATTTGGGGGTGATGCTTTCAGAAAATGTTGTAGCTTTACAATTAACAATAGTTTCTTTTAATATAATTTATTATTACTAATAACACTTAAAGAAAGTTTGAATACCTTAATTGCAACTTACTCAAATTATAAGAAATACCAAAGTTGAGTACACTAATATGCTTAACTTGAAAAATGCCAACTAAAACTCTGTCTATTGAAATATTTATCTATTTAGGGAAATTAAATTTTTGTCAATTGCTATCTTAAACCATGTTTTCGACAACTTAGTCTGGGCTTATTTTTAGTAATTTGAATCTTTTTTTTGCTGAATTGAACTTATTTTTTTGCAGAATTAAACTTATTGTTGCTGAAACCATTTACAATTTATTAAAGATTGAAACTTATTTTTTGCTAAAATAAACTTATTTTTACAGAACTAGATAAGACGGGGAAAACATGACCTTACTTTGTCCAATATCAATTTTAGTTCAAAGTTAGTTAATTTTTACTTCAAAAAAAAAAATCATCTACTACTACTCCGGGTCTCTGACATGTTTTTCTATTAGTTTGGAGACTTTTTATTCTCTTGATCATTTATTTTAAAATCATTAGAGTGTACCCGTGCAACTTCATGGGATTATTATTATTATGTATGGTTCAATACAAATAAAGATCAATTTTAGGGTGTATTATTACACGGGATAACAAAATGTACATCAAAAAGTAATAGAATGGATAAATAATTGGTATTACAAATTTAGAATTACAATAATTTGGAAAATACGGTTGCATAAGCCTTTTTAATTCACTTTGGCAATTCAATCTTTAAAACATTGAATTCGATAATTAATTAACATTAAGATGCAAAAATATGGTTTTCATTTTCATCCACATCCTTAATTGTTAAAGTGATAAAGAAGCATCCATAAAATTAATTTAATTTTTTTTCTTTTTTGGTTAGAAAACAATAAAAAAAAAGGTAGTTTTTTGAGGTAAGTAAAATAACTTCCATTTAAAAAAATAAAAAATAAAAAAAGAATTTGTTAAATTAATAAGAGGCCTCACATCAAAACAATATTTAAATTTGTATACTCCGTATAAGATATCCAAAAATAGAGATGTGTAATTTAAGTGCAGACTTGTACTAATGTACTCTATAATCTACATGGCATTTGACAATTGTACATTTGTACCATAGTACATTATTGACAATCTTGGATTTGGCAGTACTAAGGGCCTGTTTATTTTGGTATTCATTAAAGACATTAATCAGTACTAATGAGTTCAGTTCAGTTCAGCTCTTCTTTTATTTTGCTATTCATTAAAGACATTAATCCTTCGTAAAAAACTTTCAGTTCAGTTCAACTGTTTTCAGTTGAAGTGAACAGGTCCTAAACAATTGAATTAGTTTTACCTGCCACATTTTATTTAGATAATGCACTTATTTTCTTTAAGCTCTTGCCCAGTTGTGATATTTCCAATTCATTACTCCATTATTGACTGGTGACTAACTTTACATTTTGAAACTAAGAAGAAACTTCAACAAATGCATGCTGTTAGATGATACATAAAGCACTGTTTTTTCATGTTTAAGAGTCAAAAGGGCGGGTGATGAAAATCGATGCTAAGATAATTATTTCATGAATATTACTTATAGAAGTAATGGTGTATATGGAGAAAAAACTCACAAGCACGCTTGTTTTATTTATATGGACCATTGTTTAGGTATCATGTACCATCACTTAAACTTTATAAGTAATTTAGCTAATTGTCATATATCGAAATTACTTATGAATAAACAGCTAAACATACATCAATCGATTTGTGATTTGGTCCGTGTAGAGTTGAGTATTGGTTTCAACAAACTTCATATTTAAGTGCAAACAATGTGATTTGGAAATGCAATTATGATTTCACAGTTTCTTTTGAATGGGATGGTACCCAATTAGGTAGATATTATTATCAGATATTCAAATGCATTTCCAATTTTTTTTTATTACACAGATCAATATACAATTATAAAGATACAAAGTAGTTTTTTATGGAAGGCAGATAGGTTAGGTAAATTATATAGAAAAATATTATCAAATTAAAACACAACGTAAATTTTTTGAGACAAACCAAAAAGAAAATTATACTCCGAAGTAATTATATTGGAAAAGAGAAAATATTATGTCGAACAAAATAAACTCATTGTATCATCTAGTAGTCGTATGATCGTATCCCTATTCCATTCCCTAATGTACAAAGAGTGCTAATTTTTGATGTACAATAATACTTCGTAATTGATAGTCGCTAGATTTTTCTTGTTTAGGTGTCACGAACTTTATAAATAGAAAATAGTAATGTTTCCGTTCATTATTTATCATTAAAACAAAATTAGAGATTTCCATTGAAATGTCAATGATTTGACCCCAGTGGCAAACACAGAGGCACTGATTTAAAATCTCAATTCAAAGGTTTAATCATATTTGATAAGAAAGACCTTTTCCTAAGTCATGTGTTAACTGTTAAGTGCCTTGTGCAATGAGTACGACCTTTTATAAAGAAAATGAATCCAAAAGCATAAAATTCTAATGTGGCAACTGACATGCAACCCTGTCATTCTCCCCATAAACTGAATTATTTACCGTTGTATCATTGTTTTACAGGAAGTACTAAAAAGATTCACCTATGATACCATCTGCAAAGTTTCCTTAGGGATAGACCCCAACTGTCTAGACCTATCTGTTCCCATCCCACCTCTCATTGTCGCCTTCGAGAATGCTGCTGCAATCTCTGCATTGCGAGCCACATGCCCAGTTTATGTCATTTGGAAGCTCAAGCGAGCGCTGAATCTTGGCTCTGAAAAGCAACTCAAACAATCAATCAACACATTACATGAACTCGTCACAAGCATCATTAGTGCAAAGCAAGAGTCTCGCGCTAATTCAAAAGAGGTCGAAAATCATGATCTCCTCTCCCGCTTCCTCTCATCGGGCTATAAGGGCGAGTTAGTAAGAGATATGGTGATCAGTTTCATAATGGCAGGCCGTGATACTACTGCAGCTGCGATGACATGGCTCATTTGGCTATTATCGACAGACAATTCTGCACGAGAGAGCATCAGGACTGAGTTGGCAAGTGAAGCTGAACAAGGGCCAGGATCACTTGGTTATGATGAAGTGAAGAAGAATATGAGCTATTTGCATGCTTGCCTATGTGAGGCCATGAGGTTGTATCCTCCGGTTGCATGGGATTCAAAGCATGCTATAAATGACGACATATTACCAGATGGGACTAAGGTGAGGAAAGGTGACCGTGTAACATACTTTCCTTACGGCATGGGGAGGATGGAAGCTATTTGGGGGGAAGACCGGTTTAAGTTCAAACCAGACCGCTGGTTCGAAAACCAGGTTGATAATCAATCTTTTTCAGACGGAGAGAATGGTTCTAATAACACAAGAAAGTTGAAGATGGTGAATCCCTATGAATACCCAATTTTTCAGG
Organism: Suaeda aralocaspica; assembly: GCA_016808085.1. Taxonomy (NCBI): domain Eukaryota; kingdom Viridiplantae; phylum Streptophyta; class Magnoliopsida; order Caryophyllales; family Amaranthaceae; genus Suaeda; species Suaeda aralocaspica. The sequence continues at coordinate 234,378 of PYUH01000186.1, read as the reverse complement.
CTGGCCCTAGGGTGTGTCTTGGAAAAGAAATGGCATTCATACAGATGAAATATGTCATGGCTTCTATCACAAATCGTTTTGATTTTGAACCAATCACCACTGAACCCCCAAAATTTGTGCCCCTCTTAACGGCTCATATGGCTGGTGGATTGAGAGTGAGGGTGAAAGATATCATGAAGAGCGGATAAGGGGACTTGTCGGACAAGTTACAAACCCATTATCACAATACTAGTATGATTAATCCCTACATTCCAAATAACACAGTTTTTAAGCAAGCGAAGAAGATTCATCCCTATGCCCCAAAACGGGAAAAGAAAACTTGTTCTAAAAGATATGCAACAAATAAATTGTGGAAGGTAAAAAGGGAAAAGGCGAAGACAAAATTCGGACAAAAATGTATAAATATATGGGACCAAATGTCATTCGCATGAAGCAAAAAGGACATCAGGGGATTGTGATTTCTGAAGCTTGTAATGTATTTTTGCATATATGGGTTGTCTTGTGGAGTAGTAGAGGAGCTTATTAGCCTTGTATGAAAGCAATTCAGCTTTCTTTTTCCAAGGCAACCCCATGTTTAGATATAGGGCATTTATCTCCCTATGCAAATGGTTCATAATTAGGGGGGTTTTTTTTTTGCCTCTTTGTAGTTTGCACATTGAAAATAAAATGCTTCCATTATTAGTAGGGTATATTTGTTGCAAACTTGCATCTATTTTACAACGAAGGGAGTATAATTTATTTTCAGTGACAAGAAAGTTTAATTAAAAACAATTTGTTGGTCAAGAAATATTATTTCGTACGGTGAAATCCATTTTTGCAGAAATTTTTATTTAGTATGATATGTTAATATCTATAATGATTTTTTAGTAAATTACAACTTTATACAATAATTTTAATAAACATTTTTAAAAACCAGCCTATCTAATTCTAAAAGTCTGAGAGTAAACAATTTTGTCCACATCAGAAGCTGCACAAAACTTTTTTCCAAATACAACTATCAGGTAAACAATGAACTCTATACAGCGAGTAAAATTCTTAAAGATAAAAAAAATCTCCACTCAACAGAATCAAGGCTTCTGGCTAAATTTTGGGATTCATCCAAAACTTGAACTACAAAGGAAGCTAAAGGCTTCGGAAATGCTTAGTGCCTCAAAGATCCAGTAATTAAACTACAGACTGCACATTCTTTACAAGAATACAAGGCAACTAAAATCCTACAAAATCAATGCCTATCACAACATTATCATCATATCTACTCTAATAAGAAGCATTTCAAGTGAAATTTTTTAGTGCAAAAGAAAAGGGGGTTGGATAAGCAGAACTCAACAAACAGTAGCTGTGTACCTATTTAGATATCAATTTCATCCCACTAGCTAATTTATGTAGTTCCAACAGCATCACCTCCAATACCAGGTTTCCGGTTCAGGTAACGTATTACAGCATCTTCAACCCTATAAAATACAAAAGAATTTCAGAACTGATTGAGTGAACAGGTCATTAGAACAAAGAAGAAATCAACATTCAGCTGCTCTACAAAAAGCATAATTCTTTTTCTTTTTCCTTTTAATTGGGCAAATTCAATTTATGAAGCACCATTACTTGTAGAGTAGAAAAGTAACACTGTTTGGATAGCAATACAGAAGGAAAAGGAAGGGGGGATATGGGAGGAAGGAAAGCGGTAGCAAGAGGAGAGGGGAAGTGGAGTTCCATTATTCCCTCACCACTTTTTGAGGGATAGTGTTTATTAAAGGAGGGAAAAAAACCCTCCTTTTCTCTCCCCTTCCATCCCCCAACCATGTATCCAAATAAGGAGGTTTGTTCCCTTCACTACCTTTCCCTTTATTTCTTTCTATCCAAACAAGGTGTAAAGGCACTAGTTGAACAAAATTCAAATCCACAACAAGTTAATCCAAAGCAAGAAGTTATAGATCCAATAGACAAGTTGATTCATTAAGATGGATGTTAAAATTGAATCTATATTTTAGCTGAGAATGAAACTAAAACAGAGAAATTGGAAAATAGCAAAAAATAAAATAAAATAAAAAATAGAGAAATGAGAGAGAGAAAATGGTTTTATTCACGACAACAGATTCACGACATTTTGACCAGCAAGCAGTCCATAGTACAATACAAGAATACTTATCAAGATGTCAGAACTCAGAAAACATCCTCTCCCATATCTCACCCTTATTTATCTGCCTAAGTAATGCATATCAAATGTCACCCGCAACATAATTGAGTTAATTTGTATTGACAAAATTACCCCCACAGCATGATTGAGTTGATTTGCAATACCAATTTTACCCAGACCCTTCTTGTTACGCCTAAATAGGTAATGTTTATAGAAGGTCTGGTTGGAAAAGAAAATCTTTCTTTGCAACCCCAATTTCAAAATCTCCAAACTCTTGGCTCCTAATACCTTTAAGCTTGATCGGTTCATCATCACCAAATACATCTTGTGCTCAATAAAAAATTATTCGCTTGGAGTCCATTTAAAGCACAATAAAGAGCAAATCACAAGGACAAAAAAAAGTTCAGATGAAACATGGCACAAGAATAAATTTTTAATCACCACCATTCAGGCAATCTTCCAACTCTTAGACCCTACTCTTTTGGACTTATTTTAAGTTTAGTTAAGTTCAGTTCACTTAAGCTCGAAGAGTTTTAGAACACATGATCTTAGGGGCTGTCCCACATCCTCAAACAGGGAGGATTGAGAATAGAGAGGAATCTTTTTCTCTCATTCTACATCTCATCTTATGTCCCAATGTCTCTAAAATTCTAATTAAACATAATAATGTTTTAAAACCTAGCTTATGAAGATGTGTCAAATTAAGGGTAAAGGAAACATCTTGCAACACATGATCCCAATTAGGTGATTGAAACTTAAAATCCTTGATTAGGTAAACCCGGGGGATATATAGTTGCAACATCTTTAACATTAAAGATTCACTAGAAATAAGTTTTATTTAGTTAAAATCAGCTTTGAGAACACAAACTTAAAAACACAATTTTTTAAAAAAAAAAAAAAAAAAAGAAAATTTATGAACTCTAATATTCATCACGTTAGTAAATTACACATCATAATTCTTCACAACTTTGCCTTATCTTATTGTTTACAATGAGACATATATTAATATCTTTACCACAACTTGCATGTATAGAATTTTTTACAGCATCATTGGACAATTAAATTAATAGTTCATACCTTTCCTGCTATAAAAGAGAGTGTAGCATAAAGGATTGGCAAACTTATAAGAATGAGGATAGTGATGAAGGAAATGTAAGGAAGTGCATGTAATGAGGACAGAGAAAACCATAAAGCAAATAAGGTAGGTTATACTTATTTCCAAACATTACAAAATTGAAAATGGCACCCTCTTTCAAGAACAGTAAAGCATAGCTAGTATGTTCAGATATAAAGTAAAAGTTCAATATTCCCAATAACATAATTTTGAAATAAAAAAGAAAGAGATTTGGTCCTAGGTCCCTTTTTCTCTTCGGAAATTTCAGTCTCTAATCTGATATTGTCAGCTATAACACATCAATCATATAAGAAAACAGAAAGAGAAAATTCAGTCTCCAATCTGATATGGTCAGATATCAAACACTTCACTCATATAAGAAACAAAAGGGATCCACAAGCTATGTTAGAAGCTTTCTTAGTGCCTCCTCGCTTAAACAATTGTGACAATGACTATAGAGGGTGGCTAAAGCCTCAAATCCAGCCAAAATATGGAAAAAGAACCACCACCACTGGTCACACCCCTAGTCTTCCCAAATCAAGGGATAGAACATTGACAAAATAAAAATGGACAATTACAGTCAAGAATAAGCTTAGATTTAGACATATCTAGCGATCAACCCATTCCATTAAAACTCAACAGATTGACTCTAACACACCCATCCAAAGCATAGAATAACACGCTACTAGATAGACTAATGTAGTTACATGTCAAGTTAAACTCAACACAGAATGCCCAGGCTCATGAATCATGAATTCACGATTATTCATTTTTCTTATTTCGAATGAGGAGAAAATCAATATGAAGAATTTGGTTTCAAATCTAACATGTATCCTTAATAGCCCATGATCCAATGTCAAATAGTGAATTGCTGATATTGTTAATTCATCATTGTTTACAATGGTGGTGACTATCGATGATTAAGAGCAACATGTTGCTTTTACAATAATGTTATTAGCTCTTTACTAAAACAAATTATACATGTAAGCCTTTAATAGTTACATATGGTCTCTAAACATGGGTTAGGGCTTTAGGCTAATCATCTAACAAATCCTCCTTGACCAAGCCTTAATACTGGATAAGTTTTAAGATGTGATGCATGTATCCATGGATGATCTAAGTGCATAGAGTTATAGTTTCATTGTGTCCAAGCTCATCTTCCAAAACCCCCCCCCCCCCCCACTCTAATATCCCCCCCCTAACACCAATAACCCCCCACTAGAAATCTACCTTTGCTTTGAGTTCAGAAAAAAAGGCTCCTTAGCACTACCCCCCCCCCCCCCCCCCCCCCCCCCCCCCCCCCCCCCCCCCCTCGGATATCCTTTAACCAGCACCCCCCCCCCCCCCCCTCCCCCCCACCCCCCCCCCTCCCCACCCCCCCCCC
>PYUH01000186.1:181773-229724 GCA_016808085.1 Suaeda aralocaspica | reverse complement strand
AAAAAAAAAAAAAAAAAAGGAAATCTAATATTCATCACGTTAGTAAATTACACATCATAATTCTTCACAACTTTGCCTTATCTTTATTGTTTACAATGAGACATTATATTAATATCTTTACCACAACTTGCATGTATAGAATTTTTTACAGCATCATATTGACAATTAAATTAATAGTTCATACCTTCTCTGCTATAAAAGAGAGTGTAGCATAAAGGATTGGCAAACTTATTAAGAATGAGGATAGTGATAGAAGGAAATGTAAGGAAGTGCATGTAATGAGGACAGAGAAAACCATAAAGCAAATAAGGTAGGTTATACTTATTTCCAAACATTACAAAATTGAAAATGGCACCCTCTTTCAAGAACAGTAAAAGCATAGCTAGTATTGTTCAGATAATAAAGTAAAAAGTTCAATATTCCCAATAAATCATAATTTTTGAAATAAAAAAGAAAGAGATATTTGGTCCTAGGTCCATTTTTTCTCTTCGGAAATTTCAGTCTCTAATCTGATATTGTCAGCTATTAACACATCAATCATATAAGAAAACAAGAAAGAGAAAATTTCAGTCTCCAATCTGATATGGTCAGATATCAAACACTTCACTCATATAAGAAAACAAGAAAGGGATTCCACAAGCTATGTTAGAAGCTTTCTTAGTGCCTCCTCGCTTAAACAAATTGTGACAATGACTATAGAGGGGGTGGGCTAAAAGCCTCAAATCCAGCCAAAATATGGAAAAAGAACCCACCAACTGGTCACACCCCTAGTTCTTCCCAAATCAAGGGATAGAACATTGAACAGAATAAAAATGGACAATTAACAGTCAAGAATAAGCTTAGATTTAGACATATCTAGCGATCAACCCATTCCATTAAAACTCAACAGATTGACTCTAACACACCCAATCCAAAGCATAGAATAACACGCTACTAGATAGACTAATGTAGTTACATGTCAAGTTAAATCTAACACAGAATGCCCCAGGCTCATGAATCATGAATTCACGATTATTCATTTTTCTTATTTCGAATGAAGGAGAAAATCAATATGAAGAATTTGGTTTCAAGAATCTAACATGTATCCTTAATAGCCCATGATCCAATGTCAAATTAGTGAATTGCTGATATTGTTAATTCATCATTGTTTACAATGGTGGTGACTATCGATGAGATAAGAGCAAACATGTTGCTTTTACAATAATGTTATTAGCTCTTTACTAAAACAAAATTATACATGTAAGCCTTTAATAGTTACATATGGTCTCTAAACATGGGTTAGGGCTTTAGGCTAATCATCTAACAAATCCTCCTTGACCAAGCCTTAATACTGGATAAGTTTTAAGATGTGATGCATGTATCCATGGATGATCTAAGTGCATAGAGTTATAGTTTCATGTGTGTCCAAGCTCATCTTCCAATATATAAGTGACCACAGCATGCTAACTATATCTTAAAACAAGCCAATAAAACTAAGTGTAGAAATCTAACTCTTATATGTTCTTTGAGTAAATTCTAAGAAAGTAAAAAAGGAACTTCCTTATTTGCTAGCTAAGCCTGCAAGGATAAATTTTTGAAACACAGCAGCCCTGCAAGTTGGTTCCTGAGGTTTATGGTTGACCCAAGATACTAAGAGAGGGTCAAACAAGTTCCACAACAAAAAAAATTCAAATATTTAAAACAGGATCTTCGGACTTCAGTACAGCATATTGTCCATGTTTAGACCCAAACACAGTTGCATATGCCAACAGCATTTTAACCATTCAGAGAGCTCAGAGAATTTTCATTTTAAGACAAATGCAGCAGTCAAAGCTCAATCCAAAGCTGGCAACAAATCAACAGCTGCAAATGCAAAGAACCTAATTGCAAGAGCTAGAAATAGAATTTAGAGGGCAAAGTCACGGGTCCATGGCATACCAAGAAGCAGAACAGAAAAAGAGGCATTGCTTATCTATGGTGCATAATATTCAACAATTTTTATCAAGGCAGAGTCATTACATTTGTTTCAGGTTGATTAGGGTTTATGACTCTAATTCAAAGCAGGACATATGCAGGCCCATTCTTAATCAACAAACTAGAATACACATAGATAAAATAACAAAAAAAACTGTTTCGGTTCATATTGAATAAATTTCGGTTTACGTCATTTTATAGTCTGTGAAAATTTGAGTTTTGGTTACTTAATAAGGTACAACTCAATTTTGCTAGTGTAACTTCCAAAAGCAAATTCCTTATGGACATTTTTTTTTTAAACGGTCACACCTCAACCAAGTTACAGGGAATCTCACCTTCGTTCTTTTCTGAGAACCCGTGACAATCATGTGCAACCATGTGCAAGTACACCCCTAACTTATTATACCTAAGGCCTCTCATTATTAGATAATTATTAATCTAACACATGTAGGTTACTGCATAAATGTTTTGAGGAAGGTGTTCAGAGAAAGCATGCTTAAAGTTCAATGAAACGGCTAGGAGAGTCCATTTTTCATCCAATGATAGTCTAACAGCATATATTACAGCTATCCACGTCATAAGCATACCCTCTGATGAAAAGCTATAAAATGATACATTGCTCTCCAGAGTAGATTCAGCCACGTGATAAATACTCATTTCAGGCATATATAGATATGTAATGGCTACAAGATTAAAAGGATGCCTAGGAAAAATTACTCAAGAAACCAAAGAGATATATTAAAATGGTCCTTACCAAGGTTGGTTGAAAAAGCCACTTCGACGCTCCTTATCAGCATCTCGAATAGCATCACCAGCAACAACTTTCAAATCTCTGTCCTGAGAAGCAATCAATGAGCTAACAAACTCTGCAGGTGAGTGACTGAAACCAAGGAAAAAGGCCCGTCTTTGACTATGCTCATCAATCTTCTTCATAGCAGCAGCAATGTCATTGTCATAATCATCTATTTCTCTGCACTTCTCCATTCTATCCAGTAAAGCAGACATATCCTTCTGTAGAGGAAACGGAACATCAACAAGCACATCGTGACACAAATTTCCACTTGGATTGTTTCCAGATAGTTTAATCTTGTGCTCCAGATGTATAGGTTGTAAAGGACACAAATGTTGAGAGAGCTTCTGTGCAGCCACGGAAAATTTAACCTTTTCTTCTCCAAACACTTTCCGCAAAGGTGGATCACAAGAAAAGAAAGCTGTATCGCTCGGATCTTGCAGCTTCTTAATCCTCACATAGTGCCACAATGCTGTCATTATACTTGCACGTGTCTCAACCTCAACTCCAAGAACTTGGGATAGAGCAGTTGACAATTTAAACTTTTCGGGAACAGAATTCATTTCGAGCCTTATAACAGCAGTAAATTCCTTATCTCCTTTTCTTTTGATCTCAAAGCCTTCATGAAGAGTCGAAGAACGGGAATTGTCCCATAAAACAACATGATTATCAGGATAAAGGGCTTGATCCAAGTAGATTGTGATTTTCTTGAAGAAAGACGAGAACTTAGGATAAGCGGAACGTTGATTAACCACACTGCTAGAACAGGAACCACCCCCATCTTCTAATATACTTCCAATTATCTTAAGTGTCCAAGAAGGTGGTTCAGAGCTTTTACTTTCAACATTTTCATTAGGCTGATTAGCAAAAGTGTTAAAAACATATATACGAAGCGTCTTCTGAGCACAAGGAGGTCTTTTCACCGATTCCTCAATGTCCGTTTTCTTCCTAAAAAGGGCAGCATCTACCTTAGCTTCCAACTCAACCAACTGGGTATAAAGCGTACTTTCAGGCAAAAGAGCAGCCACTTTCTCCGGTATTTTCTTCTCCGAAACCTTCCTCTTTTTCTTCCTACGAGCAGCCGGGGCAAGCTCCATTGTCTTAAACGGAGTACCACCACCAGTACCAGTACCAGCACCAGCACCACTCTGATTCTTACTAGGATGTTTACCATGACCCTTCTTAGTATTAGAACCACCAGGTGCCGCACTCGCAGGAGACGACACACCGGTGCTACTATTCCCTTGGTTTACGACACGGGCATTAGACTGCCCTTGAACTTGAGCAGCCTGAGGCTGTTTTGTTGGAGTCTGAGTCTCAGACGGGCGTAAACCGCCCGACATTGGAGACCCACCAAGTGTTCGACTATTTGCCTGAGTGGGCAATTGGGTTTGATTTTGAGTTTGCTTTTGATGGTTCACAAGACTGCCAAAAGGGGTTGATACCCCAGTTTTAGTAATTGGATTCATTGATTTTCCACCTCAAAATAATCCCCAATTCACATCATAATGTAAAACAAAACCCTATAAATTAAATCACCCCAAAACCCTAATTTTGCAGCCTAAAAATAATAATAACTGAAATCCCAGAAAAATTAAGTTGAAATTGCTGAAATACAAAGAATTAAATTCACAAATAAGCAATTGTATACCTTGATTAATGATGAGAAATGAGCATAATAAGAGCAACAGAAGGAATTCAGCAGTTTAGATTCGAAGATTAGGAGTATAATTTTTCGTAAGTTCGTATATTTGATAAATAGGGAATTTTTATGAAAGTGAGAATTAAAATGACGAAATTAATTACCTCACATTCATCTTCAACCTTCGCTAATAATTAGTACGTAAATCTGAAGGTTGCTGTGTGACTTACTGACTTCTATTCTGTGTGATACACTGAATAGAAGAGTTTGAAAACGAAAAAAGAAATAAAGGATCCTTTAAAAAAAATACAGGTTTTTCACTTTTTCTAATCTATTCACTCGAGGTTTTTGTATTTATAAGGTGTGCCCTGTAACTTTTTTTTTTTTCTCATTTGTGCCCCTTTAGTAATTAATTTTAATCAACACTAACTTATCCGTTAATTAACTGTTAGTATAGACGTTAGTTTCTAATTTTTTGATTTTCCTTAATTTATTATTGGGTTTTTCTAAGTTATATACCTGAAGCTTTAATTTTTTTTTCTAAGGTGTGTTCTAAAGTTTTATTTTTTCTGATATATATCCCTAAACTAATTGTTTTTTATCAGTATAAACCTCCCTGTTAACCCACCGTTGCAAAGTAATAATAAAAGCCAAAGTAGAGGACATTAAGCTCTCAACAACAATCCCTGATATTTAACTAACAAGTACATGAACAAATTCATCCATTTTCTTTAAAACATACCGTCAAACACCTTCAATGCAATGATTCAAACATTGTAACACGATACCAACACCTCAACCAATCAACCTCAACAACTATGTTTGGCAACGAATTGATTTGTAGTCTCAAACCTGATTATAGCTTTGAATCAAGATGAAGGGTTTTGAAAAAAATTATCAAGCTTTAAATCTTTTCATGTTATTTGAAGTTAATAAGTGTTGGAGTTAGGAATTGAGGGTGAGATGATGATGATAGATGTGTGAATATTTATGATTTCATGATTGTTGATTCGATGGTGATGAGTATGTAGTATATTTGATAAGCAAATTAAAGTAGGGAAACACAGACTTACTTTTATGGTAAAGGTTACTAAGAGGAGAAGCAAGTAGTAAACGGAAAACATAACATTAGTTATTAATCCGAAAGGTAAAGGTTAGTATTAATAAAAAATAAATAGTTTAGGGGTATACCTGAGAAAAAATAAAAACTTTAGGGCACACTTAGAAAAGTGAAAATCACGGGGGCATAACTTAGGAAAAAAATTGCATTTATTAAACGTCTTTAACGTAAAACCTAACGTCTGTTAGGAAAAAAATTTAGGTAAGATACCGCTAATTAAAAATAATTAGTTGAGGGGCACATGTGAGAAAAAAAAAGGTTATGGAGCATGCCTTAGTAAAACAAAAACCTCGATGGCATAATTTAGAAAAACCCGAAAACAATTCTTACGAGATAAAATCATAATTTTTTTCCTTTCGTTCGGCATTTTGGTAAATAATTAGATAACTTTTTATTGCAGAATTACCTCTAAAGTGCATATAAATAGACAACATTATTCTTAAACTTTTAATACGGAGTACTATATTACTTTAAGATGGTAGTGTGATTAATTTATTGGTCAGTCCTCGTTTTGGTTTACATATTTTCTGTCAAAACTGATCTCTTTTACTATTTTAAAAGTTCTTTCAATTAATTGCAGGAAATTCTCGATGTCGCATTCTTCTTCACCCTAATATTTTAAACAAAAAAATAAAAGATAAAAACTATGGTTGTAGACAAGTAAGGCAGATACTTCCTACTTACCCACACTAACCTCCACTAAATCTCTAGTTTGTGTCACAAAAGAAAAAAATGCACCTTTAATTTAATTTTTACTCTTCCTTCAATCATTCTGTAATGGAGTCTTCAATTTCTCGTATTCTTTCTCAACTACACATATTCCGAACGAATTCCCAAAAAAATAAAAAAAATTACAATCTTCAACTGCCACACATACAATCATATACTTATCATGGCTTTACTCTCTCAAATATTGAAACATTCCCTACAATAGAAATCTGCTATAGTCGAAGAATATTTGAATTTGCTCAAGACGCCGGAAGTTAGTGGTTAACTATGTTCTTCAAACCATTAACGTAAGATTGTTAGCCGAAATCGGTAACAATTCCATTCCTTTCGAATTTGTTACATTTATCGTTTTGCTTATTTGTTACTTAAATTGCTTCTGTCGGTTTCCTTTAAAAAAACGGTTTGCACATTATGTGCTAAACTGATAATAGATGTACTATATAGTTATTGATTGTGGGACGAAAATGCAAGAATTTAATCATGAATTTAAGTTTAGNTGTTATTTGAAGTTAATAAGTGTTGGAGTTAGGAATTGAGGGTGAGATGATGATGATAGATGTGTGAATATTTATGATTTCATGATTGTTGATTCGATGGTGATGAGTATGTAGTATATTTGATAAGCAAATTAAAGTAGGGAAACACAGACTTACTTTTATGGTAAAGGTTACTAAGAGGAGAAGCAAGTAGTAAACGGAAAACATAACATTAGTTATTAATCCGAAAGGTAAAGGTTAGTATTAATAAAAAATAAATAGTTTAGGGGTATACCTGAGAAAAAATAAAAACTTTAGGGCACACTTAGAAAAGTGAAAATCACGGGGGCATAACTTAGGAAAAAAATTGCATTTATTAAACGTCTTTAACGTAAAACCTAACGTCTGTTAGGAAAAAAATTTAGGTAAGATACCGCTAATTAAAAATAATTAGTTGAGGGGCACATGTGAGAAAAAAAAAGGTTATGGAGCATGCCTTAGTAAAACAAAAACCTCGATGGCATAATTTAGAAAAACCCGAAAACAATTCTTACGAGATAAAATCATAATTTTTTTCCTTTCGTTCGGCATTTTGGTAAATAATTAGATAACTTTTTATTGCAGAATTACCTCTAAAGTGCATATAAATAGACAACATTATTCTTAAACTTTTAATACGGAGTACTATATTACTTTAAGATGGTAGTGTGATTAATTTATTGGTCAGTCCTCGTTTTGGTTTACATATTTTCTGTCAAAACTGATCTCTTTTACTATTTTAAAAGTTCTTTCAATTAATTGCAGGAAATTCTCGATGTCGCATTCTTCTTCACCCTAATATTTTAAACAAAAAAATAAAAGATAAAAACTATGGTTGTAGACAAGTAAGGCAGATACTTCCTACTTACCCACACTAACCTCCACTAAATCTCTAGTTTGTGTCACAAAAGAAAAAAATGCACCTTTAATTTAATTTTTACTCTTCCTTCAATCATTCTGTAATGGAGTCTTCAATTTCTCGTATTCTTTCTCAACTACACATATTCCGAACGAATTCCCAAAAAAATAAAAAAAATTACAATCTTCAACTGCCACACATACAATCATATACTTATCATGGCTTTACTCTCTCAAATATTGAAACATTCCCTACAATAGAAATCTGCTATAGTCGAAGAATATTTGAATTTGCTCAAGACGCCGGAAGTTAGTGGTTAACTATGTTCTTCAAACCATTAACGTAAGATTGTTAGCCGAAATCGGTAACAATTCCATTCCTTTCGAATTTGTTACATTTATCGTTTTGCTTATTTGTTACTTAAATTGCTTCTGTCGGTTTCCTTTAAAAAAACGGTTTGCACATTATGTGCTAAACTGATAATAGATGTACTATATAGTTATTGATTGTGGGACGAAAATGCAAGAATTTAATCATGAATTTAAGTTTAGGATATTTTGATAATAACTATTTACTGTTTGCCAAATTTTGAAATAACTACCTAATAAAACCTTTTTGTTATTTAACCACCTAATGGTGTCATTTTTATTTATAATAGGTACCAAATATCAATAATGTGTCAACATGTTCAACCTTTTGCTTTATTTATTAGTGTGGTTCTTTCCTAAATTTAACCGGGTACATGAAAATGCTTTTATATGTTTATTTGCTTTGTTTAATGAAAATGTTTTCAACGTTTGGTAAGATTTATCATGTCATCACACATGTGTCATTGTATTATAGACATCAAGGAGCTGAGTGACACGTGGCGGGATGCCAAAGTTCCGCTTAACGTTTTAATATATAGTATTGATTGATATTATTAAGATTATAAAATACCAAATTAAACTAATAATAGTAATTTTAATTAATTAAACTCCATTATCTTAATTAAAATTGATTAACTCTATTAAACTTGATTAACACTTTAGTATCTTTTTAATGAGTTTTAAATTTGTGGTACTAACTAGTTATTAGTCTGGATGATGTCACGGATCATTGTAGCATGTATATATAATGTCGATGAATTTTACTAAAATGCCTAGTTATTTGGAGAAAATAACAATGAAAAAAGTGACACAACCATGTTAAATGTTGACTGTTTTATCATGGAATATAGTCAAAACATCATTCAATAATGTTACAAGAGTTAATGGTGTTAATTCGTAAGAGTAAATAAAAAGTTTAATTTATTAATTCATAGACATCATAAATTGATGGATCAATGACATCATGTCTACTTTGCCTTTAAAAGGTTATGGGTTCAATCCTTCCTTCAAACCTTTTGGTTAAATTAATCACAAATTATGGTGGTCATATCAACAACTGCAAAGCAATGACACATGGCGCATTGCAAATTCTCCTATTGCGTTTTAATGTATAGTATAGATAGATTATCACAGTCGTGCTACTTATATCATAAACGATTCTCCTTCTATGTTTAATAGTCCACGATACTTATTGATAAAGGGTTTTGACCATTACCTGAAGGTAGTCGGCACTAAACACTCTATCATTTCTCAGCTTTCGGATTAAGAGAAGGTAGTTAACCCAATTCCACCTACCTTAGATCAACCACAACACATATCTACTATATCGTTTCCTACTGCAAACTGTAGCCTTTATCTATAATATTTTGTGTATGAATAATGAAACTTAACAAGAAGTTAAATCATTTAAGTTATAAGGCTCGAAAGGATAATGTTCCCTTCTTAAAACAAACTTTTATTAATATGAAAAGATTACAATATTCAAATTCATAAACTTCCTAATACTCAGAAGTACCCAATGAGTTGTATTGTTCTTCAAAAAGATAGTGTATCAGATCTTCCTCTTAAGACAAGTATTTTGCTACTCTTAGGTAATTCATCTTATTTTTTCACTCTGGTTTTCTGATGTTGAGTGTAATTATTGCGTGTCCATCCCTTTTGACACCAATCCTATTTATAGAGGAAGGATTACATACATTAGATTTCTTTTGGTGGGTGGCATCTCCACTATTACACCTTTCAGCCCCATTACTTCTGAAAAACACAAGGGCAAGACCATTAAAACCATTCTTTTGCAAAAGTAAAAGAAAAAAGTAAAAATACAAATCACTCTACATATTTTACCCATGTTTGTTCAGTCTCCTTTGGCCGGATACCATCATGATATTGTACATGCATTCATCTCCTACATTGGATTCCAAATTGTGGTGGATTATGTCATTTTCTTCCTCTTGGCCTTGTAATATTTCTTCAAAATATCTTGCTATTTAGGCATCATACCATGCATGCCATGTTAGGAACATAGGTAACAGATATTCTTGTTTTTTCTAGTGGTAAAAACTTTCCTACTTCGACCTTCTCTAGCTACTCATAGACAGACTCACCCTGCTCTATTCTTTTCAGAAAATATTCGTGCATATATCCAGCTGCTATTACAGTAGTAGTTCCAACATAAAAGATAATTGGTGGTTTTTCTCCTTTCTGTTATTGCTCTAATGCTTCATTGGCGACATATAGAGCAATGTATAAAAATCCCAATGCTCTAGCCATAATTGGATTTTCTACTCTTTTTTACCTTCTACATATTGGATCTTTGGAAATATTCCTACCATAATCAGATTATGGGCAGGCTAGACCTTTCCCTCTACTACTTCTATATTGACACATTCAACATCTATTTGCTTTCGAGAACCTATTAAATACATAATACCTTTGTATACTTTATTAAAAACATATTGTTGGGGACTAGAGAGTTGAGAGTAAATAAAATATCCGCTGGAATAAGGATAACTAACGAATCCATGGACCATTTCATATTTCCATGCCTTTACATGCTCATTGGCATATCCTTGTATCTCGCCATTCCTTTTTGATGGATTTGGGTTTATTCTCATCGGCTTAAATCTTAAGTTCGGTTGAACCTTATTCGTCTTCTCCAAATATTAGGGGTGAAAGTAATTCGGATTAAAACTGAAGACTGAACCAAACCAAACCATTTTGGAAATTTGGATCAGACTTTTTTGTAATTTGGTGCGGTTTGGATTGTAAATTTTTTATTTTTCGATTTTTGGTTTGGACTCGGACTGGACCCCTCGGTGGATCGTACACCGAACTTTAGACCGAATAGTAATAAACCTTTAAGTCCTTAATGACCTTAAGCCTACTACTTGTTAAGTAGTTATGCCCAAAACAACAAAAGCTAGCAAAATCCTAAAATTCACTATCATCCTTTTTCAAAATGTGTGTAGTATTTGATTTAGTGAGTTATTGGATAGTACTACTATTGCTACAAATATATTAAGCAGGAATTGTTGTACAAAAAAAAAATCTTTAAAATTCGGATTGGATTGGATCCAAAATCGTAAGACCGGATTTAGGTGGATTG
This sequence comes from Suaeda aralocaspica, assembly GCA_016808085.1. NCBI lineage: Eukaryota > Viridiplantae > Streptophyta > Magnoliopsida > Caryophyllales > Amaranthaceae > Suaeda > Suaeda aralocaspica. The sequence continues at coordinate 218,642 of PYUH01000186.1, read as the reverse complement.
GATTGGATTGGACTGAAATTCAATATGGATTGGATTGGTCCCAAATTTCAAAGACCGAAAATATATGGTTTGGATTTGGATTGGGCAATAATCCAAACCATAGACCGAACTTTCACCCCTACCAAATATCATAGATATCATAATACTTGTAGCTAATCGTTACAACTTCATAGTACCAACTCTTGAAGTTATTAAATTTGATTTTCTTATTAAGATATTTTGTATAACATAATTAAGATTTTGGATATTATTAGTTACTTTTAATATTAGGAATATTTTCATTACTTTATGATAATTTTTTAAACAATAATCTATCTTCGGACCTTGCTTTAGCTGATACTATTAAGGCTTGCATCAAAGCCTAAGTGGTGGATGAGACTCGCACTAAATTCTCATCTGTTTTACTAATGAGATTGCTCCTCTCTACAACCATCAGGGCCAATGTTTCTATAGAGAGTTGTTGAGGTTTTTCCTTATTGCCAATTGCAGTGATTGGTTTTAACTTGGGTGCCATTTGCTAGCTCTCTATTTAAGCTATCTGCCAAATAGTTCTTTGATCCTGTATGTGTTCAACAATAAAGGAGATTTGGTTAAGTCATAATTGCCAACACATGAATCTCCCTTTGCGCTTGAATGTTAGACAAATTTTTTTAATATATCCTAATTTTCCTTTGTAGTCAGTTCTAACTAAGAATTGTTTAGGTGTTAAGAAAATTTAAATTACTCGTATCAATGTTTGAATTTCCTTTTGCATTATAGAATAGTTGCATGCAACTTTGTTGAATCTTCTACTACTATACCTACAGAGTTTTTCTTCTTCTGTTATTTATAATACTACACTTTAATGTTCATTACTAGCATCTGTTTTCAAGATTAAATTATAATCATTACTAGACAATGTTAAGAAGGGGAGGTTCTTACATAAACCAATGGCAGATCCAGGCATGTAGCTATAGGTGCACGTGCTACACGTGTTGGGGGGGTTATTTTTTTATTTTTTATTTTTTTAAAGAAGAAGACGAAGGGTCTAATCACTTTAGTTTAATTTCAACTTGGTTCCTAATTCGTTCTCTTATATACAATCTATTTACGCTATTTTAAGTTCAGTTCAGCTCCAATCATTTCAATTCAGTTCAGCTCCAATCATTTCTGTTCCCTAATTCCTTCCATCATAAACAATTCATTTAAGCTATTTTCAGCTCACTTTACCTCCAATCAAATAAGTTTAGTTTCTAATTTCTTTCTCTCATAAACAATTCATTTACAGCTTCAATCACTTCAGCTCCAATCATTTCTATTCAATAAAAGTAAACAAGCCCAAAGAATTGACCAATTATGAAAACTAGTACATGTTTTGTAGTACTATTATTTTGCTTAACAATTCAACTATAAAAATGAGTATTAAAAAATATAACCATTTCATCAATTAATATTATAATTATAATTATCATTATTATTGTTACGTTGTTGCTCTTGTAATATATTCAAAATTAAAAAGTAGGAAGTTTGACCTTAGTTAACATTATCAATATCATTAGTCATAAAGCACTGGTCTGCGGTCCTAAAATGATAAACTTCTTAAGAACGATCCAAAGACATGTCTAAACTAAGTTGTCATTATCAATATCATTAGTAAAACATATTAGAGAAAAAGAGCTTACTTAAGTGAACCGAACTAATTGGAGCTGAATTGAACTGAAATTAAACGGAAATGAACATGCCCTAAATAAATAAGGAAAAATTGCCAAAAGAAACCTTTAAAAAAATTTTGCGAAGTTAAACCTTTACAAATATATTTTGCCACTTAAAACCTTAAAAAAAATTTTTGCTAGAAGAATCCTATTTGTTGTTTTCCGATGTTGTCTAATTTTTTCAGGCGTTGGCTCGCCATTTTCTTCTAATTACACTCCTTTCTCATTTTCTTGTTTATTTACTTCCTCCGTTGCATCAATGACCACCATTAGCTTACCATGAACAAAATCCACCTCCAAAACCACCTCACCGAGCAACAACCACGCACGTCCATAATCATTTCACTAACACCACAACTATCAAACAACCACCCGTCCACCCCACTCTGAGTTATAACCAACAACCCCAAAACAAATCAAATTGATTCGAATCCCAAATTCAAGTGCCATAATAAAATCAAAACTTCGAATAATTGAAAACAAATCTGAATTTTCAACTTGTTAATGATATTATGATTGGTTGATAGGTAAAGCTATCTCTTATACAATATATCTAAAGCAAGAAAACCCAAGTTTCAATTTTTTTTTTTTTATAATTCGTAAAATTTTCAAAAAAATATTCTACATCAATATAAAAACCAAATTCCTCAAATTTTCGAACCAACCTAAAGTCCCAAAATTTGAACAAATCAAAACCAAATGAAATCCTCAAAATTCGAACTAATTAAAAACGACCAAAAAATCCCCAATATTTGAACAAATCAAAACCAAATGAAATCCTCAAAATTCGAACTAATTAAAAACGACCCAAAAATCCCCAAAATTCGAACATAATGATGAACACTTGTGGTGATCACGGTGTGGTAGTGGTGAAAATGCGTGGTGATGGTGGTGGTGTGTAGATTGAGAGAGGTTGCTTGATAGTTCGTGTTTTGCCAACAAAAAAAAAAAAGGAAAAATAAGATAGTTTAAGAGGGGTAGGTAATTAGGTTGAAGAAAAGAGGAAGGAGAGTGTAAATATGAAAAAAAAAGAGTGCAATTAGGTAAAATAAAGTGGTCAACGCCTGAAAAAATCGATCAACATCGGAAAAGTAACATTAGGTTTCTTCAGGGAAAAAAGTTATTTTAAGGTTTTAACCGGAATTTTTTTTAAAAAGGTTTCTTTTCGCAAAAAAATATTTTTAAAAGGTTTGTTTTGGCAATTTTTCCAATAAATAAATAAAAATGCGGCTTTTTCACCAAGTTTCCTTGAGGTTTACTAAGTTGCACGAGGTAACCCTATAGTTCAAAAATGCACAGTGTATCCTTATTAAGTTTTGATTATGCACCAATTGCCCTTTTATTAGATTTCCATCGGTAAAACATTAATATAAAATTACAATTTCATACAATAATTAAATAAGACCATTAACTTACATCATTTCCTCAATAATTATTATTAAATCACTATAATGTCCTCACTTAAAAAATTTATGAAATTAAAATAATTTAATATTTGCTCAATAATTAATGTTAATTTTTTGTACGATTTAATTGAAGGGGTTAGCTACCACCACCACTCTTTACCACCACCTTACCACAACAACCAGCGCTGCCACAAATTCTAACTGAAATCTTATATAAATATAACAGAAGGTCATTTGGTGTATAATCAAAACTTAATAAGAATATAAGGTATATTTTTTATAATATAAGAGTACCCCATTCAACCTGGTAAACCTTAGGAATACCTCGCGAAAAAAACCCGCTAAGGGTCCGTTTGGTAGGGCGTAAAACAATTTCAATGGAAATCATAGAAAATTGTTTTCCATGGTTGTATGTAAAAAAAGTGATGAAAATAGAGAAAATGAAGGGGGTGGAAGGAGGTAATGAGAAAAGAGTGTATAAGGGGATGGAAGGAAAATTGTTTTCCTTTCATCTTAGAAGGAAAATGGTTTTCCATCATCGTAATGAAAAATTTACTCTCATGAAAAATGATTTTACATTCATTTGTATACCAAACAATATAAAATAGGGAAAGGAGAAAAACACTTTTAATGGAAAACGTTTTACGCTCTACCAAATAGAGCCTAAAAGTATTAAGAAACAAAACCTTGTAGTAAGGCCCAAATCAATCAAGTAATCAGTAAAAAAGGCCCAACTCCCAACCCAACCCAACCCAAACCCCAGCCCAACAACACGTAAACCCTGAAATTAGGGTTTCTAATATCACCTCTTCTCCCATATCCACCCTTTCTCTCACTTCCGTCGTCTCACATCTCAACTCTCACAAACCCATTGACGCTTTTTTACAACACAAACACAAGCTACAATGGTTTGCATTTTTTATTTATTTAAATGTTTCTTTCTTATTTTTTGTTTTCTAATATTGCTTTATTTTCATTAATTCAATTTTTTTTTAAAATTTTTTTTCATTTACAGGTGAAGTATTCAAAGGAACCTGATAATCCCACCAAATGTAAGTTCTTTCTAACCTAATTTAATCACCCCTTTTTTTATTTATTTGTAATTATTTTTTCGTGAGGTTTTGATTTTTTGATTTCAATTTTCAGCTTGCAAAGCTAGGGGTTCCGATCTCAGATGTCATTTCAAGGTAATTTTGTTCTTTCTTTGTTTATTTTTTCTGGGTTTTGTTTAATTTTTATTGGGTTTAATTTAATTTTTGTAGATTTATAATAATTATAATGGTCATTTATAATTTATTTGAATACTATTGTTATGAGTATTTTGTATTTGGTGTTGTCTGTTTTTCATCTAAATTCATATTAGTGTGTCAATTAATTAATTATGTTCTCCAATAATATTATGCATGAACAAATTTTGAGCTCTAAGTATAGCGAGTTCTTTGAAAGTTGCCTACTTTAATGATCTTAATAATCTTCTGATGTATAATTGTATCTAAAGCGTTTAGTTGATGAATTTTTTGTTTAATGTTTAGAACTAAAATTTGCATATTCTTTAGTAGTTCTGCAAGTGTGTGTTTAAAATTTGACTTTCACGGTTTTAGTTCAGATAATATCTAGTAAATCACTGTTATATATATAAATAGGAAATCACATGACATTTTCGTAAATAAGTAGAAAACTTTATTACCCCATTACCCCTTAAAATGCATATAAAAAGCCAGACTTTACCTCTAAACTTCTAACGTATTATCTTTGAAATACCATTGTGATATACAATTTTGCATATCACACTGATTAACTTGTCATCCCTCCCTTAGTTCAAGGGGAACATTAATTCATAATTTTATGTGATTTTATCAACCTGCTCATTGGGTAATGTATTTGCATATGAAATAATGTTGGGTTAGTAGAATGAGTAATAGCCGAGCGAGTTTGGCTGAGAATCTAGATAAGGCCTGGTATACTAATTTCTACGAGGTTGTGGTGTGATCGGTGCTACATGTTAATGAGTAGGAGAGCATGGTGAATGAATATCCACTAGGCTTTCGACGGTATATTACCGGAGAGCTTAGTATAAGCTTATGAAAACTTGTTGAATGTGTTGAATATTAGTTCCTCATGCTCTTACACCTTTTCTTAGATCACGTTGTTCACGCTGAAGACATTTTATGAAAGCAAATGGAGGTTTATGGGGAAGTTGTATTTGTTGAGGTTTTGTTGTTTAAAACTTGTTTTCATGGTTTTCAGTTGATTGCTTGTTAAATTTAGTGTTGCCCTCTTGGTGAATCAATGGCATTGCCCTTTTCTATGACGGTGTTTGATATGGCTTTCAAATTGTTGTATTATGTGACTTTCAATTTCCCTAAAAAAAGATGATTTTTGGTTTATCTATTCTGGTGTGGAGACTATGGTTTTAGTAGTTTTGATACTAATTAAAGCCTATATTTATTCTCTGTTCATCCCTTATGTTCTCAGAATACAAGAGAAACTGCATTTGCAATCCGCAAAATGCCTTTGAACAAGGCTAAAAGGTATTTGGAAGATGTCCTTGCCCACAAGCAAGCAATTCCATTCCGCCGTTTTTGTCGAGGAGTTGGCAGGACTGCTCAGGCAAAGAACCGTCATTCAAATGGACAAGGACGTTGGCCTGTCAAGTCTGCTAAATTTGTTCTTGATTTGCTGAAAAATGCTGAGAGCAATGCTGAAGTATGAATTTCTTCCTTTTAGTAATGGCATTTTACATTATTAGAGCACACCATAGTGAATTGGCACAATATGGGTACAGAATATGACGACAGTCAAGCCACGTTGCCCATTGTACTTCCTTTATACTAGGTTTATAATGTGATATATCTTTGACATGCCTTCTCATGATGTCCTTGATAAAATGTTGTTGCAGACAAAAGGTTTGGATCCCGATGCTCTGTATGTCTCACACATTCAGGTGAACCAAGCACAAAAGCAGAGGCGTCGTACATACCGTGCTCATGGAAGAATCAATCGTGAGTGTTCACTTTTCTGATGTTTGGTCATTTGTGAAAATTAACCTTGGACAAGTTATGCTACATAACTGATTTTGTTTGTTTTGTTTGACAGCTTACATGTCTCATCCATGCCACATTGAGCTAACCTTGTCAGAAAAGGAAGAACCAGTGAGGAAAGAGGTAAATGTTTCAAACTTATTCTGAATTTTATTTTAAGAATGTTAGGTAAGGCTTAAAGTTTTTTGAAAGATCCAAATAACAATTGCTTGTGAATATATTGGATGGTAGATGATATCCAGAAATTGGTTAATGACTTTGGTTCGCAGAAAGTAGTGTCCTACTGTATTTGCTAAATTCCCGCACTAAATTGTTGTAATATTCTTTTGCAGCCCGAGTCACAATTGGCCGCCAGCAAATAGAAGATTGCTTCACCTTGAGCAGACTTTGAGAGTCGAGTTCAGTTGATGAGTTCAGTCTCTAACAGATTGATTTTGGTTGTCGATTTCTTGGTCATCCCAGAAACTTGTTTTACTTTGTTTTTTTCTCCCTGTTTGAAGAGAGGATTTTGTTCTGTTAACGAGATATTAATATTAATACTTTTTAGATCTTTAATTTTTTGGTGATGAGGTTAGGATTTGCAATTCTATAGTTCTTTGCTTTTTGGATCACTATTGTGCAATGGCTATAAATTCTCTAGTTACTTTGTGTTCTGCATGGTATGGAATATAGCCGTAGAAACTGATTCTTTCATCAAATCATTCTATCAAGGCTTCCTTTGGATTAAGAATGATGTGGGGGCATCATTGAATATGTTCCTCGTACCACAAATATAATTCTATCGAGGTTAGCATGATGTTTGTGTCGAATATTGCCATATATTTATCTATATATGAGAATTCCCTTAAGTAGCAGCTTGGACTTTGGAGTATAAAATTCGGGCTGTCTTTGTTTCTTAAAGGGCTATTATATTGATTGATATAAACATGCTCTTGTTGAATGAATAGTCACTGGATTTGTATTGCAGTCAAAGTGGAAACTAAATTAATATGAATATATGTACTAGTGTAAACAAATTAGGCAAATTGAAATATATTTCACTACCTAGTGTAAACAAATTCGATAAATGAAAAAAATGATATATAAATCAAGCTAAATCGAATACATACTACGTAAATCTGTAAAACAGTAACATAAGAAGAATAATATACGATGAATATTGTATACACTCGGTGTACATTAAAAATATTGTTTAATGGCTAACTTGAACTAGTTTTTTTGGTAATTAGGATGAAATTTTTAGTAACTTTAAAATCATTGAAATTTAATTAGAATGTAAGTAAGGTCCTGTTCTCCTCGTCTTATTTTTGCTGAAATCATTCAACTTGAATTAATTTTAACGTAACTGAAACTTAAGAAAGTGTAATTAACTCAAACTCAATAAAGTATACCTAAGCTGATTTTATGGTCACTAGAAGGCGAAAAAAGTGTAGCTTGAACTTTTAGTACAATAATTATTGTACGCCGGGTGTATATAAAACTTTAAAAACTAAAGGGATTAAGGTAATAAGACTATCATTATTAACAAGCAATACGAAGCATTAGACTATTTAGGGTTAAAGAACTGCGATGCATATATTATACTCTATAACAACAATCATTGAATGAATACACTTGAATTTAATTTACACAAGCCGCCTAACTATGCAATCTTTCATGCATGGAACCAATGATATCTTGCCCTAGTGGTTAAGATTGAGGGTCTCTGTACAATAGGTCACAGGTTCGAATCCCCCTCCCCTATTTGTAATTTGTATTGCCTTCGTGGCTCCTTTGCATAAAAAAATCCATGCACGGATCTTTAATTGAGAAATTGTTACATACGTCTAATACGAGTACAAAGTTACAAATAAACTGAAAACATAAGCAATCTTACAACCCTAGCTAATCCCTAAATTTACAAAGGAAAAATTCATACAAATAATCCCAACTATGGACGTTCACCTAATAAAAGACCGAACTTTGATTAATCCAAAAATGGACCCAACTTTCATGCCCATTTTCTAATTTTGGACCCTTTTAAATTTTAACTTGTAAAATCAAGTAAATCTTGCGAATTATATGGTTTTTGCTTAAGCAGGACCACTCGAAACCACCACCACAACCATCCCTTCCACCCGAAACCTCCAAATGTTAAAAAAAACCCAGATAATTAACAAGATTGACTTGATTTTACATGTCAAAATTTAGGAGGGTCCAAAATTGGAAAATGAGCATGAAAGTTGGATCCATTTTTGGATTAATCAAACTTCGGACTTTTATTAGGTGAACGCCCATAGTTGGGATTATATTTATGAATTTTTCCATTTACAAATAACTAAAGGTGTAATTAAAGATTTATTTCATGAAATCAATGGAAGATTCAGCATCAATCATCATCACATCATTATTGTCTTCATAACAACTATTATTTGCTTGACTTTATTTCAACTTCATCATCACTCATGTATTCGTCACCATTGTCGACATAACTATTACTACTTTGACTTTCAACTTCATCATAGCAGATATCAAGAAGGTATTCAACATCATCAATGTATGGAGATTCCTCATCATCAATGTCTTGAACATATTCATCATCATCAACATCGGAGCCGTAGTTATGTAACAGTTTGAGGAGTTGTTTCTTCATCTTGACGACGTTTTCGATAGTTGGAGTGGTCGGAGGGTTAGAACATGGAACGCTAACATGTCTCGGTGATAAAGTTTCCGGCCATATCTTCGACATCGGTGAAGGGTTTTGTGTTAGGGTTTGGATTTCCTTTCGGGTTGCCATTTTTTTCTTAGTTTTTGGTGTTTTGTAGTTGGTATGTAATGGAAGAAATTAGTAGTTTGTAAACGTAGAATATTGGATTATGGAGAAAATGTATTAGGCACCATATATATATATATGAATGTATTTTATACTAGTTACAATCCTATTTGCGTTAGATTTTAGTTGAATCTTATCTCAAGGTAATTTGGTTAATTAGTTTGCTTTTCAAGCAACCTAACCTTTTTGGTAAATCAATATTATTATTTCTTCAAAATTAAAGAAGAGTTAGGGTTCATATTATTTTTGCTAATTAATCTTAATATTTTTTGTTCATATTATTAGTATTATTATTATTATTGTTTACAAAAAATATTATTATAATACCACATATATAAGTGGATTTTCCATTCACAAAAACTATGAAATGTATTACTGGTTTTTATTTCATAAAATATAAACTATCAATAACATTTTTTTTTAAAAATTATTAGTAGTTTAATATCAAAATTATCACTCCATAGTTAAAAATCATTAATAACGAGTAGTTAAAAATTAATAGTCATATTCAATCCATAAAAATCATAGTAAAAAAAAAATCAAATAATCATAATTAAAAATCAATATTTAAAAATAAATAATCAATAGTTAAAATAAATTATCAATAATCAATAGTTAAAAATCAATAATCCATAACTAAAAATCATTAATCCATAATAAAAAACTTTAAGTCCAGTTTAGTTCAGCTCGAATCAGTTCAATTCAGTTCAATTCAGTTTAGTTCAGTTCAGTTCAGTTATTCTTGTTTTATTGCAAGGAATTAAAAGAAGATTATATTAATTAATCTAGATTATTTGTAAGAATATTTAGGGTATTGGTCAACAAACAAACGTCAAACACTTCTTAGCCAACACATTAAATTAATTTGAATTTTTTAATTGAAAGTCAATAAATGTCAAACACTTCTTAGCCAATAGAATTGCGACAACATACTAGTGGCATGTTAGTCAATATTTAATACTTTTAAACTCGAAAATTAAATAAAATTTCATATTTTTCAAGATTATTTTCTGTATTATTTATAATTTTTTTTCTACTAATAATTAGATCAAACAATCTTAAGCAGTTAAGCTTAATTGGAAAATAATACTCCCTTTGTTTTTCATTTATTTGATACGTTTTGACTTGTACATATGCAAATGCATTTGTTTGATCTTAAATATCAATATCATTTATTGTGTATAGGTAAAAATTATAATAATTATATTGGATATTCATATCTACTCATTGAGTCAAATCAAACAAGACTTCATATGACTATATTGTGTTTTATATGTTGAAAGTAATTAAAAAGATTCTCCCATTTTATAAATTGTGTTAAGATTTAAGATTTTAAACGTATCAAACATTTAGGGACTGAGTGAGTATAAGTATTACAAGAGGAAGAAAAAAGATAAATTTCCACAATTTTAAGTTTGAGCATATCATGGCTTCAATAGACCATTTTCTTAAATTGCAAATTAAAGACATCCAATTTTAAAATCTTTATTCAAATTATTTTCTAGCTTAGGTTGAAATCGTAAATAGGGGTGAAACTAATTCGGTTTAAAACCGAAAACCACACCGCACCAAACCATTTTTAAATTATGGTTCGGTCTTTTTATAATTCTGGTGCTGTTTGGAGCGAAATTTTTTCAAAAATCGGTGTTCGGTTTGGAGTTGGTGCGGAGAACTAGAAACCGAACTCCAAACCGTACACTAAACCGTATAAAAGCTTAAACTATATCAAGGGCTTAAGGCCCAAAAAGAATAAAACCCTAAAAATATAAATGGAGTTAGTGACTCTATTTCAATATCCTTTAAACTCTCTTTAAATCCCATGTTCCTTATGTTCTTCATTTTTCTCCATTTGTAGTTCTTTCTTTTTTAATTTCGTTCTTCATTCCTTCTTTTGCTTTCTCTAACTAAATACCTCGATCCCCCAAAGTCACTATTCTTTTTCATTATTTGTTCTACAGTCCTTGTTCTTCTGCGTCATTTCTTTCATTCCTTAACACATCGATCTTTAACTACTACAAGTAGCCCTAATATTTAACTTCTCTTTGTTTCTAATTTGTTATTGTGGAACATAAATTTTGAACTAGTTTGAAAGTAAGGCATTATACCTAGATTCAAGATCGAATTTTCTAGATTTATGGTAAACAATTAAGTATGACTAGAAATTCGGTTTGGTTTGGATCCAAAACCCAAACACCGAATTTTTTTTGGCCTGGTTTGGTTTGGACTGAAATTTAGATTAGTTTGGATTGGAGTGGAAATTCATAAACCGAAATAATATGGTTTGGATTTGGAGTTGCTATAATCCAAACCGTACACCGAACTTTCACCCCGTAAACTTATTAAGAGGTTTTCCTTTTCCTTTTTTTTTTTTCAAAAAAAAGTGCTATTGAGGCATTTATTTGCATAAGTATCTCGAATTCTCAATCACTATAGGTCTATAACAGTCCCTCCATCCAATCATTTTTTTTATCAATATAATTGATGTATGAAATTGTCATGCATGGAGCTTTATAAGTCTGATGTTTATAAATCATTTTAGGTAACATAAAGAAAACAAATTACAGAAATGAGAAATTAGTTTATCAATAACTTACATAAAGCTAGAAAATAGTAATTTACAATCATAGCCAAAGATTTTTAAAAAAATTATCCATTGAAAAAAAGTAAATTAATTAATTGCTAACTATGTAATCCTCTACCCCTCAAAAAAAAAAAAAAACAAACTCAAACCCGGTTGGTTCTTTTCTCTTTTCTCTTCTTCTAAGACCTCAGTTGATTGGCCGGAGTATGTACGCCCCTCGAGCCTTAACTCAAACCCAGTTATTCCCTCCTTTGAGCAAGTAAAGGAGACAATGTTTAGTCTGGGCCCTTTTAAGGCTCCGGGGCCGGATGGGTTTCATGCCTTTTTCTATAGGGATACTTGGGATATGATAGGTACATAATTGGTTCACTTTTATCCAAAATATTTTCTTATCTCTCACTGTTCCTCCCTTGATAAAAAAAGACTAGTATTAGTCTTATCCCTAAAGTTGATAACCCTACTTCCATTAGGAATTTTAGACTATCAGTTTATGCAATACATCGTATAAGGTGATCTTAAAAATCATTGCTAATCGAATAAAACCTGTTTTGAAGGAGTTTATTTCCCCGAATCAAAATGTTTTTCTCCCTGGTAGGGGAACTGATCAAATTCTTATTGTTGCCTCCGAGGTTCTCTACTCCATGAGAAAGAAGGGTTGGTTTGCCTTTAAGATTGATTTTGAAAAAGCATATGATAAACTGGAATGAGACTTTATTAGAGATTGTCTTCTTATGTTCGGTTTTGATGCTTCTTCTGTCAAACTTATTATGAGCTGCATTGCTTCTACCTCTACTTGTGTTAATATTAGTGGCTAGTACACGGACTATTTCCGACCTTCTAGAGGTATAAGGCAAGGTGACCCTCTCTCCATATATTTTTATTATATGTACGGAAGGGCTATCTCGGCTTCACTACTACAGGAATGGACTATTGCGACGCACAAAATTAGGTTCCTGTGACGCAAAAAAGCGCTGGAAGATCCTGTACCGACGCTTGCTAAAGTGCCGCACAAGTGGATGCCGCAAGGACCTGCAGCGGCGCAATTTGACAACGTCAGTACAGCATACTAAAAGCGCCGCGACTTTCACCTGATGCTTTAGCATCTTTTAGAAGCACTTCTTAGAGGCACTTATAAGCGCCGCCATAGTATAGTAGGTTCATAGCTTATTAGCCTAATGCGATACTTGAAAGCTCCGCAATAACTATAATGTTTCACTATTACACAATCTATAAAGGCGCTATTAAGCGTCGCAAGAGGCAAGGTGCCGCACTTTTTGACCCCATATATCCATCGCACTTTTAGCGTCGCAATTGTGCATATGTCATTTCAACTTGTTATTTTTCTATTAAGAAATCTAACAGCAGCAGAATTTGATTGAGAAGGATTCAACACACCAAAAAGAAACTAAAAATCAAACTCAATAAATTGTTATGAATAACAAACATTGAAATATTTTCAAGTACCTAAAACCATTCCAAAAAACTACTGCTTAAATCTATACATTAAAACATTATTCATGCCACATAAATCAGTCCATGTAGAAGTTCAATGATACTTTGAATGACGCCCATATGTGATTATGAATTTGCCTCCGTGAGATATCTTTTGAGTTGCAAGCATAACCTATATCAATTGAAAATTTCCATTGTTAGGCCGACATAAATGACATAAAACAAAGGTATCAAATTTATTTGCAACATCAATCTAAACTTTGGCCAAGAGCATAAAAATCAAACTTAAAACCATGGATCAGAAAGTACTTTTCCCAAAACATCAGATAATTAGTCACAAATTTGTTTGTTTGACAATCAACACAAAGTAATAAATTATGAATTTTCAATAGAAATTTCGGCAGAGTCTCCTTTGTAAATTGGATGAACCATCCCAAAATGGGACTATTTATAGCCTGTAACCTGTTTCAAACATATCCAAGAACGAACCAACAATCCAATCATGAATCTAGGGAATCACCCAAACAACCATTGTTTTTCCGGTATCCACAATTATAAGGAATCAAGTAACAAAGAACAAATCAATTAGAACTGATACACAGTTGCTTGTGTCAAGTCAAGCCAAAAGATAAATTCAAATACCACCATTATTTTCAGAGAGGAAGCAACAGTTCATCTCATAACCACAACCAAATAAATTGATACGAGAAGTATATAAGAGGAATTGTATTTACCTAGTTAGGATCAGAATTTTCATGCTCTTCCTCCGATTCGAACTCATCAGAATCAGATGTGCTAACATCAGATTCAGATTCTGATTCATCTGAGAAGGTAATGTTATGATCTTCCAGCTTTCTCTTCACTTTAATAATAGTTTTGTCTTGCCTTCTCACAAGATTTGTCAATCTTTCGACCTTCCCCTTTAATTGGCGAAAATAATGCATAAATGCTACTTCATCCTCAGTGGACATGTTTAGATTAGTGCATGACCGGGGTATAGAAGGCTCTCCTACGTCTGATGGCTTAACACCTAATCCTAAACCACGAACACGGCCAAATTGATCTTTTCCCAACACTTGTGAAACTGGATCATCATCTAAGTTTTCTTTGTCCCCTTGCTCTGTTATAATTTTCTTGATCTGATTCTACAAAGCATAAACAATTATGTGATTAGCAATTGCAAAATGGAACATAAATTTTGAAAATAAGAAATTCAGAAGAAAAAAAAAACAGACCGTTATATCTACTTCTGATTCATGCTTGTGGCATTCTATATAAGTTTGAGTTCGTGATGGGCTCTTGTTCAATCTTTTTTTCTAAGCATTCAAAAAAATACAAATCACAAGCAAAAAAATAAGGATGACAAGTCAAAATTAAGTAATCAAAACATGTCCAATTTAAAAGGATGTAAACATCTATCATACCAACTCTTCACGAACACGAGCATGACTCTTAGTACCAGTGGTATGAATCGGCTTTACTTTAGCCTTGCTATGTGATTCTTTACTACGCTTGCTTCTTTTCTGTGAAATTAGTGCAAGAGATTTACAGTCAATTGGAATTATTTAGCACCAATACCAGTTTTGATAATAATAAAAAGAACATAACCCTGCACAAATTTACCTTTCCTTCCTCTGACCTCCAGAAATTAACAAGGCTAACCCATTGATCATATAGAACATCAGGATCTGGGCAATTATCATACAGGGTGTTGACGTCAGTATCATCATCGTACCCTCTCCCTTTCAAGTTGCATTTGTGATCTCTCCATTTGTGCCCAATAGATTTCAGTATCCATTTCTCAAGTGATTTTGGGTAGAGAAATCGCCTCTATATGAATATAAAGACGGATTTTAAAAATTATAACAATAAGATGTAAATATGTTTCGTTCAACTTATCGTATATATATAATAACAACAACAACAACAACAACAACAACAACAACAACAACAACAACAACAACAACAACAACAACAACAACAACAATAATAATAATAATAATAATAATAATAATAATAATAATATGATGCTTAAAAATTACCTCAACTTCTTCTAATATCATTTTCTGGTTGTTTTTATTGCAACCTTTCTTCAAAAGATCCCATCTTGTGTAAGTTAAAGAGCAAAGTGACCCATTTCTAGCCACTGTTCCACAAAAATAGCCTAATACTCCTCCTTCTTCTCCAATTGGTTGATTCTCCTTATTAATCTCGATTACTATCCGTTGTCCTTCTGGCAGATTCCATACATCTGCCAAAACAGTCTTCCCACGTCTTCTATTCCCATTTGAATCTGTTGGTTCAAAAATAGATTACATCTTTAAAGAATTTCAACAACTTGAATCATAACTTCTTCAATCTTATTCTAGCATTAAAAGAAACCATGTGATGCATAATAAAAGATAATTTGATAATAGAATATACAGTACCTTCCACAGTGTACTCGTACATTCGTTGATCTGCATTTCCACTCACATGACGACTACAACCACCTTCCTCTTGCCGTGAACTGCTTTGCATCGATGGATTTTGATCTCTCTGACCTTGTTGTTGCCTTTCATTGAGAGGAACTTGATCTCTTTGGTTCCCATTTTGTCCTTGTTCAGAAGGATTTTGAACTCTATGACCATGTAGTTGACGTTCATTTGAAGGAACTTGATCTCTTTGGTTCCGTGGTCCTCTTTCATCAGAAGGATTATTACCCCTTTGACCTTCCTGCTGCAATTCATTTGAAGGGGTTGAATTTGTTGGACACCTTTGCCCACTTTCACCATTTTTGTCACTTGTATTAGTAGCCAATCGCAATCTCTTACCCTTGCGCACCACCATACTCCTTTAATAGAAAGAAACTTAAAAGAAGCATCATTTCACAATATCATATAGCAAATTGTTATTCAGCAAGACAAGTTACCACACCAAAAAGAAGAATTAAAAACAACCATAGCAACAACAAATATATAACAGCAACAATCAGTTTAATTAGCTAGCTAAAACGAGACATAAAAACAGTCACCAAAATATTCAGCAATAACATCAATACACAATAAAAAAGGTTGCTCAAAGTATTACTAACAATGTCAACAGCTTCAACAAAAAATTTAAAAAGAACAGTTTAATATATCAAACAAGGATTCAAGAATCTTCATTGTCATCTACCGTGGTCGCTTCTACACCCCTCCTAAGCCAACTGTGATTTCCGTTTTCATCAGTTAAAATATTGTTCAAAAATGTGACATGATATGGTTCTTCTTCTGTGTCTTCACTGAAGTCGTCATCTACCAAGTCATATTTATCTTTGGGCTTCATTTTTATAGCAACCGACCATTGTGGATTGTTTTGGTCTTGTATGTAAAAGACTTGTTCAGCTTGCGCTGCAAAAATATATGGTTCGTGCTCTATGTTTTCCCCTGTATTCGTTAATCGAGAAGTATTGACTAGTGTGTAACCTAATTCATCCTTCTTTACACCTCTTCCACTTGTAGGGTCAAACCATTCACATTTGAACAATACAACTGAATGTCCTCCAAAGTATTTCAGTTGTATGATATCTACTATTCGACCATAGTACGCAACATCTCCCAAAATAGGGTTCCTATCACTAGAACTTGCATAGCTTGATGTTTTTGCAATAACCACGACACCACTATTTTGAGTACACTTGTCAAATCGCTTGGATCTAAAGCTGAAACCATTGACATTATACCCCCGATATTTTGTGACAGCATCGAGTGGACCCCGTGCAAGCATTCTAATTTCCTCCTTTAAAGATTCTATGCCATTAGTTTCCTCCAATTTTGTTACCTATTTAAAGTGCAATATAACAATACATGATCAAATTAAAAAAAAATTAAAAAAAATTAATAATAAATATATTAATAATAATAATAGTAATAATAATAACAAAAAAAAAATTGATAATGACCCTACTTACATGTTGCCTGAACCAATCATGAAATACTTCATGTTGAGTGCGCTCAATGTCTTTCAATGTTAAACGCCTTGGACGACTTCGTCTTTTAAGTTCTGAAGCATGTACTCTTAAAAAAGGAAATAATAATTATACATTAAAAAATAACCTTTATCTTTGATTTATATTATGAAATAGCCTTTATCTTTGATTTATAAGTATGAAATAACAGATTTTATATATGAATTATGTAATTTTGATACTTACTGTAAAAATTCAGCGACACCCGGACAGTTGAATAGCACATAACGATGTGCTTGTGTCTTGCTAATTTGGCTAATAGTGCATGACTTAGGCTTCCCTAAAGGCTGCCCCACTTGTGAAAACACCGTTTCTTCAGCCATATTTGGATTATCTACCACTGAAGCGTCATTATTAATCTTTGAAAACAGCCTAAATATCAGATCAAATCCATCAAGGTATGTAGAACAAAAATTAACACACTCGAGAGCTGCAATAGCTTCTGCAATGGAAGCCTCAGGGTGAGCTTTATTACGCACATGTGATTTCAATGACCCAAGGTACCTCTCGACGAAGTACATCCATATAAAAAGCACTGGTCCAGCAATCCTTGCTTGGGTAGCTAGATGCAAAACCAAGTGTACCATTATGGTGAAAAAACTAGGAGGGAAAATCATCTCCAAGTGACATATAATTATAGGAATATGAGCCTCAAGTTTTTTTAGGTCGTCTACATATAGAGTCTTACTAGATACATCTCTAAAGTAGCCACATAAATCAAACAAAACCGCCAACACATCCTTCGAAAGAAGCCCCCGCAATGCAACAGGAAGAAGTTGTTGCATTAATATATGACAATCGTGGCTTTTAAGCCCAAGTAATTTGGCTTGTTGGAGATTTATGCATCTTGAAATATTTGACGCATAACCATTTGGAACTTTGATGTCATTAAGAGTTTTGCAAAATTTTCTCTTCTCATCTTTAGATAATGTGTAGGGAGCAGGTGGCAAGTCGTATTTTTTTTTTTCCATTTCTAGAGATTTTCTCTATTGGGTGAAGGTCTGCTCGTATTCCCCATTTTTGTAGATCTAAGCGAGCTTTCAAATTATCTTTAGTCTTCCCCTCTAGATTGAGCAAAGTGCCAATCACATTGTCACACACATTTTTTTCAATGTGCATAACATCTAAGTTATGTCTAATTAAGTGAGATTCCCAGTATGGCAATGACCAAAAGATATTTTTTTTCTTCCATGTGTTTGAGCAATTGAAATCCTGAATCTCTCTTACTTGGCATAACTCCTCAGCCCCAGTTAGCGTTGTAGGTGCTTCTCTAAAGTCCTCTTCCCCATTGAAAGCATCACAATTCGATCGAAATTGATGATTTAAATCTAGGAAACGACGATGTCCCATAAAACAGTACTTGTGGCCATTATCAAGCCACTTGGAATCGGTTCTAACATTACACACAAGGGCAGCCTTTTTCTCCATGGACACTCCAGCCAGAGAGCATTCCATATCCTGGAAAATCACTGATTGTCCATAGCAGGCCTGCACGCATGTTAAAAGTTTCATTTTTAGAAGCATCGTATGTTTCAACTCCAATATTCCNATTGTATGTTTCAACTCCAATATTCCGTAACTCCATTAACTCTTCAATTAACGATTGTAAGTAGACATCAATGTTATTTCCGGGCTACTGGGTCCAGGAATTAACGGCGACAAAATAAGAGAAGATTGTTTCAAACACATCCACGGTGGTAAATTATATGGTACCAAGACAACCGGCCAACAACTATGTGCAGAGCTCATCACCCCAAAAGGATTAAAACCATCACTAGCAAGCCCAAGCCTTACATTGCGACTCTCTTCACCGAACGCTGGATACCTAGTGTCAAATGATTTCCATGCTTCAGAATCAGCTGGATGTCTTAGCACCCCTTCTTCTTTTAAGCGTTCTTCATCATGCCACCTCATTAAGGTGGCAGTTTTTTTAGACATATACAACCTCTTAAGTCTTGGTATTAACGGAAAATAACGTAAGACTTTTGCAGGGGCTCCTTTCTTTTTCTTTCTTCTTGTTAAAGTTGTCTGCTCATTTTGAGTTTTCCACCTTGAAGTACCACAAATTGAGCATTCATCATCATTACCCTTATCTTTCCAATACAATTGACAATGATTTGGGCATGCATGAATTTTAACATACCCAAGACCTAACTTCTCAATGACCTTTTTGGCTTCTGCAAACGACTTTGGCAGATTTGCACTACTTGGAATTGCAAGTAGTAAGAGTTGAAATAAATCATTAAGAGACTTATTAGTCCATTTATTAGTGCTCTTTATATGAAATAAAAGCACTAAGAAAGACAACTTAGTCAATTGACACCCAGGCCATAATTCTTGCTCAGCATCTTTTAGCAAGCTATAGAAACTTTGTGCGTCTCTGTTAGGGCCCGGTACACCTTCATCCATGTTCTCACCATCAACCGGGTCACCATCTACACGACCATATATGTCATGCAGCATCTGACGCATATCCATACCCATCACAGTCTCATTTTCTACCATTGGTTCTATAGGAGTTGGAGTACGAACTTGATTCATACTCTCCCCGTGAAAATTCCATGTTGAATAATTACGCATCATTCCATTATGAAGCAAGTGATAATTTACTTCATCAGTATTCAATAGCTTATTATTAACACATTTTATGCAAGGACATCTAAGCTTGGCATCAATGGTTAAAGTCCTATTAGCATAACTCATGAAGCCATCAACCCCTACTCGGTATTCTGGTGTTTTTATTGGGAAATTTAAGTATTCCTTGATTGTTCTCAAATCCATGAAATTTTAAACTGAAAAATAGCAAACCCACCAACTATTTTAAAAAACATACAATAAGAAAGAAAAAGAACACACGTTTGAGTAGTTGATCACAAAAAACAATAAAAATTTGTACCTAAAAAATGAGCAAGGGAAAGTAGGTTTAACATATAAGAAAGAAAGATGTTGGCACCATTATTTAAAGTATATGCACAATTATGGGATGACATGACTATGATTTTTCCTGTTCTTTGCAATATATGTTCACTTTTATGAGATTTTTTTTCCAGACAAAGGAAATATTTTGTATCATATAAAAATAAGTTAATTACTAAGTTATACGCAAGTGATTGACTATTAGCATGCATTATCATTCCATTATGGGTATTTTCTACTTTAATACAACAATAATGCTTCCACTAGCAAGAAAAACCAAGGAGGAAATAGGATTATTATTATTCTTATTATTATTATTCTTAATATTTTTTTTTTTGGTAAAATGTGAGAAATTTTATTACCAAAACGGAGAAAACATACAACCTAGAAAGCCATCCCTAACCAAACTGACTCAGTCCAGTTAAGACGGCTCAAAACAAATCAAGCTATACAAGAAAAATCAAAAGAAACCACACAAAAGCAAGCAAATCAGCCCCAAAACACTCAGCTAAAGAGCCCTATTCACAAAGGCCCAGTCAGCCAACCAACACTGCGCAACAAATCTGCTTACCCAAGGACCACCCTCACACCCACAACCAGCAATAGATGAACAGCCACACAACTACACCACCACTAGCAGCTTTGAAACCAACATACAAAACCAAAGCAGCAGCACTGCACCAACACTAGTTCACAGCAACATCCAAGCCCAGACAGCCAGCCTAGGGAGCAAGCAACTGCCATTTCCTCAACGAAACAGTGAAACTGCTCACCAGTACTGCCTTCCCAAGAAAACCACCCTCACACCCTCCAAACACAAACCATCCTGAACTACAAAACCTGCTCACCAACAACAACTGAATCCAGCAAACCCAACAAACAACCAGCAGCACAAGAGCTCAAACACAGCAGCAAAACCTACCAAAATAACCTGCAAACCAGCCACCAACAGCAAACAACCAGGCACTCACAGCATTCCCAGTCAGCCAGCCTAGGGAGCAAGCAAACTGCCAAACCAAAACCAACCAGCAATGACAACAGTAAAACTGCTCACCAGACCTTCCTACCCAAGAACCACCCTCACACCCTCCTAACACAACCAGCTAAGCCTGCCATAGCAAACCAGCCTCAGCTCACCAACACCAACTGAAATCAGCAACACAACAAGCACAGCAAGCAAGCCACCACAGCAGCAACTTGCAACCTGCAACAAACCCAGCAGCCCAGAATTGCAACTGAGCCACACTACAAACTCACAACACCCAGCCTACAGAAAGGAGCAACAGGCCACCACAGCAATCACATGCCACCACACCCCATAATTATTATTATTATTATTATTATTATTATTATTATTATTATTATTATTATTATTATTATCATTATTATTATGAAGACTCGTGACTTAGCTTATGACTCATAAGAGGATGGAAACTAGATCCTTATTACTACATCAACATTTGACTTTTTTCGTAAATCAGTTAACTAAATTTCATTCAACAGTTTTACTCAATAATACTCATTCAACAGTTTCATTCAACAGTCTTAAAACATACATTATAGTAATTCAACAGTTGCAGATTGTCATAATTTTTTTCTCAATAAAATATAAAATCGGAAGGCAAAACCAACAAAAGTAACTAAACTCATTGTAATTCAAATAGAATCAAGCAATAATTTGATTACTCATTGAATTTCATATGCAAAAATTGGAGTACTATGAACATCTCAACCAAATTCGGATGCAAAAATCAGATTAAGATCAAAATNAGCAACAACGGAACGAAGTCCAATTCGCCTAGCGGCGAAGAGCAAGCATCTTAGATGCGCCGGGGGTTTGCAAAAATCAGATTAAGATCAAAATATCACCAAATTGAATTAAATTAACATGTATAATTGAAATAAAGAACAAATTGAACCAAATTAAATGAAAAAAAAGTAAAACTAAGAGGCAAGGTTTCCGTAAGCCTACGAAAGAAACCAAACCTGTTTGACCTCTGATGAATCGGAGATGCTAACGGGGCGGGAATCCAAGTGGGGGACCTCTGATCTCTACCGCCTGTGTCTATCTCCCGTAGGACTCAGTTTCGAAGCCTGATAACGCCCCCCGACGAATTTACCTCGGACGAATTAGATAAAATTGGAGGAACGACGGATTATTGAGAGGCAACACGATTGAGAGGCTATGTGATTGTGAGAGGCAAGGAGGGAATTCGAATTTGATAGAATTGGTTGAATATAGAATTCGATTGAGAGAGGGATTTTGATTAGGATTTTGATTTTTCAAAGTTACCTCTGACCTCTTGCAAACTGCTGCTCTGTAACAAGTAGTGGAAGAAGTGGGAGGTTTGATTTTATTAAATAGTAAGTGGCGGGTTTGTTTTGTCCTTTACCAACGCTTATCTGCAGCGCTTTTGTTATGCGCTTCTACATTGAGCGTATTTTAATTGAATTAGCACTTTTATTGGGTTGCGCGTCTAATTAAGTGCCTCAATAGGCTTGTTTTGTACTAGTGCATCTACATCAAGAATGTTGGGAAAAGTTGTGGAACCCTTTAAAAATGGGTAGAAGACACTACTTTAGCATCTCCCAATTATTGTTTGCAGACGATCTTATTCTTTTTGGGGAAGCAAATTTTCAAAAACTGAACTCTATGATAGATACCCTTGATCTCTTTAGCCATGCCTCGGGGCAAATGATAAATTTCGAGAAATCGACCTTATTTTTCTCCCCTAACACGGATGTGGCTATGATTAGGTCTTTTGAGAACTCTTTACATTGCAAAGCCTCAAATCATAGGGTCTTACCTGGGCTTCCCGGCCTCTCCTTTGTAGGAAACCTGCTTCTAGGCATCACTGTCAATTCATTGTTATAAGGTTAGGAGAAAGCTAGGCCTTTGGAAGGCAAACTTGCTCTCAAAAGCAGGAAAGCTTTGTCTCATAAAGTCTACTCTCACTTCTATTCCCTTATATTATATGCAATGTTTTAGAATTCCTAAACATACCATTGAGGAGGAAAATAGCATCGCCGGCCTCATAGTTCTTATGGGGGTCACCAGATAAGAAAGGGGTCCCTCTAGTGAGTTGGAGTGAATGTTGTAGACCTTTCTCGCATGGTGGGTTGGGGATCCTAAACTTGGAGTTATACAACAAAGTCCTCCTTTAGAGACAACTATGGAGGTTATTCAATAACCCGAGTACTATTGCCTCTTCTTGCTTGCTTATGGCACAGATATCTGGGGAATGATACTCATAACCTTTCTTGCAAGAATGGCTCCTTTATTTGAAAATGGTTAGGGGAGGTTTGCGATAGTTACTAGGCTTGTTCTAGTTGGGTTATAGGGTCGGGCTCTAACATACGGTGTTGGTCGGATAATTGGATTGGTCAGTACTCCTTGTCCTCAATCATCATTAGGCCCCCAAGTCCTTCGGATATGTCTATCACGGTTCGAGATTGTCTTTGTAATAACGGTTTTTTGTTTTGATGCTTTCACTTTTGCAATCCCTGCAGATGTTAAGTTATTGATTGATGCGGTGCCTATCCCCTTAGTTAATCAGGTTGATACTCATGTCTCGTTTTTTGAACGGGATGGAAAATTCTTGTTCAAAAAGGTCTATGAGTACGTACAATCTGATTAACCATTTGGATCTTGACTCAAGTAAGTTACTTACAGAGCTCTAGAATCTGGATGTCCCTCCTAAAATTTCTTTCTTTCTTTGGCTTTGTTGGAAGTAAAAGCTCCCAAAAAACAAATACTCTATCTAGTAGAGGTTTCAATCTTTCTCCCTTTTGCACCTTTTGTCCTAATACCTTGGAAAGCCCTATGCACGTCCTTGTTGATTGTGTCAGAGCTCATGAAGTTTGGGCGCTCCTCTCTATGGCTATCCCTTCTTCTCACCCTTCCTCTTGTTTCTTGAGTTGGATGAAATATTTTATTGCTCTCCCATTCTTTTCAAATGGTTTACCTGGGTATATCCTTGGGCCTTATATCTTATGGTCTCTGTGGAAAAGGCGCAATAAGTGGGTATTTGATAGAGTTATTTTTTTAAGCAAAAGAGTGCCTTCATTCAACGGGCTTCTATTGCAGCTTGGGAGTGGTTTACAAGTCTAACCTCCAGAGGAGATGGTAGCTCCTTCACATCCCCCATTCCCCTTTACCGTAAGGCAGTGGATAATGATATTTGGATTCCTCCTCCTCAAGGAACACTTAAGATAAATGTGGACGATGCCTGGTTATATCATAAAAAATGTGCGGTAGCAGGTGTAGTTAGAGATTTTAGGGGAAACTGGATTAGAGGCTTTCAATGGAAAGGAGGAGCCTTTAGTGTGTTTCGAGAAGAAGCTTATGCCGTTAGGGAGGCAATGCTCATGGATGTCATTAGTGGTGGAGTAGGGTCATTTTTTCCTCTGATAGTATGCAAGTGGTTAGACATGTAAATGAACCTTTGTTGTGCAATAATATAACCTTGTCAAAAATGTCATCTATGATTGCAGGGAACTAAAGGAACGGATTTCGTGGAGCTAAAGGAACGGATTTCATGATGTCGAATTCAGTGCGAAGGGAGGGAAGAGGAATATTTTAACAGACAAATTGGCTAAAGAAGTTGTGATGCATATGTTTTCGATTAATTGTAAAGAATGTTTAGATCATCTTCTTGATTGTATTAAAGACTTTCTTCTTAGGGACATCAGTAGTGCCAATTCTCTCCATGAGAATGCCAGGCTTTTGTATCATGATAATATCTTAATATTCCTTTTCTTCGTAGCGTTTTCTAAGTCTGAGGTTGTTGTCCTCAAGAACTGTAGTGTTGTATTGTTTGGGTTTATTTAGTTTTTTCTATTCTTTTCCTCCAAAAAAATAAAATAAATTTCAACCAAATGAATCAAACAAGATCCATATTGACTATATTTCTCCTTACACATTGATCATAAAATTAAATCAAAGCTTAAAATAAAGATGAATGGTGCAACTTTCAAAATGTTGCAACTAAAAAATCGGAAGGAGCTGAGTAATTTATATGAGTAACCCTACTTTTCCATAAGAGTAACGTAACCCCTCTTATTCCTAATAACTCCATCGCTCCATTAAAGCAACCCTGCGTCCCCTCATATTGAACTATAGAGAGTAAGTGGACACATTGGCCATTAACTAATGGTGTACCTGTCCACATATAAGAATTTACATTGGATAAAGTTACATACTCCGTATATGGCATTTCATATTTATTAATTAAAAAAATATTCAGTATCTTGAATATGATTTGTCTAATGTACTTATATGGCATGAAGTTAAATATCTTGGACTTGATTAATCTGATTAGATAATTTTTTATGTGCCTTACATGACGCTATTAATACTCCCCCGTTATTCTAGTTCCGATATAATAATAATAATAATAATAATAATAATAATAATAATAATAGTTAGTAAAATAATACTCTGTATTAAATTTGACTAATCAACCAGCCAATATGTTGAAAGTATTACTATAAATTTTTTTTTTCTAAATAATAAACCTAAACTGAAAGTATTTTTAAAATGAAAATTACTTCTAAAAATTAATCCTCTAGTAGGTAGTAGACTATTAGGTTTTAAGATCGTCTTATATAAGATTTTGTAATTAGATTGTATAGAAACATCACTAATATAATTAAATTATGCTCAAGGCACTTAGGCCCAACAAAATATGCCACTTTCTTATAAAATCTTACGGAGTACTAATTATTATCCAAATTAGTAAATATCCTTTTTTTTTTTTTTTTTTTTTTTTTTTTACTTTTTTGAGATGAAAACACCTATATTGGCATTGTAACTATTACAAACAAGGTTCCTTGAAACGCAAGCCATACTACCTTGAGATGGTCCAACAAAATTCTAATGCAATTAGGGTTAGAGGTAGTATAAATACATACATTCTTTAAATTGTGCCTAATAAAATATTTCTCCATAATCAAACATTCTACCTTTCTACAATTCTACGTACCCTATCTTCTTGTGATATCCTCCATTACCATTTACCAACAAATAAAACACCAAAAACAAAGAAAAAATGGCTACCCGAAAGGAAACCCAAACCCTAACTCGTAATCCATCACCGATATCGAAGATATGGCCGGAATTTTTATCCCCTAGGCATGTTGGTGCTCGACGTTCAAGCCCTCCCAGCACTCCATTAATCGAAAACGTCATCAAGAAGAAACAACTCCTCGCACTTTTACGTAGCTACGACGCTAATGTTGATGATGAAGTCACTCAAGGAATAGATGATGATGATGATGAAGAAGTTGTTCAAGATATTGACGATGATGATGTCGAAAGTGAAGGAAGTAATAGTTATATCGACAATAATGGTGATATTGATGATGAAGTTGAGAGTAGTCAAGGAAGTAATAGTTATTATGATGACAATGATGATGTAATGAGCGACGCTGAATCTTGCAACAAATAGTTAAGTCTTTAATTAGTACTTTAGTGATTAATTAGGGCTTTTAAGAGTGCTAAAGTTTTTAGTTTATTATGTATTTACGAAGAACGTTATATTTTTTGTACTCCTATACTATTAGTTAGAGGTGGGAAACATGTCGTGTCGTGCCGTGCCGTTTTCGAGTCGTGTCACTTACATAAACGGGTTGAACCCCTTCAACCCTAACCCTACCCGTTTAATAAACGTGCCGTGCTCACCCGTTTACTAAAACGGGTTAATACTCTTGACCCAAACCCACTAATAATGGGTCAATTTCGCGTCGAGTAAGCGGGTCACGTCTTTTTTTACATACTATATTGTATATAATAAGGTGGAATCGTGTCGTGTCGAGTCAACCCGTTTACTTAAACGAGTTGAACTCTCCAACCCTAACCCTATCTGTTTAATAAACGGGTCGTACCGAGTCAACCCGTTTAATTAAACGGATCAGCACTCTCGACCCAAACCTGTTAATAACAGGTTGATTTCGTGCCGAGTTATCGGGTCGTGTCAGTTTCTCCCACCTCTACTATTAGTTGTATGTAAGAACTTCTCATCTATAAATGATTGCATGCATATATGGTGTATCAAATTGTATAACTACAGGTATATTTGATCAATGAGTACATTGTTGCATTGTTAAATTAATGAGTTATTTAACTTTAATATGAAGTACTCTTATTCATATTAATTTGTAAATTGTAAAAATAATAGTCTTTAATTATTTACGGATGCATATGATCCGATCGAATAATTATTTCCTTTAGTTTATAACCATTCTTTCATTCATCAAATTTGTTTACACAAACTAGGATATACAGGGTTATGTTTTATTAATGTTCATTTAAATTAATTATAAAGCTTAGAACCCAAGCGAACCGGTTTTATCATTTCTTGAAACGAATTATATAGTTAGTTAGGATAATCAAGCTAAGAAAAAAATCATAATTTCATTTTGACCGATGTTTTGTTATTGTATGACTTCATGCTAAGATAATTAAAGAACCTCTTGCATTCAGTTTTGACTCTCGTTTTTTGAAGGGATCATGTATATGCTCATAATGTGTAGTGCTGCTAATGTAGCTAGGATACTATGCATTGATTATAAAATCAATAATAGCCTTCATCATGATTATATATAATAGCCTTTTATCATGATAATGCAATCAATAATAATTTGAGTATGACCAAACTATGCTATGGCCATCTACATACATTATGTGGAGGAGGATCCGATCGATCATGTGAATATGTGAATGTGCATTGTGCCTATAGGATGTTTCTTTAAAGTCCACCAAAGTCATTAATAGTCAAACAAATATTAGTCGTTAAACTTAGTAGAAAGATTATAGGACTAGAGGATTATATATCATATGAATTAATATTGTATACACCCGATGTACAATAAAGTTATCGTACAACGACTAATTTGAACAAGTTTTTTAGTAACTAGAATTAAATTTTTAGTAACTTTAAAATCATTGAAATTTAATTGAATATCTTCAACAAATAAATTTTATATACGACATAATAAGCTATATTCATTCATTAATTTTGGGTTTTTAGTATTAGGATGTAAGAAATTACATGGTAACTTGAATTGATTTTAAGGTAACTAGAACTCAAAAAAGTGTAACTCGAACTCAACAAAGTATTTCCTTGTATTCTTTGGTCCCTTTGGACACAAAGGAATGGTGCCATCTTCTCTAATACATTCTCTAACTCTGACGCTTGTTTTGGCAAGGCCCAAGCTTTAGCTTGGGATCTCTTCACCTGTCAAAATCAATCTCACTCTCCCCTCTCTCCTCTTCCCTTCTCTTGGTGCCCTCCTCCTACGACTAGTGCTATCAAAGTGAATGTTGATGCTTCTTTCCTTGATAAACGGGCCGGGATAGCTGGTGTCTTCAGAGACTCAAAAGGCGTATGGATAAAAGGCTTTATGAAATTGTGTGCCACTCAAGATGCTTTGGCAGCTGAGCTTCTTAGCATTTGGGAAAGTCTACAGATCATAAACCATGGATGCTATTCTTCAACAATCATCACTACTGATTGCTTAAAAGCTTGTCAAATGATTCATGATGACTCTTATGCTAGAGATAACCACTATAGTGTTGTAATTGCATGCAGGGACCTATTGCAGTTTCTTCCCCAAGTGAAGATTGAGTATGAGCATAGAAGCACTAACAGGCTAGTTGATAGTTTGGCCAAGCACTGTAGGAAAATATATAGTAACTTTGATAATACTATGATGTTAGAGCAGCCTATAGCTGAGATTCTGAACTTGTATCAGGAGGAAATTCCTCCTTAAACTTTGTACTGGTCTTTTGTTCTAAATTTTATCTTTCTTGCTTTGCATCAAAAAAAAAAAAAAAAGAATTCAACAAAGTATAACTTGACCTGATTTTACGGTAACTGAAACACAAAAAAGTATAACTTCAAAATCGTTGTACAATAATTACTGTACACCTGGTGTATATAAAACTTTGTCATATTATATATAGTTAGCAATAAATTAATTTAATTTTTTAATGGATAATTTTATAAAAAGTCTTTTGCTATGGTTGTAACATAATTTACTTATTTCTAGCTTTATGTAAGTTATTGAACAAATTTTTTATTTCTGTAATTTCTTTTCTTTGTGTTAGATTACCTAAAATATAATGAATACAAAACATCAGACTTCAATAAAGCTCCATGGCAATTTCATTCAGAATTGATTACAAAAGCAATGAAATGAATGGAAGTATTTATAATGATCAAAATACTAACGCAAACAAACGCTTAATAGCATTTTTTTTTTTTTTTTAAATATTGTTTAATGGCTAACTTGAACCAGTTTTTTGGTAACTAGAATGAAATTGTTAGTAACTTTAAAAATATTGAAATTTAATTAAAAATTTGAATAAATAACTTTACATAAGACATAATAAGGTATATTTATTGATTAAAATTGAATTTTTTAGCATAAGGATGTAAGTAATGGTAACTTGAGTTGATTTTAAAGCAACTGAAACTCAAGAAAGTGTAACTCGAACTCAATAAAGTATAATTTGAGTTAATTTTATGGTCACTAAAATGCAAGTATAGCTTTGAACTCTTTGTACAATAACTATTGAATGAATACACTTGAATTTAATTTAGACAAGCCACCTAACCATGCAATCATCCATGCATGGATCTTTAATTGAAAAACTGTTACATGCGTCTAATACAAGTACAAAATTACAAATAAACTGAAAACATAAGCAATCTTAAAACCCTAGCTAGCTAATCCCTAAATTTACAAATAACTAAAGGAGTAATTAAAGATTTATTTCATGAAATCAATGGATGGGAAGATTCAGCATCAATCATCATCACATCATTATTGTCTTCATAACAACTATTATTTGCTTGACTTTCAACTTCATCATCACCCATGTATTCGTCACCATTGTCGACATAACTATTACTACTTTGACTTTCAACTTCATCATAGCAGATATCAAGAAGGTATTCAACATCATCAATGTATGGAAATTCCTCATCATCAATGTCTTGAACATATTCATCATCATCATCAATATCGGAGCTGTAGTTACGCAAGAGTTTGAGGAGTTGTTTCTTCATCTTGACGATGTTTTCGATAGTTGGAGTGGTCGGAGGGTTGAAACATGGAGCACCAACATGCCTAGGGGATAAAGTTTCCGGCCATATCTTCGATATCGGTGAAGGGTTTTGAGTTAGGATTTGGGTTTCCTTTTGGGTTGCCATTTTTTCTTAGTTTTTAGTGTTTTGTTTAATTTGTTGGTAAGTAATAATGGAAGAAATCAAGAAAGGGCGTATCTATATATGAGTAAAAGGTAGAATACTGGATTATGGAGAAAATGTATTAGGCACCATATATATGAATGTATTTTATACTAGTCATAATCCTATTTGCATTAGGATTTAGTTGAATCGTATCTCAAGGTAATTTGGTTAGCTTGCTTTTCAAGCAACATAACCTTATTTGTAATTGTTTTATTGCAAGGAATTAAAAGAAGATATTATTTATTAATTTAAATTATTTGTAAGAATATTTAAGGAATATAATTAGCATTATATGTTAAGTTGTTATGCTTAATTTAGTTACCGATGATTTCTAAGGGTGGATATCCTGTGAGAACCCTATTTATATGAGAACTATGAGAACTCTAATCACAACCCTTGGATCTAATATTAATAAAATCTGACGATTGTGATAAAACATACTAAAATCCTTACTTTTTCAGCTTCTGTGTTAAAATTTTCTCTCTCATCCTAACACCAAAAAGACAACACTTTCTTTCTCTTCTACGTCTCTCTTGATAATAAAAAAAAACCGATGTTCATCAAACCAAAAATTTCGATAAGATATCTACTAATGGAGTCTAATAGCAAGGAGTTAACCATGGAATCATCAACTAATACAAATATAGGTAATATTTTGACAAAATTCTAATCGAAAATAATTTTAGGTTTGATTTATTGATTAACTTTTATTTTGTTGATTTTGATAGTAAATTCGTTGATTTTGTGAATAATGTTGTTGATTTTGTGAATAAATTAGAAATTGGTGGATTAGTTTGTGTTTTTAATTATACCTTGATTGAAAATTTAACTATTTTAGGAATAAAATGAAATTAAGCATAACAACTTAACATATAATGCTAATTATATTCCTTAAATATTCTTACAAATTAATTAATAATATCTTCTTTTAATTCCTTGCAATAAAACTATTACAAACAACGTTACGTTACTTGAAAAGTAAGCTAACCAAATTACATTGAGATAAGATTCAACTAAATCCTAATGCAAATAGGATTATGACTACTATAAAATACATTTATATATATATGGTGCCTAATACATTTTCTCCATAATCCAGTATTCTACCTTTTACTCATAATATATATATATATATATATATATATATAATTCAGTTTATTTGTAATTTTGTACTTGTATTAGACGTATGTAACAATTTCTCAATTAAAGATCCATGCATGGATGATTGCATGGTAAATTAAATTCAAGTGATTGCTGGTTGAAAATGAAACAAACTATACACATAAGCATCTCCAACAATAACAACAAATTAATTTAGGATTGGTTAAACATTAATCAATAAGAGGGGGTAAAAGACTATAAGTTGACTACAAATAATCTTCTCTCTATTATCCTATAATTAGGGCAAAATTCTCTTCAATCAAGCCCCAACAACCAACCTTAATTTCAACGACCGTCATTTAAGTTTGCCATAATTACCTCTCCCTTGTCCATCCTGTAGTCTTTATTCTAACCTCCGCCTAACCGGCGTGCTAACTTGTAGCCGTCCTTAACCGGTGTGTTAACTCAATGTGTACTGTTAAAATGTAATTAAAATTTTAATCACCGAGTGTTTGCATTCCATAAGACTTATTTTAATAAATAAAATTTCTTACATTGTGCGTGTGCATAGCGTACGTTTACTGTTGTAATCTTGTGACATATAAGGCAAGAACTAAAAAATACTCATTTCAAAACTCAAGTATCCCATGAAAGAATTAAAAAATAAACACAAACTCATATAGCATGTAGCACAGGGATGTTTCTTTGGTGTTCGTTTGAGAAGATGCCACCGAATTAAAGTCAATGTAAGTCAACTCAATCCTATTACACCACTTCGGTATTGGAGTTGGATTGGGTGTAGTGATTCGCGATAGTAGTGGCGTGGTGATGATACGATCAACAACAGCTTTAATTTTCAATCTGCTTCATAGAAGCTGCTTTTGAATCTTTGCTTGTTGGTGAAGGTTACCTTTATAAAGGCCCTAAGTATTTTCAGTTCTGTCCAATTGGCCTGCCTTACAAGACATTGTGCCTTACAAACAGTATCGTCTCCCATGACATGGACTCCTGTATGGCTCCCTGCATAATTTGTTGGCAACCCCACCTCGAATATGCATTTGAGCTCCCTCCTAGGTTTTTCTTTTATGCATTGTTTGGGTACACAGAGTTGGAGGAAAAGGGGACAAGTTCCCTCGGTTGGGGAAAGGGGAGGGAGAGATCATTTTCCCTCATCTTAATAAACACTATCTCTCAAAAATTGGAGAGATTTAGAAGGAAAATGGAGCTCCCTTTCTTTCTCTTTCCCTTCTTCCCCAAACATAGTGTTAGTTTAGTTCGTTGGTTTCCATATATGCTTCATCCATTTGTGTGACGACTTTGTTTTTATTTTTGCATAGTTTGTTTTGGGAACAATTCAATGTCCCATTCTTCTATTTTGATTTTTGATTTTGATGGCATAGCACATATTCCTTTTGTAGTTTTTAATCTCAGATTGTCTACTCAGAAACTATAGAGAAAAGTATTAAAGAGATAGGTGAATAAACTAGACAACCAGACTTGTATTTTGCATCGGTGATAAAGCGACACAATCTCTAGTGACTAATGACTAATGGATACCACATTACCACTTCTTTCT
Source organism: Suaeda aralocaspica (assembly GCA_016808085.1). Lineage (NCBI taxonomy): Eukaryota > Viridiplantae > Streptophyta > Magnoliopsida > Caryophyllales > Amaranthaceae > Suaeda > Suaeda aralocaspica. The sequence goes on along the minus strand of PYUH01000186.1, from coordinate 185,822 downwards.
GATTTCTGAATGACGAGCTTCCTTCTTTTGGAGTGTATTAGTTAGCTTATTTCTATATATATGCGTTCAATCAAAGCGTAATGGGCGTTGTTAGGTACAGGATTAGACCTGTATATTTGTGACACGAACACGACCCTTTATTAAAGGGTTTGGGTCAAGCAATATAACCCATTAAAGTACATGGGTTGACACAACACGACCCATTTATTAAACAGGTCGGGTTAGGGTTGAAGGGGTTCAACTCGTTTAAGTAAGCAGGTCGATACGACACGACACGATTCCACCTTGTTTTTTACTTTAGTATGTAAAAAAGACAGGACACACTAACTCGACACGAAATCGATCCGTTATTAACGGGTTTGGTTCAAGGGTGCTAACCCATTTACGTACATGAGTTGGCACGACACGACTCGTTTATTAAACAAGTAGGGTTAGGGTTGGAGTGGCTCAACCCATTTAAGTAACTGACACGAAAATGACACGACACAACACGATTTACAGGTCTATACAGGATCCTAATTCACTCCAAATCACTAAGTTGGTGTCCTCCTCATTCAAGCACTATTATGTCTAATTGTTTGAATTTGAGTGAAATTTGATAATTGACATAAGATTTAACTTATTTTAGTGGTGCGCAATTTTGATGTTGTATAATTGTCTTTCAAATATAGTGTGTTTCTTGGGGGGTGCTGTCTTTAGCTATATGTACATGTTTGAAAGAAAATATAGTGTGTTTCTTGGGGGGTGCTGTCTTTAGCATATAATATAGTGATGTTATTAACATGTTTTACTCTTTTTGGGCACTTTCAATGAATATAGATAATACATTTTGTATCCATCAAGTCCTTTTATGACCGTTGACATTGTACTTCGAGAATTGTCTCACTATACTTCATCTCATTTACAGCATTATTTAAAACGCTAGAAAGACAGCAATACATTAACTTCAAAGCTGGAATAATCCAAAGCATTTTCTCAAGAAATCCTATATCTATGCAAAAAAATTAAACTTGTACTATGGTACAGTTCGACACGACGACAGCTCGTTGGTAATGCCAATCTGCTCATGGTTGAACAGATTCCAAAAGCTTCTCATATACTTGTCTTGCAGTAAGATCCTCCACCTAATTCAAGCATTGGATTCATTAAGTACTTGGGGGAAAAAACAGGCTGAAAATGCCTTCAGGCTTCTAGAATACATTGTCATACAGTCATCAGACTCGTAACCAATGAATCCCAAATACTTAGAAAATCAGACCAGTCATAGTAGATTTAAATGCTCTAAAACTCCTCTCACATAACACACTAACAGACTTCGAACGGTTGCAGCCAAAAGATCATATATTTGAAGTTCAACATTCATACGACAACCATCTTAAATTCTTGAACAACGATCCCAGTAGGGCAAAACAAGAGGGGTTTATATGTATATTAGCTTTATCAATATAGTTTTCAACAGGAACGCAGTTTGCTTAATTCAAAACAAAGGAATGCTGGCAGCAGAGCTGAAGCAAACAATTTCTAAATCAACAAATGCAATGTGCACTTATAAAACGAAAAACAACGTCAACTATTGAGAAAATCTAATGTACAAAAATTGGTGAAGATTTAAACGACGGAATAACATGAATGCTCAAACCAAGTATGGAGAAAAACCAAAAAATTGATACAGAAACAAATTGACTAACCACTAGAAGCTTTGATTTATTATTCCATCCTCTCTGCAGAGTCATCTGGCTCAACCTAAGACCCAAAACCTGTTTAAGAGAATCTTTGTGAGGTTTATCACTACATAGCATTTGAAAAGTAATACTAGTATGTATTTTAATATTATATACCTTCCCCATATATTCCAAAAGCTCGTTATTTGCTTCTCCACGTGCAGCAGGTGCAGCTACAGCTACTCTTACATCGTCAGCATTAACTCCTGTAAACAATTATAAACAGCCAATCAATGTCGGAACCTGTCACAAAGCAAGCTTCAATTAAAGAGGATGCATCCTTAAGTCTCTAAGAGAGAGAGAGAAAAGGTGGCTTGAACAGTTAAAAGGTAACCATTTCTTTTTGGGTCACATTTTTGCTTCCTGCTCCCTTTGGCATATATATTTCCCACCTTATTGTTTCCTACCCTGATTGCATTGATAGCTCCCATGCTTATTCCCACACAAACTCACAAGCCGTTCCTCAAGTTTTCAAGGCCTGGGGTGAATTAAGAAATATAGGCCAACGGAGGCCTGGAAAGTCCACATATACTGATATTTCTCTTATTTGTACAGAAACACCACATATATTGCTTATTCTTACACAAACACTACAAATGCACTCTCCCACTCTATTAGATTGAAATGCGATTTTGTTTTAGTATCATGGTATACTATAACGTTAAAAATGAAATTTTTAATTCAGGGAAAAATTGACTCTTATGCCCTGAATTACATTCCACGTTAAAGAAAACTAAGGCCAAAAACACAATTTGATACAAAACTGAATCCTCATTCGCAAGAGTTTTTTTGAGTAAAAAGAAATGGGTATATATCATATTGCCAAAATCATATTACATAATTATCAAAGGAAAAGCAATGATTAATGCCTGGTGCTCTACATCCTTGAAGCAAAAACATAGCAGCTACGCAATAATTCATGCTTAGTCCATTTCGTCAAGTTTCCAAGATGTGAAAGGTCCTTGAAACATGTAAACGACTCTTTCCTTCTCCCAAACAAAAAGATATACGCAGTATATATTTCTCAGAATCATCATGCACTATATCCCTTTTGAACTCCCTTCCCTCCAGATAAAATATTCATTGAAGTGAAAAGGACAACAATGGAATATGGATGTTACAAGTTTGATCTTCCCCAAATCATGAAGTCTATATAGGTAAAAGCAGAATTTAATGTAAGATGGAACTTTCCTCATAATCTCCCAACAAACACATTATTAAGAATAGCAACATGATTCAATTCATCAAGCATGAGTGCATGACAATGAAAAAATGATTAAGAATATTAATCATACTAAATTAGTACAGTGTGTTGCACTATTTTGTAAAAAGAATTGCTTTATTCATTTGTATTATAAATGACCATATGTCATATATATATGATTGTTAGTGTAAGTGTGTCAAGTAATTTCTCTTCATTAGGCACATACAAAACAAATTATGGTTTGAAAAGGTAAATACTCCGCAGTAATTACTGCAGCTTTTTGGAGGGAAAAAAGTTAAGTTTAAATTACAGGATCTCTGAGTTGTAGTGAGAGCTTAGATAAAGCATTTTTCATATATAACAATTAACACATGTCATAATTTGAGGTAATAATGATATCAATGTAGCTTGTATTCATATATAATTATAGATGTAGATTATAGTATGCTTATTGGAGACCACATAAGATCAGCTATAGCATATTAGCTTAGATAGAGCCAATGGGTAGGAACAAGGTAACATGGAGTCTTAATGCCAAAAATAGTGAGAAAATGATAAATGAAAGATAATTCTTACTTGTAATTGCTGAACGTGGTGCACGGTCTTCAACTTCTATTGCAACTTGAACAAGGCCACCTTCTAACTGAGATATGCATGGTGGCACCGGAGCATCCTGTATTTGCAAGAAACATGCTTCAAAATTAGATGTTAATTTGAAAGATATCCAACACAACTATATACAACAACCTCACATTTAGCCAAAGTAACCAAGCGTACCCATTCTATTACGATATTAACCACGATATTTAACTATTTTTACCTCAAATATTTTACTTGGGGAAATTTTACAAGGATATAATAGTAATTTACCAAAAAATAAAATGGGAAATTATACTCACCATGGAGGAAGTGGGAGAGTTATTTCCCCTGATACATCGGAAGTTACTCCCTTCTAATTTCATTTTCCTAGGAAATACCTTTTTTCCCCCAACCAAACATAATACCTTAAAGCTATTTCCTAGAAAATAAACCTCCAACAAACAACACCTTAAAAAGAACAATACTTCGTGCGCAGAGATATTAGATATACTCCGTATATCAAGAAACGGGGGGGGGGGAGGGGG
>PYUH01000186.1:165721-180692 GCA_016808085.1 Suaeda aralocaspica | reverse complement strand
CAAAAGACGGCAAAAACTAGTTTGCAAATAGTTCGCTATTGTTACTCTAAGGCCTATAAAAACATGGCTGCATAATTAGAAATCCTCTATCCATGCATATCATAAGCATGGCATATCAGTTGTCAAAGCATTTGAAGGGAACAAAGTACATGAAACTAATATTCAGCGGATTTGTTCAGTGGTAAAAGTTCGTGGCTCTAAAGAATAAAAGCTTGCACTATCATTACCTGTGGATTTGTTTCGGCAGCAACAGTGCTAAGTGCACCATCAATAATATATATAAAAGAAGCGTGTTCCAGATCTTCTTCTGCTCTATAGCAAACAAAAAGCCCACAACCTAAGCAATTCATTCTGAACTGTTTTTCCAGCTTGCCTTCTCCTCTGGAAAGAATGAGGTCATTAAGACAAAAAGGTAGACGAAGAATAAAAGTAACAACTTCCATTAATGTGGTGATACCGAAAAAAAAAAAAGTAAAAAAAAAATATGCAGCATAGTGACTGAAAGTGTCTCTATTTTAATGGAATTTACCCTTTTTCCTCAACGTCTGTGAGGGATAAGCTTGAGCATTAGTTTGACTTGGGTACAAATCCAATTTTTGACTATATAAGATAGTTTTCACAAGATGGGCTAAATCACAGGATATCATGTATCTTTAGAAAATGTTATAGACATGCCAAATTAATCAACAACTGACTATATTGTAACTCAGGAATCAGGATAAGAGTGGATCTGTAAGGGTCCCAAATCCTAAATGGACTGACATAAGAAACGGAACTAATATGTCCAATTGCCCAGCAAACAATGACAACAAAAACCAATCGATTCAGCCAAAATCAGCGACAAGGCACATGGATATCATAACTTGGATCATAAATTCATGATTTATTTTCTTAACTTCATAGAGTATGACAACATACATCAAAATAGAGGCATATTACATTTACCTTTGGCATAAGGATTCAGAATAGTGGATGGAGATACATGACAGAGAACATTTGGAATTTTGGAGTCAATGAGAAGAGGTCAAAAAAAATTTACTTGAAAGGTAAGGGAGTAAATAATTTGGGACAGTAAATGAAGGTAAGTATGCACATGAAGTACATATGTATACTTCATTTTTGCAAAGAAAAGTAATGTTCAGATGGTGAGGGGAAAAGATAGGCGGAATTAATAGAGAAAAGAACAAGTATTAAGTTCTTCAAGGTCACCCATATAAATTTACAAAGTGAAGGCCTTTTTTTTTCTTTTTTTGAGGGGGGGGGGGGGGTGTAATCAAAGGGAGTAACATTTCATATTTTTTAATCTAGGGTGTGAATAAATTCACCACATTTTCTTCAAACATCAACAAAGGAAAAATAAAATAAACAGTTTCCCATAGTGGACTTTAGGACAGACATCAAAAGTAGGATGCAATAAAATGAAGAAAATCAAACCAGCTGCAAAAAAAACATTAACCATACCTCTTAAGCAGAACCTTCCCTGCTTCGTTGCTGTTGAGCCTTGCAAGATGTTTCTTTTTGTCTAGCACATATGACTTGTCAGTTTTTCTCTTGGGCAATTTCTGCAATTGGGTATCTTAAGCAAACATATTTTAGTAAGAGATTTTAAACTTTGCACCAAACTATCCTACGATGACACACAATTATTCTAAACTTTATGAACCCTACTCCTACAAGTCCATCTAAACACTAGGATTATCATAAACTCACAGCTGAAAACTTGAAGCCACTCGATACTTGTCACAGAATAAAAGCATCCAACCCTAATACACAAAATCAATAAGGTCATCTTTGGCAATCAGCACAAAGCAGATTTGGTTGCAAGTTTAAGACTTTCACTCTTGATCTCACTAGCACTTGGCTCGATAAAAATTTGGGGTTCATGAACACGGACTAACTACAGGCATTCATATAAATTATAGAAATATTCTATATTCAACTAGTCATTTGAGTCTATATTTTGTTTGATTTCGTATAGTTCAGTTCATTTTAGGAGCAATTGAGCAAAATTCTGCAAGCAACAATGATTCTCTAGCCTCAAGGTCGTTTAAAATTTCAATCAATCAAAGCCTTAGTCCGATGACTGGGATTGGCTACATGAACCAAAATTGATCATTCCGCCATCCACATAAATTCGTTCAATATTTCAATATGATTTCAAAATGGCACGAAGGAGGTTAGTTTGGGCCAATAATAATTTGATAAACAAGTGAAGGGTTGCAACAAAGGAAGTTGCCAGTTTGCCACTAGGAGTAGCTTCCGATTCTTCCTGATCTTCTCTAACTAGCTAGTCAAACTCAAAGGCAAGACTTAGTAGCCCTTTACCATATTGCTCATCCATACAATTCCTTTAGACGATGATTATTTATTTACAACCTCTAATTATTGTTCTATTAAAGTAACAGATAGAGTACTAATCTCTCTAATGAGGGAATTATTGTTTGTTTAATTGCTTCTAAAACACTTAGGCTTCTATAAGAGAACGAGAGAAGTCATAAAGATTTCAAGATTCAAGTCGGCTGTGTGTAAACCACTTAAATACATCACAAAAACCTTTTGACAATTATTCTCTTAGCAAACCGTCATGACCTTGAAGTGTGAATTAGAATGCCATTTTTTTAAAGTACAAAGTACGACTACCAATTTCGAAAACACCACAGCTATTGATATTTCATATTTGACATTAATCGCCAATATAAATTGATCGAAAAATCGTCTCTCTCAATCAGTCAATCCTCCCTTGATGCTCCTCGGCTCCTCCCCAAGACTGTCCCTATTAAACTTTATACATCAACGATAATTAATGTGAGTTTTGTAGCTTATATCATTTGATCCATAGTCTCTCTAATTGATCACCAATCTACAAAAATCAAAATGTCAATCCTTCTTTATTGTCATTCCCTCCATTTTCTTTTCGAATTCGGAACATTTCATCTTTTCAACGCTTCAATTAGAAAAACAAAATTCGATTACATAACTACAACTGTCATAAATTCGCATCAACTCTAACTCTAACAGAAACTCAATTACAACAAACGACTTCAATAATCGCAAAATACACATCATAATAGATGCCGCAAACAAGTGGAATATCCATTTTCGTACAAATTACAAGAAAATTGGAATTCAAAATTTACGAAATTGAAATAATCTAAGTAATGATTGAAAGCAATAATAACATTAAATTGTAACCCTAATTTATAAAAAAAAAAAAAAAAAAAAAAAAAAAAAANAAAAAAAAAAAAAAAAAGTAAGAGAGAGAAAAGGCACCGGTGATGAGAACATGAGAACTGCAATGCTTGCAGTAGTAGACGAAGAGCTCGGAATCAGGACCATCAGGTACTGCATCTTCGCTTGAGTATGTGTGCGTTGTTCTCTTCGGCATTTTTTTTCCTTCTGGATTTCTCTCTTACACACTTCTCTCTTTAATCACTCACTATATCATGAATTTATAAACCAAGCATAAAATTGTACCCGGTATTAGACTAGAACGATAGCTTAATTGGTTAAAGTTTGGCGATTTAATATGGGTTGGGGGAGATATAAGAGGCACACCTAAATATGCTCCTTGTGAAACTATCATGATTTTATATTGTCTCGATATGTATTTTAGGGTATGCTCTATACTTCTATTTCTTATTTAAGATAGAAAATTAAATGAATATTGTATACATCCGTTGTATAATAAAATTATTGTACAACGGCCAATTTGAACAATTTTTTGATAATTAGAATCAAATTTTTGGTAACTTTAAAATCATTGAAATTTTATTAAATATTTTGAACAAATAACTTTTATATATGACATAATAAGGTATATTAATTCATTAAAATTGTGTTTTTTAGAATTAGATTGTAAGTATGTGCAAGATAACTTGAACTGAGGCTCTGTTCTCTTCACGGGATTTGGCTGGAATGGAATGGAATGGATTGGAATGGAATGGAATGGATGGGATTAGAATGGATTGCCGGGATTAGAATGGATTAGGGATTCCAATTTCTCATGGTCCCTAAAATATTGAACGTGTAGCTGATTTAGATTTCACTAATCCGACACGAACAATGTTAATGCGAGACATTCGTGCAAATATTGCAAATGAAATATGGCAAGATGTGTGTGCTGGAAATATGAGGTTCCAAGATGATTATGATATAGAGGAGGAAGAAATATACGAGGATAATTGAAGCACTTCTTTATCTACTTGTAAGGATATTGTATCTACAGTAAATTATTATGTAACAAAAATGTAGTAAAAAAAAGCAAATTTGTTATGAATATTATTGTGTCGTCAAGATTTAAATTTTCAAGAGTTTAATTAAGAATTTAATTTTAATTAAGATTTAAATTTTCAAGAATATATTGTCGGGATTAGAATGGATTGCCGGGATTAGAATGGATTGTCGGGATTAGAATGGATTAGAATGGATTGCCGTGATTAGAATAGATTAGAATGGATTGGAATGGATGACCCGGGAATTGAATGGATTGGAATGGAATGGAATGGATCGGGATTGTAATCCCGTGAAGAGAACAGAGCTTGATTTTAAGGTAACTAGATTCAAAAAAGTAAAACTCGAATTCAATGAAGCATAACTTGAGTTGATGTTATAGTAATTAGAGCGCAAAAAAGTGTAACTTTAAACCCGTTGTACAATAATTATTGTACACCGAATGTATATAAAACTTTGTCCAAAAAATTATATTGTATTTATTAGAACTAAATTTATTGCTAGCAAGTGCCCTGAGGTGTTAGATAAGCATTAAATAATTTCTTAAACTGGTATTAATTTGGAAATTCAAGTTTACATCATGTATGTTCCGGATGTAATTACTATTTGATTAAAATAAAGATTTCTACTTTTAGCATGTTTATCTAATGTCCCGGAGGCGCTTAATAACTTTTGCCTTATAAAATATTAAATGAATTGAAATGTATTGGCATGGATAAGAATGAATTAAACTTTTATTACAAGTCCAATGAAATGTATAGATTGAATTTAAAAAAACAAGTAAAAAAAATCAAATACAACAACAACAAAGGCTTTGTTTCAAATTGGTTTAGGGTCGGCTAGACATGAATCAATATGAGGAGCCGCAAAAGTCATCTGTAGAAATCATTTTCCTCTAATATTCCCTATTGACACTAATTTTTCTTTAAGCCCCAACACCCTCATATCTCAACTACACAACCCTCATCCAAAATTTTGTGCTTTGGTCTTTTTCTGCCTCTCCTCCTCCCCTCTTGTTGCCACCCTTCCAAGTTCCAACCTCCTTGCCGAAGGAGTACTCAATCTCTGTCTTATACAACCAAACCATCTTAGCCAATTTTTTCACATTTTATCTTCAATAGAAGCAACCCTCAACTTCTTCCTCATTACTTCACTCCTTTCTTATATGCCCACACATCCAACGTAGCATACACTAATACACATCTTTGCCACACTCATCTTATAGAAGTGGCAGTGATTCAATGCCCAACATTCGATTCCATAAAGCAATGTTGGTCTAATGGTTGAACAGTAAAATTTTTCCTTCTATTTATTGGACATGCCCCAATCACATAAAAATATATAAGCTACGTAGGGCATTTACGTTTGCATGCAGTACAAATGCGTTTTCTTTTCTAACCATTTTAGATATCCCTTTCGTTTGATAGGTTGTTTTGCTAGTTAGCCATGACAATTCAACAGTTGTATTAATTCAAATTGGATCAAAATTTGCAAGAAAGTAATTTAGATCGCATTGAATTGCTAAATTAAAACCCATTAACTTGGAATGTATTCGGGTAAGACTCCAAAATTCACAACCATCTCAAAATTATTGAGACCCAACTTGTACTGAGTTTTTAGTTAGGCACGATTCTTGCAGTGTCAACTTTTGGTGGTGATGATTGGTGTGGCTCCGAGCCTACGATTGCTGGAATGGTAAATGTGAAAATTTGTTCTATGTTTACCACATTTCTAATTAGTAAACTATTATTATAACCAATACTTTGTTAGCATTGACAAAGAAAACTCGCACCAAAACAAACTCAGCCACCTACAATTTCAAAAAAGAACCAGGAGAAAAGATGCAACAACAGAATAGCTTCATACTAATTCATCTGTCTTGAAGCAAGCCAATTTCTCAAAAGAGGCATCAAACAGAATAGGAGGGATATAATTTTAATTGAAGACAAATCACATCGACTATTTAAATCTTGTTGAAGGCAACGATATCACAGCTCTGAACATACTCGTTAATTGGTTCAGCTGTCAAGTGGTCCTCGACCAAGTCATCGACAGAGACCAAGTCGTCGACAATGGTCATCATGATTGTCAACTTCTTGATACCATATCCGACTGGCACAAGTTTGGATGCTCCCCATAGCAATCCCTCCATTTTTACACTCCTGACAGCTTCCTCAAGCTTCTGCATGTCAGTTTCATCATCCCATGGCTTTACTTCCAATAATACGGATGACTTTCCAGCTGTTTATATGATAAGGAAAAAACAATTAGAACAACCTCAAGTTATGAGTTCAGAAACAATACAAAATTGTAGTTGCAGAATTCATTAAGTACTTACACTCTTTCTTTTTATCAGACTTCTTGGCCGCAGCAGCTCTTTCTTCAGCAGCCTTCTTCTCCTCTTCAGTCTCTTCCCCAAAGAGATCAACATCATCATCATCGTCCTCATCATCAGCAGCTGAAGCCTAAAAGTCCATCAATTAAAAAGAATTAGAAACCAATACAGCACAACACACCCGAAAAATATCAGAAACAGTAAAATCATAGCTGTGAATAATGTTTAATTGGTAATCTGAAGACTGATTATACTCCCTCCGGTTTAAAATACATGCAAAAAATTAACAGCGGGGGCAATATTTGTGAGTATTATTAAATTAAGTAGTTAGTCGCACTTATTTGGAACAAGAGGTAGTAGCTGACCTTGCTCATTTAAGTTAGAAACTTAAAACTTCTCATCACATTCAAATTTGGTTCTCTACAGCAATAATCTTGAAATTTCACATATTCAAAACATCAAGAGATTAGAGACTGCGAATAATACCTTAGAGTCAGCGGCGGGAGGAGTAGCAACATCACTAGCGGGAGCGTTTCCCTCAATAGTGACACCTGATCCCTCACCCGACACACCACTAATCGCAAAACACAAAACAATAGAACAATTCAATCAAATCAACACAAGAAAAAAATTGCCTAAAATTCAAATTCAAAAAACAAATCAAATCAAAGACAGAAGATCTTACGAAATCCTCAAGAGTGCATCAATGTGCTTGTACCAACGGCTGACATTGACATACTCATCCAAAGAATGCTCGGGGATGGCACCGTACACAGTAAGATCATCCTTGGAGGCCTGGTAGCTGAAAATCATTCAAATTTGAGTCATAATCAAATAATTAAACTATATATTGGAGCAAAATTATATAACATTGAGTAAACAAAATTAAAATAAAAGCTCACCCAGTGATGTAACTCCTGCTAAGGAGGTAGTCATCAAGCTTTTTCAAACCAGCATCAGTGTTAACATTGTATAGTGTGACAGCCATTGCAGCAAGTTTGGATCTTTAATTTGCAAAACACAAAGATATTATTCAATTAAGCATTAAATCAATATGATTATAATCGACATTATTATAATTCAAAACTACCAATTGAATCAAAATTATTAAAAATCATGTTGTAATGCTAAAAAATAGCACTTTATGATAAAATATAGCCAAAAGATTATCAATTTGAATAAAAAATATAAACCCCAGAAAACAAAATCATAATATACAGCCATTGAAGCAAGTTCAAATCTTTGATTTGCAAAGGACACGAATTAATCATTGCATCTATGATAAAAACAATTATTAAAATCAACAATAAGTATTTTAATTTGATAAGATTACAACTTGATTCATCAATTTGAATTAGAAATATAAACCCCAGAAAAACCCCACAACAAAAAACATAAGCAATTGCAGAAAGTTTGGATCTTTGTTTTGCAAAACATAAAACTATTCAATTAAATCTCAAATCAATAATAAAAACATGATTAAAATCAACATTACAATACATCAAAAACCACCTGATCAATTTAAATTCTATAAATCAAGTTGTAATGCTGAAATTTACCGCTTTAATTAGAAGTAAAAAAACCTAGAAAATCCCAGAATAAAAACAGAAAATCAAATCGAAGGAACAAACAATTGAAGAAAATCAATAAGAAAATAAGCACAAATAAAAAGGAAGATTCAGAAGAATTGAGAGTTAAAGAAAAAATACTAACCGATAGAAAGAAAAGAGGATAAACGGCACAAAGGAGAGGAAATTTGAGACTTTAAGAGAGGATGAAGAAGAGTTTGGCGTTTGAGTATTTATATTTTCGGCGATATAACACAAGGTTTAACCTAAAAGGTGGTTGCTTTCCTACTCCAAAATGTCTCCAACTTAATTTTATTCCATTCAATTCAGTTCTGTTTCAATTCGTCCACTTCGGCTTCAATCAGATTAGTTTAGGTTCAATCAGATTAGTTTAGGCTCAATCACATTAATTTAGGTTTAATCACATTAGTTCGGCTCGAAAATATTGCCCGTATTACTTTTAATTATTTTCAATAAAAAAAGTGATTAATAAAATATTTATATGTAAAACTAAAGTGAAAAAAAGTGATTAATAAAATATTTATATGTAAAACTAAATTCACTTTAGCAAAAAATCGTTTTAGTTTTTTTGTAAATAATTAATGGTTTAAGTAAAAAATAAGTTTTGTTGAGAAAAAAATGAATTTATTAAAAAATAAAAATTAAGATCAGCAAAAATAATTTGAAAAGAACCATGCCTCAGTACCAAAGCAAAAGAGTTTAAATTTATAAAAAAAAAAAAAAATTAAGATCAACAAAAATAATTTGAGAAGAACAATGCCTCATTACCAAAGCAAAAGAGTCTAGGTGGTTGTATTCCTGTGGGAGCGATAGCTTAGTTGGTTGGAGTTTTCCTTCGGTAGAAAATCCTGAGAACGGTACTCACCTCTCGCTTTTTTGGGCTTTAGCTCCATAACAATTAAAATAATAATAAAAAAAAGGAAAATTTGTGAGATTTCCTTTAAATTATCATGTTTTTGAAAATATACCTATAATTTTGAAATTTTTTATTATTTTGACATAAATTTGAAGAAACTTGTGAATAACTATAAATTGTCGGAAAAATTGCGACAAACCACCTTCTAAACACAATATTTTGCGAATTACCATCTTTTATAACTTTTTTTGTAAATTACCATCTTAAGGTAAATATTTTTTGCGAGATACCACCTTAGTCATACTTTCGGGTTTTGACCAACGGTTTCCGGCATTGACCAAGACTTATTTGAGTTTTTGTTAGTAATTTGTGTTCTATTTGTACCCCTATTCATACATGCTCAATGCTCTTCTTCTCTGTTCTTCCCGTCTTTTACCCTTTTTGCTTTCATCCCTTTAAGCTAATTTCACTTCAACCATGGCTTTTCCAAGAACCATAATTAACACTCAGATTAATAAAATTCAGGAAAAGTTAAACATAAACCCCCATAAAAATAGCATTATTGAAGAACAAATCCAAAGGGAGTGAGAAAAAAATCCCAAATAGAAGCCAAACAATCAACCACTTTGCATCAAAAAAAAGGGATAGGAGGAATAGTTGTATTAGAAATTCAGAATAATCCACTTCTCATCTTTCTCCCTCAATTTGATAGTATACCCAAATAACATCCGTTACTTCATTCACAAAACAAATATAGGCAACATATGTTTTTTGGTTCTTATTAAGGACAATTAGAAGAGAGACAAAGATTGTTCAAGAATCATAGTTTGAGGAGAACGTGCTACAATAGATGTGAGATGAGGGAGAAGATCGATGAAGCATAGGTTGAGGTGGAGGAGGTGAAAAAGGGAATGGTGGTGGGTATTCATAAAGGGAGGGGAGAAACGGGGAAAAGTAATAGGTAGTGGAAGAAGTGGGTCTATTAAATAGAAGGTAAAAATAAGTTACTTATTTGTGAAACGAGAGTGAGAAAAGAATTTGATCACTGTCCTAAAAGACGATTCCGCGCTACTCCGGTGCAGTAGAACCAATGCGGTCGCCCTCTAGGATTTGCACGGCGCCGGAATCTATGTGCACTTACAGATACCGACTGAAACTCAAGTTATTGCCCAAAACCAGAATAGAAAGTGTTTGGAGTATTTGTGAAGAAGATAGAAGAATATATTTTTTTGTTGTGTTTTTCTGAACTGTGAGTTGGGGTATATATAGGAGAATAGGGAAGAGAGTCCAACGGGCTAAAATATTGCAAAAAAGTAAATATTGCAATAAAATAGTATTCTAAAAAACAATAAACGGATTTTTAGTAAAAAGATAGAAGGCTCAAAGCCCAACCCACACACGCACTCCGCGCATCGCATTCTCAAGACCCAAGTCCAAGGCCTGTGCCCTGCTCGGCGCGGGCGCGCGCGTGTGAAGTGCTAAGCCCAACAACCCACCTAGCATTAAAGCTTTTAGGATATTATAATATTATTACATATATAAACCCGAAAGACTCCTCATTTCTGTTCGATGTGGAATAGCACGGTTTTTGATAAAACCCTTCATATTCTCTCATTTATTTTCACACTTAGAATTTCCAACAGGGTCAACGCGACAAATCGTTCGGTCAACGCCGGAAAATAAGCCAAAGATGGTATTTCGCAACAAAATTTTCCTTTAAGGTGGTAATTTACACACACACAAAAAAAAATATATATATATATATAAGGTGCTATTTCGCAAAAAATCATTTTTAAAAGGTGGTAACTTGCAATTTTTGTTAACTATTATGAAATTACTTTACCTTCAATTAAAACCCACATTAATCTCCCTATTTTATGAACTCTGAAATTCTCAATTTCGATCACCCCATACCATAATCTCCTTAATTTTGAATCCCCAATTTCGACAATCACCGCCACCACTCTAATTCCCTTTATTTACAAACCCCTAAATGCTCAAACCCAAAAATTCAACCACCCTACCCCATAATTATCTTTCGAAACCCCAAAAACCCACAATTGCTTTATTCGACCACTTCCAACCCTTAATTTCAAAACCCCAACTGAACAGGCAATCGCACACCTATCAAAAGTAAACCAAACGACACTAACTAATGTAGCTAGGGTAGTAAGGATCGAATCCTCAGGGAAGCAGTTAAACTCTATTAGTTCTAAAAAGCTTAAACTGTGTAAAGAGCCTTGGTCGAGAAGTATTAACTAGCTAACTGGCTATTGACTAATTACTAACTAATTACTGGAAATGACGAAGAATTAAACCAATAAACCAAGCCTAGGGTCATTCGGGTCACCAAGAACAACTAATGGATTCACTAACAAAGACCGTTCAATCTCACAACTATCGTCAAATTAGGGCTCACTAATTCTCTCGAATCTAGACTCCCTCGAAACTCATCTAGCGGCTCTCGCTCATGCCTAGACTAATTCCGCCTATTATTCAGTGGTCTTATTGTGGTATTTTTACCTCTCGGCATCAAATTCAACAATTACCAGAATTACAACTAAATCTGCGCACAATTCAATTGTAAACAAAGAAACCAATAATAGGAAATTGACTACTAATTATGGGATTGAAACAACCTAATTTAATTAGTCCATTGATTGATCAAGGTTTCCCTAACCCTAGAAATTAGACTACTCACTCATAATTATGAAAATTAAAACAAGAATAGTTGTAAAAACCCTAATTGAATTCATGAAGTAATTAATAACTAAACTAATTAACATAAACAAAATTAACTAAATTAATTAAACTAGAAAGACTAAAAAGCATAAATTAAACTAAAATAAAGAACAAAACCAGAAGAATTACCAATTTGAAGAACAATTGAAGACTTGAATTGAATTGAAAATCAAAGTTATGAACAAACCCTAATTTCCCCTAATTTAATTTGAGAGAAAAAGTGCTTAATTCTATATCCTAAGAGAGTAATTCTAAATTATGAAAAGCATAAGTTGTTTTGCCTAGAAAACCGTGCCTAATGTACCCAAGTTGGGCTTACAAAGCCTAAGTACAAAGAAAATAAAAGACGAATAAAAAGATCGGGAAAAACGTCTGATGCGGGCGCATAGGAGATTCATGCGCCCGCATCTGACCTCCAGAACGCCTCCAAAGCTGCTGATTACATTAAATGCGCCCGCATAGCATTTTTATGCGCCCGCATAATGACCTCAGAACGCTTATTTTGCTTCCTTTTCTTCTTATTTCTTCATAAGTTCTTTAAGGCTTGTTTTATACTTCTTGACACGCATTTCCATGCATCTTCATTCTTATCCCGTCTAAGCTTTCCGGCTTCGTTCCGAGCCTCGGTTTTCGTGCCTGAAATTACAAAACATACCAAAACCGAGCATAACAACCGTGGATGATAAAAATCAACTAAAATGCTCTAAAATTGCCGGAAATCAACCAAACTTGACGAGACACTTCAATTTAGCTAAAGAACATCAAATGAACCAAAAACGAGCCAGATTAACAACTACTAGGCATAGAATTGACTCGAAACACGGGGAAAAACACTATAAAAACCACACATATCAAATTTCCCCAAGCCAAGCCTTTGCTCGTCCCGAGCAAAGATAACGAAATGACTTTCACCCCATAAAAACATATGCATCACAACTCAAGGATCCTTCCGAGTTTACTAAGATCAAAGCAAGTCAAATGCTACACATTCCTAAGCAAAAGTCAAACAAAGCCAACCAAGCAAGTTTAATGAATCGATGACTAGAATAGCTCACGGGTTGTCACTCCACACAATTGAGCATCTAATAATGTAGCTCACCCTCACCACCCAACCATAAGAGAATGAAATGCAAATGCAACAAAGTGTTTAAATGCAAGTTTTTGAGGAACCAAACCCACATCTCACACCTCATGCAAGTGTTTAAGGGTATACACTCAATCCTAAAGTCGACTCGAAATGCAATTAATACTCTACGACCTTGCCAAAAGACTCTTCCACAATCAACCAAAGTATGCACATGAAGATCAAAGAGGACTTTATAAGCTTGTAACGTAAGGCTAGGGTGAAGGGTAAGATAAATTTGGGATAATGTGGCTGAAAATGCGGGGTATACGCATATAAAACATCGGAGACTCACCAACACATCATACAATAACATCAATGTCTCCCATCATCCAATTCCAACCGAATCAAACCAAAATTTTCAATTTTCATTCACTTCACACCTTTATTTTCATTTAAATCACGAATATAAACCAAATTCAACCTTTTCATTTATCTACTTCAATTTCAACTTGTTTTTCTCTTTTTTCATTTTTTTTTCTTTTCAAATTTCTTTTTTTTCTTTCTTTCCCTTTTTTTTTCTTTCTTTCCCTTTTTTTTTTTCTTTAGTTTCACGACTCTTAATAGTTGGCCATTAAGACCAAACTATCACACGTACATAACCGGACTCCAAATCACATTTAGAAACCAACATATTGTGTTTTAAAACACAATTCCAGTCATTGGTACGCAGAGCCTTAATGTGAAACTTATAGAACCTCCTGCACATCAAAAAATTTTTTTCAATTTCACCTAATCCTCCAAATACACCATCACAACAATCAACAACCCTAACAAACCACAACATGACTCCCCCAAGCCAAGCTTGGGCATACAATATGTTATTAAATACCAAGGCTAAAAAGGGTTGTAATGTGGTAAATTTTGTGAGGGATATAGGCTTAAGAAAACACAGGATCAGGGGAAAAAATGTTCAGCATGAAAATCCTAATAATGTATCTGAAGGCTCTAAAATCAATTGAATGCCTCTTATCATGCGCAACATGCAACAAAACTTCAATTAAAAGTTACTAAAGTCCAAAGGCAAACTCAAGATCATAAATGCACCAGGAACTAAGCACACATGAAAAGAATACAATTTAATGTAGCCTATAAGATCAAAAGTGGCTCAAATCCTCCCGCTAACACAGTTCAAGTCCAAGACCCAAGCAAGGTTAGACAGAGTTGACAATTGCAAGGAAGGCTAGCAAATTTAAGACTAAGTCATGCCCGGCAAATCACATAAGTAAACTCATCCAAATACAAGAATCATGAAGTTTCAGAAAATTTAAGCAAATGGGTACATGAAAAGTCAAATCAACGAAAAACCGGGACGAGCAGCTAGCCAATCACAATAAGAATTCTCTCTGAACAGCTAACTACATTAGACTAGGAAAGTAGTACATTTTTTTGGTCACATTTAAACTCCCGGCCTTAAGGGACGGTACAAACCATGTAACGGTCCTACGAAAGCAGTAAACTACACTAGAAAGCAATAAAAAGACCCTAAGGCTAAACAGCTGATTCCAACACATACAAGTACGAGCAAAAGGAGAGCGGAGTTTAGGAACATCTAACCCAATGTAAATCAACAAAAATTCGTAAATTCGATATCAGAAGTCCTAGTCCTGCTCCGATTGTCATATCTGCAGGGGAAAAAGAAACAAAACCGAGTCCAAAAAGAAAAATAAAAGAAAATAAAAAAAAAAAACAAATTGTTTACAATTTATTACAACCTAAATAAGAGTAACTAATTTCCCCCCAAGCCAAACACTGTCCCGTCCCGGGATACATAATCAATGAAAATGGGGAAGGGAATGGGAGCTGCAGGACGCCTACTGCTGCCCGGGCCCGCCATAGGGTGGAAACTGGGAGTAGTAGTGGTGGAGAGGGTAGGAGGTAGGGTCCACGTTAGGGTCATACTGGGGTGGCCAGTTAGGGTGGTTAGGGAATGGTTGCACGTGGCCCTGATCAACATGATGCATGTGCTCTCTCCATTGGACCCGCTGCAGGTGATCTACATCAGTTCTGAGGCCGCGGACACTGTCATCTAGTCTATCAAACCGTTGTCCGTATTGCTCGAACCGCTGATCAATCTGATCGAACCGCTGAGTGTT
>PYUH01000186.1:138125-158831 GCA_016808085.1 Suaeda aralocaspica | reverse complement strand
AAAAATTAATTTGGGAAATTAGGGTTTGTTCATAACTTTGATTTTCAATTCAATTCAAGTCTTCGATTCGTTCCTCAATTTGGTAATTCTTTCTGTTTTTGTTCTTTAATTAGTTAATTTATGCTTTTTTAGTCTTCTTAGTTTAATTAATTTAGTTATTTGTTTTGTTAATTAGTTTAATTGTTCATTACTTCATGAATTCAATTAGGGTTTTTACAACTATTCTTGTTTTAATTTTCATAATTATGAGTGAGTAGTCTTTTCTTCTAGGGTTAGGGAAACTTGACAATTAATGGACTAATTAAATTAGGTTGTTTCAATCCCATAATTAGTAGTCAATTTCCTATATTGTTTTCTTTGTTTACAATTGAATTGTGCGCAGATTTAGTTGTAATTCTGGTAATTGTTGAATTTGATGCCGAGAGGTAAAATACCACAATAAGACCACTGAATAATAGGCGGAATTAGTCTAGGCATGAGCGAGAGCGCTAATGAGTTTCGAGGGAGTCTAATTCGAGAGAATTAGTGAGCCCTAATTTGACGATAGTTGTGAATTGAACGGTCTTTGTTAGTGAATCCATTAGTTGTTTTCTGGTGACCCAATGGCTTGGTTTATTGTTTTAATTCTTCGTCATTTCCAGTAATTAGTTAGTAATTAGTCAATAGCCAGTTAGCTAGTTAATCACTTCTCGACCAAGGCTCTTTACACAGTTTAATTCTTTAGAACTAATAGAGTTTAACTGCTTCCCTGAGGATTCGATCCTTACTACCCTAGCTACATAGTTAGTGTCGTTTGGTTTACTTTTGATAGGTGTGCGATAGCCTGTTCAAATTTTGGCGCCGTTACGGGGAGGCAATTCCTTAATTCTATTAATCGGGTTTTTAACTGTTTTATTTTTATTTTTCTTAGTCTCAAAGAAACTATTCAGTTCTTTGGGCTATTTCTTATCTTTGCTCGGAGTTTATACTGTGTGCAGGTTCATAGGTTTATGCAAAACGACCACGAGTCTGATACTTACATCTTCCCTGAGCCCGAGCGAGTGTTTCTGATACGGTTGAGACGTAGTAGCGCCGAATTTTGCTTCCCCGATCTGGTGGAGGAAACTGTTTCTTGACTTGTCTCATTTTTGAGTTCACCTTCAATCCGCTGTTTGAAGGGTATTTAGAGGTCGAAATGGCTGCCGAAGGAGAAGACAGGTGGAGGACCACCGCCTCCACCACCACCGCCACCTGCGGTCCGTTCATTGAGAGACTATTCCTGCCTAGTACGGAGTCTATGGCGGAGGTCATTCAGTACCTGATACCGATGCTGCTAACTTTGAACTAAAACCAGACTATTGTAAATATGGTTGAACGAAACCATTTTCAGGACATTGAAGGAAATCCGAACTACACTACAAAATTTCCTTCATATTGTGATACTATCAAGCAAATGAATGCCTCTAAGGACTACATCAGAAGGCGAATGTTTCCGTTTTCATTAAAGACAAGGCTAAGAACCTGGTTGAATGATCTCAATATGGCCACCATTAATTGTTGGTGAGGATTTAGCTCTGCTTTCAGAGGAAATACTACCCACCACAGAGAACTGCCTGTATGAGAAGCCAATCACTAACTCATCAGGAGACAGATGAGTCATTATATGATGCCTGGAACGGTTTAAGGAGTATTGAAATGTGTCCTCATCATGGTCTTGAGAAAGTTTTCCTAGTTCAATCATTCTACAAGGGTTGGGTAATGAGAGTAGGGCTTTGCTAGATTCTGCTGCTAATGGTGGTTTATGAACAGGAAGTCAATGCTGCATATGAAATGATTGATGAAATGCCACTCATACTTCACAGTTGGTACCTAGAGGGCATCCAAGAGGGTGGAAACATGTAGTTGATGATCAGTATGAGAGTTAGCTGCAAAATAAATGCCATAAGTCAGAAGCTCGATAAGATGGTACTACAGCCCCCACATCACCCGTAGCTGCACTTTCGGGATGCACTGATCTTCTGTGATTCATGTGGTTCTTCGGTCTATTCCCACTGTACTGAGTTCGGTAGAACAAGTATGGTGCTTTCAAGCCATAAAAACAACCATACTCTAATACATCATCCGGGCTGGAAGGACACCAACTTTTCTTACAAGACACAGCATGTCCATAGAAATCAAAAAGAAAGGGAAAGGAACGACAAAAAAAAGCCGGGGAAAAAAAAAGAAAAACAATGAGGAATCTCAGCAAGCCATGCCACCTCAGCAGCCACCCAGCAGATGCAGAGATATGTACCACCAGCACCCACCAGTTTTAGCAGACCAACACTACCAGCTCCGCCAATGCCACCTCAACCTATGGAGAAATCTCGGTTGAAGATATGATGTTGCAAATGCAGAAAAATATGAGGCGATGCAGGCTCATAACAAGCCACTTGGAAAACTCAGATAGCTCAGATTGCCGAACACTGCTCAAAGGCAACCAGCCACTTCTATCACAACCCACACCCCCGCATCACAGGCATCACGAATCCCCAGGATCATGTCACTGCCATTACCTTGAGGAGTGGATCTGCTTATGAAGGTCCGAAAATGCCTACTGATAATGTTAATTCTGATGTTTCAGGTGGAGCTGAGAAGACCGGAGATGAGGAGAGAGAAAAGTGCTTAATTCTATATCCTAAGAGAGTAATTCTAAATTCTGAAAAGCATAAGTTGTTTTGCCTAGAAAACCGTGCCTAATGTACCCAAGTTGGGCTTACAAGGCCTAAGTACGAAGAAAATAAAAGAAAAACAAAAAGTCGGGAAAAATCGTCTGATGCGGGCGCATAGGAGGTTTATGCGCCCGCATCAGACCTCCAGAATGCCTTCTTAGTCTTTTTCCTCGTTAAATGCGCCCGCATAGGTATCTTATGCGCCCGCATAAGTACCTCAGAACGTCTTCTAAGTTTGCAAAGTTCATTAAATGCGCCCGCATATCAATATTGTGCGCCCGCATCAAGACCTCAGAAGTCATGTTATTTTCTTTTCCTTTTATTTCTTCATGAGTTCTTTAAGACTTGTTTTCACACTTCTTGACACGCATTTCCATGCATCTTCACTCTTATCCCGTCTAAGCTTTCCGGCTTCGTTCCGAGCCTCGGTTTTCGTGCCTGAAATTACAAAACATACCAAAACCGAGCATAACAACCGTGGATGATAAAAATCAACTAAAATGCTCTAAAATTACCGGAAATCAACCAAACTTAGCGAGACACTTCAATTTAGCTAAAGAACATCGAATGAACCAAAAACGAGCCAGATTAACAACTACTAGGCATAAAATTGACTCGAAACACGGGAAAAAACACTATAAAAACCACACATATCACCAACCTCTAATCTCAAAACCCCAATATCAAACTTCCTTTGTAGTTGTTGAATTGATGGTGATGAAGAGGAAGTTCATGTCATAAGGACACAAAGAGAAAAATGGTAGTAGATTTATTTGATGATAAAATCGTCTTTAAGGGTAAATTGTGTTGGTGTTGTTGAAAATAAAAAGGTGCGTGATAGTTTTGATTGAGGGCATCAAGGTAATTTCATAAATTATAGAAGGATGGAGAAAGTTAATGAAACGTTGGACGAATTACATCCTTGTAGTGATTTATATTTTTTTTCCCGAATTACGGGTAGTTTAATTAAATATTTGAAGTTTTTTTGTTAAAAAAAAAAAACTAGTGTGTTTGATGTCTAGTACAATTAAATAAGGGAAAATTGAGCTTAAAGAATTGCTATTTTTTTAACCTATGTTACCTTCAACTTATTATTACTAATCTGAACTTATTTTTGCTGAACATAACTTATTTTTTTTGTTGAAATCATTAACTATTTTTAAAGTTTAAAAAAGTGGTTTATGCTGACTTTAACTTAATTTTGATGAACATGATTTACTTTTGCGATCAACTCCGACAAAACCACAACCATTAATGACACACCCACAACCACTACCAACATTACCACCCCTCATCTCCAACTCTACAATATCGGGTACCACCGTCACCACCTCTTAATCTTTCACTACCACCAACACCACAACTATTACAAACACCACTTCAAGAACCATAGCCCTACTCCCTTCGACTTCGACGCTATAGAAGCTATCTTACAACATTCGATGCCCTTGAGCACCAATTCCACTACACCATCGTAAGTTAGTTAGTTATTTTTAAGAAAAAAAAGTCGTCACGTGGATGATTGTTGCCGCTCGTCTGGGTATCGTTGTTGGTGGAGTGGTGCGTGTGATTATTGGGTGTTTGATGGCGTTGTTTGATTTGTTAGTAGAATTGAAGTCTTGGGTATTATGGTGTTGTTTGACTGTTGAATGAAATATGAAGTATTAAGGGAGGTGGAGTAAATGGTGTTATTGGAAATTTGTACTTTTTTTAAAAGCAAAAATAGTGTTTTTTGGGCAAATAAAAAAGAATTTAGTTAAAATTATAAACTTGCTCACCACATATGACATATGGACGAAATAATGCTCAATTTTGATTGTCTATTTGGAATACTACATAGTAACACCTTATTCTCTTGCCATGTTGAGCTTTTATTCTTTTACGATGTAGTACGAAGTAGTGGCCGAGCCATCATACGCGTGATCCGTAGATAAGGAATTGAGCTAACAATAGTGGTACGCACCGATATTTTTGGAATATCAAAATGGGTCATGACATTCAACTACTTAATCAAGGGTAAATTAAAATTCACAAGAACTTGTTAAATTCCACATCAAGTTGGCGCTAGAAGGAGTTTGTTACTAGAGATTGTGCTTGAGGTAAGAGAATTTTGTTAGTTTTTCCATTTTTAAAGATGAAATTCAAGTAATTGTTTTCCCCATGATATACACGAAGTCGTTTTCAACGATTATTTTTATTCAAACTAGGTGCTTGTTAGTCTTCTTTCGATTTGCTACATCTTAGGAGAATTGGAGATAATTGCTATTGTTTCGTGCATATATTGTCGAACAATGGTAAGTTACTAGGTTACTTTGGAGGAACATTGATAAGTTAATATTTGATGCATAGTTTACCCCCGATCCCGATTGATTTTTAGCTCTAATATGAGCCATTTCTACTAACTTTTGCTATTTCAAGTGCTTGTTGTGTCGCTTTTTATAAGATTTTACAGGAATCGATGATTTATCGTTGTTTTCCGAGCCTTTTGAAGCACTTGAAGAGTTAGTGAGAATTTAGAGTCATTTGGGAAGCTTTGCTAAGGATTAGGAGTATTAAAGAAGAAATTAATGAAGTAATTAAGAGAAAAACGAGCAAAGAAATCAAGAAGCGAAGCAAGCAGGCCACTTGCCCGGGTCGAAGCAGCGCGCCCGGGTGAGGGTTATGCACCCGGACCCCTCCGGGCGGGCCGCTCCGAGGACGATTTTCACGCGTTTCTTCTTGTTTTGGGCTTAGTATATAAGTATTTTGTATTCCTAAACTAAGTACGAATTTTATATATTTCAAATTCTAGTTTTTCCCTAGTTTTCTCTTTAAGTTGTGAAGGACACTAATCATGCAATTCAATTCAATTCAATGGAGGTTTTATTTCAATTCCTTTTCAATTATTTGTTTAATTATGTTTCTAGTTTACGTTTTCAATTCTTAGTTTAGTTTTAGTTTATGTTCTTGGTTTTTGTGCCCTAGTTTCATGTTTAGATTTAGTTTATTAATTATTGTCAAATTGTTAGTTTTAATCATGTTTATAGTTTTATTTTCCTTTGTTGATTTAGTTTCTTTAATTTCTATCATGTGTGAGTAGTTTCCTTTCTCGGACTAGGGGATCTATGGATCGTTCTTGATATTTTGTTCAAAGTTGTTAATTTGATTGTTGATGTTCTTGAATTGTTGGTGTCGATTGTTATTGTTTTCAGTTAAATACTGGCCAGGTTTAATTGTCAGTCTGATATTGTCGAAATCGATACCGAGAGGTAAGATTACCACAATTAGATCACAGGGACAATAGGCAAAACGAGTTTAAGTGAGCGAGAGCCATTAGAGGAGTTTTGAAGGAGACTAGATTCGAGAGAATTAGTGAACCTTAATTCAGGAAGTTAATAATCGGTTAAGTAATTGTGTGCAATTCATTGGTTGATCTGTGGTGAACCGACGTCCTAGGCTTAATTATAGAGTTATTTTCTTAGTTTATTTCATTCCTAGTATTAGTTAACTTTTTAGTCAAAATCCAAAATTCAAAGGCCCCTTACGCAGAGTAACTTTTTAGAGTTAGTAGAATTGCTTACTTCCCTGTGGATACGATCCCTACTTCCCTGTCTACATAGTTAGAGTAGTAGGTTATTTTTTATAGGTATACGACTGTCCCTACCAAACATAAAGTTTCTAGCCATCGTGATATACATACTTTAAAGTTTGAATACATAAAAAGTCATACAAAAGACCTATAACACGGACTATTTATAACAAATACGTTAAAATCCCACGATTTTTTTTGGGGCATGGGGTGATCAACATACTTCAAATAAAAAGTCGTACAAAAGACCTAGCACAAATACTATGTATAGGAAATATAAAAATACCCACGAAAAATTGAGAAAAGGGCTCCACGCTGGGTCATCGTCTAGTCAAGCACACAACTCGTCCTATTTTTTTAAACTTCATTTTCCTCATATAAATTTGAAGTCGTCAAAATTGTTCTTTCACCTGACATGACAGTCTGGTTCCACCCAATTGGCTTCTCAAGCGTGTGGTATTCCTTTGCTTCTTGCCTTAAAAGTTTCTAAGAATTTAAGTTTTCTTCGTCGCCTTGCCATACGAGCGGAGGTATATGCTCCATATGCGCTCCAAATTAAATGATGTTGGACCCAATTTCAAGCTTCCTTCATCAGGAAAATACATCAAAAAATATCTGAAAATAATACAAAAGCCTAAAAAAACTAGATAAAGCACATTTAGTAGAATTAGGTCTAAATAACCTCGTTAGCTTTGAAAACACACAAAAAAAGGCGAGTAAATATATGCTAGTATAAAAATTGGCGTATTCGTGTGTAAACACAATGTTATCTAGAAATAACTAATATAATATCCTACATGAGTTACTAAAGATGTGTTATAATTAGAATTAAAGTATTCTGTAATATCAATACTTAGCAAACTATCTTTAGGTTCTAAACATTAAAACTAAACTTAGCTTGTAAATCAAATAGGACCTGACATTTTGAAACCAACACGATCTTTAGGCAAAAAATAATATAAAGACTTAATCTTGGAAACACTTGAACAGTACATTTTTGCAAACTTTTGAAGAAACTCAAGGGTTTCACAAAAAGATTTAACATTGCTCATAACTTTCAAAAACTAACGTTGTTTATGTGCACTAACTAGTTTTACCTGACCTTGATAAGTTCGGAATTGACCCTACAACCTCTTGATTTATTTGCTTGATCACCATGTATTAATCCAAGTAGGATTTTAGCAACGACCATCTAATTCCTTCAGAGTAGTACAACATTATAAACGGAAACTAGTTTTAGCTGCCCCGAATCATTCACAGTGATTTCATTTAAAGGTTTTTTTAATTTGTTCCAACAACTTCAATCAAAATCCTATATTCATTAAAATTGTATTCAAAATTTGGTACAATAATAAAATACTAACTCAATAGAAAAGTTTTATTTTTATTTTTTTTTAATTTTGGTGATAGAGTTTAAAAGGTACGAAGTATTTCATTGCGTGGGAATCACAGTACTCCATTCGTTTCAATTTGTTCGTTATGTTTTGACCATTTTCTCGCACAAAAAGATTCATAACATAACCAACAAAGTGAAACAGAGGGTGTAGAATAAAAAAGCTTAGCTACTATTTCTTTTTTAATTTTAATTTTCTATGCTTGTCCATAAAGTGAAAATATAAAGATTTGTATGTGTGTCACATGTGAACATATGATACGATCATAAAAATAAAACTGAATGATACACTAAACATGAAATGGTCCTACGAATCATCATAATATATAATCACATGGAAATTGTTGTTTGTTATCCATCCTTCATATTTTCTTTCAACAAATTATGATAAAGTATATTATTTGAGTCGTTGAGCTATATTCTTGAAATTAGAATGAGCACGTAAGTGCACGTCGTAACTTATTTTCTTAAACATGTGTAGCGCAAGAATTATTGTTTCAAACTATTGAGGTACTCTCCTTTCATACTCCGTATTATTTTATCGAGCTCAGTTGGAAAATCACGTGTATCTATAACATATATAAAAGTGTCTTGGGAAAAATACTGTTCTTTTAACAGTGATGACTTTCTATTGGTCCACGACATCTAGGTAATAGTGATTTTGGTAAAGCTATCCTATGTTCTCACGTGATTTCTCTTTGTTTCTCAAATCCTCCTTTCTTTTCTCTTTTCTACTGCAACCCTCATTTTTCATTTTTCCCCCAAGGAATACGAGCTCCTTGCGACCCTTACCCCCCCTAAAAGAATGGCTTC
This sequence comes from Suaeda aralocaspica, assembly GCA_016808085.1. Classification (NCBI taxonomy): domain Eukaryota; kingdom Viridiplantae; phylum Streptophyta; class Magnoliopsida; order Caryophyllales; family Amaranthaceae; genus Suaeda; species Suaeda aralocaspica. Next base: position 150,367 of record PYUH01000186.1, on the reverse strand, counting down.
CGGTGCTCAACTTCGCCTGTCACTCAGAGGTTTACCAGCTCCTTGCGACCCTTACCCCCCAAAAAACATGGCTTCTGGTGCTGGGTTCTGCTTATCTTTGGCGGGATCTCTACTTTTGGTGGTGAAGTTGGCCTCCATGCATCGTTTGGTAAGAACTGGTTTTTGATGTAGATGGGACCTCGGTTTTCATGCTATGATTTGTTCTATTTTTGTTAGTTTGATTATTTTAATTAGGCTTTTTAGAATTTAATTCTGAATTTCAAACTTTGGGGTTGTAAATACGATTTTTAGGCGTTTGGTTAGGGTTTGGAATTAGATCTGTTTGATTTTTGTTAATTTGATTATTTTGATTAGGGTTTGAATTTATTATCGTAAAAAATAAATTAATTATATTGTTGCAGTTTGTTAATGTTGTTTCTTAATTGCAGAACATAAGCTTTTTTTCAGAAATTTTTTTTTTATTGACTTTAGTTCATGAAACTGTGTTGTGCTATTTTGAAATATAATTGATTATTATTATTGCTAAATTGACATGTCAACTTCATGAATATTTGAATTTTTTAACACTGAAGTTGAGCTAAATTACTATACTGGCAATCTTGCATTGGTTGAAACTCAATATAGTAGTGAAACACTGAAACGATTGCTCTGTTTCCTTTGTTATGCTAGCAAAAAATATGAAATTACTATTACAGATTTTCCATTTATAGTAATAGCTAAGTTTTTGGTGTATAAAGTATAATTATTCCAGAATGATGTCAACTCTCAACGGATACACCCAATTAGTATATGTAAAATGAAATGGCTTTTTTTTTTATAAAAAAAAAAAAACCACTTCTCCTTCAAGTTTGGTATAGATCTGAAAAGGGCTCATCTCTTCTTCTCTAACCTCCCATTTTCTTTGCGACCCTTGCATGTCTAAAATTCAATGGCTGGTGGGGCATTTGGTTATCGTTTCGTTGCGACCCTTGCATGGTTAAGAAGGGGTGGTTGTCGAGGTAGATTTAACCTGGTTCATGCCGCGCCCTCCAAATTTGAGCTCTTCTTCTCTACCATTTCCTTGCGACCCTTGCATGTCCAAAGTTCTATGGATGGAGAGGCATTTTGTTGCCATTTTGTTGTCAAGCATAAAAATATCAAATAATGTTTTGCGACCCTTGCACCTCCAAGAAGCCATGGCTTCCGAGGCGGGTCCCAACCAACCCCTTGCGACCCTTGCACCACCATAAATTAAGGGCTTGTAGTGCGAACTCCACCCTTCATATGGTGTGCGATGATAGCTGATATTTACAAAATTAGGAAATCAGACATTTGGTGGATTTCGATTGTTTGATTTTAGGGTGTACTCTCAGATTTCGTGATTCCAGGTTTGTTTTTATTGATTAAATTCATTTAAGGTCTCGAATTTTTAAGATTTAGGGGTTTTAGGCTTTCTATTTTTTAGGATATTAAGATGAAATTTTCATGCAGAGATTGAAATTGTTATAATGAAATGAATGATTTTGGATAATGTATGATATAATTGATGGGGTCTTTGATTAATTGATGAAACGGGTCAGCCCCTTCTTCTTGCGAGTCGCCCAACTAGAGATTTTGGTCACTTTCAGTTAGTGTTCCATTAATATTATGATGATGATGATGATTCATGTTAAAATTGTGATGATGAGATAAATGATTTTTTGTTGTAAATATTATTACTGACTTTAGTGTATTGAATAATTGATGGGGTTTTAGAGTAAGTGAAAATTATGACTTAATTGAAGGTTTTTGTGTTAATTTATGAGTTTTAATAATTGAAAGAATGATTTGATGTATTGCATTTTTTTGGGTAAAGAGCATAATTTCAAAGAGCTGGAGTACTTGCTTTTGGCTATGATTTCGGTTGTACCATCATTCCCCATACCGTTGTTTTTTGCTGGGAAGGTAATATGAATAGCTTGAACCCGATCATGTTGTAGTTGTGCTTTTTTCTATTTTACGAACAATCTGTAAGTATCTCAATTTAGTTTCTAATATATTTGTTTCCGCAAATCAATATTTTGACTCTCGTCCCCTCTAAGCGTTGAAATCCCTCTATATCTCAACCTTTGAAATTATAATTTTGTTTCAGGAAGTTGAAGGTGTTCCATTGAAAGATCGCGATTGGGTGAAAGTTAGTTTTCTTTTTTCATATATAAAGAAATTAGAAATGTTCAATATTTGACAAGATGTTGGTTTACTTTGGTAGTATCACTAATAGGTAGCTCTAAATTATTTACTAAATTTTTACTCATCATCAAACTACGAGTCACGAATTGTAATTTCTTCTGTTGCTGCTTTTAGTACTGCTGATTTCTGGTGTATTTCTTCGACTCTATATCTTATTTTTGAGGCTTGGATGGTGTAAGAAACTGGCACCTTGCATTTAGTGCTACTTTGAACAAATCAATTGCTATAAAGTTCTCATTTTATTTTGGTGATATGGCTTATTTATCTTCCTCACCATTGAAGGGCATTAGCACATATCTAGGAGCGGCACTAATTGTCCGCTGTCTTGAGTTACACAAGCCAAATGTCATCATTACCAGTCGCGTAGCAGATGCTGCACTTTTCTTAGGTCCAATGGTGAGGATTCCTCTCCCTAATGCTTCTTGCATGAAAGTGGCGTAACACAGTTGGTTGTTCATTCATTTGCCCCTCATACTTGAAAACTAAGGATTGTTTTCCTCTTTTAATTGTGTTTAAAACCAGTGCACTTTCTCTACCAGCCCTTTCCAAGGGGTGGATGGGAGATCTAAAATATTGGGAAATTCCCTAGAAGTACTGTTACACATTTGGTGCTTAGGAACTGGCATCTTTTTTACTTACTTTTTAAAAAGTTGGTCACTTGGCTGCTAAGATATACTTATTCCTCTGTTCTGAAAAAAAATTTTGATTCCTAAGGGAGCAATTGAACAAGGAACATGATTATTTGGTTTATGTTGTTGGACTTACATTTGATGCTGCTAGATACTATGTATCAGGTGTTGGTAAAGTTGAAATAGTGTTTTGCTTCTCATGTTAGTCATGTTTTTATGCCCTTCTGATTAACAGGTTTATGAACTGGGCTGGAACTGGAATGATATGGAGCATCTAGCGCAAGGAGTTTTAGCAGGTCACCTTCTAGAGTGTGGTGGTCAGCTAACTGGACGATATTTTATGCATCCAAGTGTGTTTTGTTTTTGAAAGTTCAGATTTTACTCTCTGTGGCTATCTTCCTATTGATGTATATGTTTTAATATGCCACCTATACCCGGCCCTTAGAATATGCTCTTGTATCGTGTAGATGACAAACACAGGGATATATCTTTTCAATGTCGTTTAGATTTATCACTTCCATTTGCTGAGTTCAACTACAAAGGAGAAATATGTGTGGCCAAGCCTGATGGCAGTGGTGGTGTTCTGAGCTTCAGTACTTGTGCTCAGCAGCTTCTCTATGAGATTGCTGATCCAAGTGCTTATGCTACTCCTGATGCGGTATGCACAATATTCTGCTTTATACTGTGTTGATGAATTAAAATCATTTCTTAAAGGATAGTTTTGTTTTTGCCCTTTTATCCCAGGTCTGAGATATTTGCTATGTTAGATTTGAACCTTGATCTAGCGACAAGATTCGCTGCACTGGAGCAAAGCCCTCAGCTGTATCAAATCCTGAAAAACTTCTTCGCGACAAGAAGGCTTCCAACAGATGATAGATGAAAGATTGTGCAGATCATTGGTCAAATAATAAAAAACAAGTAGTTCCTAAATCTTTCATCTACCAAATCTATGTTTGGGATGGTACACTACTTATGGATTCTCTCCTATGTAAAGCCCAATAAATTAGTTAGTCAAGTCAAAAAAACTTAAATGCTTAAAGTCAAGCAATTCTATTTCAGGCCCAAACAATGAGGTTATTTAATAACCTTATGATAAAATCAAAACACTTCCAAGCCCAAGTCAAACAACTTTCCCTAATATACTAAAAACAAATAATAACAAACTTAAATTCGAACTATGAGATTAAAAGACAATACTGCGAAATTATTAATACAACAACTACTTTATCACATATGCTACAATTACATATTTACAATATATATAACGGCATAATCACAACCAATACTAACAATCCCATCAACACACTCACAAACAGCATATCGCGATTACCTAAATACTGTATTTCAGAATCTCGATTTCTATTATTACACTAATATACTTACTCTTTTTTAAAACAATCTATTTTCCTTGCCCTTTTTTAAAACAATCTATTTTCCTTACCCTTTTTCTGTCTTTATCTATTTCTTAAAAAAAAAAAAGGACACAAGCAAAAGGACACAAGTTCAATTCTTACTAACGAATTTTTTAGCATCGAGATTCATCTTGAAATTGGAATGGGGGTGGTGCCACGTGGTGCAATGCGACTTGCGTTTTAATGTATAACTAGTTGTTAGTCCCGGGCGATGCCCCGGGTATGTGATTTAATATACATGTCAAATTAATTGTCAACAAAAATTAAAATTTGATTTAATTTTACCTCTACTAATCCTTAATGTGTAATATAATTATTTATTTATTGCAATATGGGACATATATATAACATATCATATCTCAATGGTAACGCATTAATGTTTAACTTTGAGGTCATAGGTGTGCATTAGCAGGTACTCGCACTTTCGGGGTAGCCAATTTTAGTACCCAAGCCCTACCTGTTTTTTTTCGGGTACCCGAATTACCCGGTCAGTGTAAGTGGGTACCTGCCTATTCATTCTTAGTTTTGGACTAAAACTAAAGACTTTAATTATGTATTTATGTCATTATGTAGCTACAAAAACAAAATTAAAACAAACACAAATTCAATTCAGAAAAATAAAAACAGAAAACAAACACTAAAAACATTAAATAATAATAAAAAACAGAAAAATAAAAATAAAACAGAATACAAAAAAAAAAGAATAAAAAAACAAGAAGCAAATTCAGAAATAAGAAAGAAAAAGTGAAAAACGAATATATTAAATACAAAATCAGAATTCAAAGGAATGAAAATAAAATCAGAAAAAAAAGAATATATGAACTATAAAAAAATCAGAAATCGAGAAAATGAAGAGCAAATTTGAAATTAGAAACGAAAAAAAAATCAGAATCATATGAACTATTAAAAAAAATCAGAATCAAATAACTATTAAGAATGAAGAAATCAAAAATCAGAATCGAAAAAACATAAATGCAAAAAAAATCAGAAATGAACAAATTAATTACATCAAAAAAATGAATTAAATCAAATGAATTAATTAAATACAAAAACTAACAAAATAAATTAAATCAGAAAAACGAATTAAATCAACAAAATGAACAAATTAAATTAAATACATGTTTAATGATTATTGCTTATTCGCTGCCGGCTGCCGCCCATCAAGCCTCGCCGGAGTTTCGTGCCGGCTGCCGCCCGTAAAGCCGCCGAATTTTGTAGTCATGTGAGTGAGTTAGGGTTTTGTGAGTTTGTGCCTTGAGAATGTGAAGTTTGTCAAACTCTCAAAGGCTCAACCATGAACCACTCAATTTACAAGCCCATAGCTCCATACAATCTTCAGAAAAAAAAAAAAAAAAAAACTATCGGGTTTCGGGTTCCCGTGAAACCCCAAAAAACTACTTAGACCCGCCCCGACTTAAGTGTCTATTTAGTGGGCTAGGTACCCGACCCGTAAAAACTGTAATCCACTTTAAAATTCCCGCTATTTGTGAGCAGGTAGTCGGGTTTTCGGGCCGGGTTTTCTGCACACCCCTATTGCTTGTATCGTGACATAATTCAATATGTCGAAGCTGTTTTTTTCAAATATTATTTGTTTGAAAGTTAAAAAGTAGTATTTTTTTTAAAATAAGGGTAATGCTATATGTAACCATTAGGGTTAAGAATAAACATTAATTGTATTTCTACAATTGGTAATAATTTATAAAACCAAACAAAAATTACACAAGCATCGATGCATTTAATGTTTGAATGAAAAAATTATCTCTATTATTACACATGGCCCTTAGTGCTATATATAACAATTTCCTTAAAATATATATCTATATAAATAACAATATTATTTTCTCAATGCAAAAAATGTTTCAGGCTGAGCACCAAAAATCTACTCGCATAGAATATAACAAGGAAGTACCCAAGCCCCATGTGCGGTTTTAAATTTTAAAGAAAAAAAAAGTTATAAATCTCTAATAAAGTCATAATTTCAAATTCATATAAAAAATATATAAGAACTAAATGTGTAGATTTTAGGCGAGGAAATGAGGCAAGTTTAAAAGGGAAAACAGATTCAGTGGCTGCCGCTTTACTAATAGATATAGATAGATAGATAGATATATAGATTACCTTTCTTCCCTAATTGCTTGTTAGAATGCAAGCATCTTTCAAGGCAGTAACTATTGTTCGTAGGGCTGAGCAAAAATATCTGAAGATCTGAAAATCCGAAAATTCGATATGTATTTAATCCGATTTTTAGGATATCCGATCCGAAAAGGCGGATACCAAATACCTATTCAAATATCACTTTTGGCCTTTATGGATATCCGAATATCAGAAATTTCAACTATCGAACTGGATGTCTGAAATTTTTTGATGCCTGACATCTAGATATCAATTTTTATGTATTGAATGTACAAAAAATATAAATCATTCCTATAAAGTTACGACTTTTGAGTATACTAAACTAGTAAACTCAAGAATCTTACGGAGTACTTCTACAAAAATTAATTTATTCTGTACGATTGCTACTGGACAAGATTTAACATATTCATTTCTTTTATTTGGTACTTATATTGTTTTGTCGTATTCTTGTGTTGTAAATATCTAAGTTTTATTTTGCGAAAGAAAAATTAAAAATTGGATACCCAGAGTATCCGACCCGAACATTATCAGGTATCAAATGCAAATATCCGAAAATTTTGGATACGGATACAAATATTGATTTTCCAAAATTTCGGATCGAATATCCGATCCGTGCTCAGCCCTAATTGTTTGTCATACAAATCTCTTATATATTTCCTTAACACTTAATATGTTATAAGTATTTATGATTTATTTCCTTAATTTGCATATACACAACTCACGATAGTGTTTAACGTGATTGCATTTCTCGATTTCTATTATTACACTAATATACTTACTCTTTTTTAAAACAATCTATTTTCCTTGCCCTTTTTTAAAACAATCTATTTTCCTTATCCTTTTTCTGTCTTTATCTATTTCTTAAAAAAAATATCCTTACAAATAGTGAGATACCCATTCACATATGACCTAATAATTTCATTAAAGTTCCATCATGATTCGATACTCTACCTGATGATACTTGATACCCAATTACCTAAATACACAATATCTATCTACTTTCTCATTTTAGGCATATCTATAATGAATAATCAATTAGTTGTACTACATAATATCTTAATTCCTCTATCTCTTTCCTAAAAAGAATTACCAAATTTACAAACAAAAATAGAATATATTGTTGACTTCACCCCTATAAAATAAAATAAAAATAGAATTCACACTATATTAAACTAAAAAAAAAATCACTTTCTCATTTTTGCAACACTACACAACTAAACACAAGTTTCCAAAACAACCCCAGAAAAACACAAAAAAATAAAAATAAAAATAAAATTCAATCTACTTACATTAAAAAAAAAAAAACATAAATATAACATAACATAACATAACATAATAACAATACATATATAATATAAAAACACTTAATAGTTTATAATTGTTGTTTTTCTGCTTCCTTAAACCATACTTTCTCTCTCTTCACCTTCTTACATTTCATTTCTTTCTCTCTCTATTCAAACAACCCCCCAAAAAACCCAGAAAAATTAAAAAAAAAAAAAATAAATAAAATCAAAAACTCAAAGAAAAAATTAAAGATATGGTATCAACAAGAAGAAGTGGTGGATCTAATGCTTCCAACAACAACAACAGTACAAGTAGTACAAGCAACGATAACACCAAGAACAACAACAACAACAACAACAATGGCGGAATTTCCAGCAATAAAAGATCAGCTGATGATTCTACTAATAATATAATACCCCCTTCTCCAAAACGTTCTAAGGTAATTCCCAATTATTCAATTTAATTGATTTTTGATTTTTTTGATTGTTTGATTTTTGTGGGTTTTATGAATTTGATTGGAAATTGATGAATTGGGTAGGTTGAAAATGGAGGAGAGAGTGAGAAATCGATTGTAAATTCAAAGGAAAAAGGTTGTAATTCGCCGCCAATTGAGGTGGTAGATCCCGGTGAATCGCCGCCGTTGGATCAGGTTGAAGATGAGGTTAACGGTGAGGATGATGTCGATTCAGTTAAGCCGGAAGAAGTCGAAGTCGAAGAAGAAGAAGAACAACCAGTGGTTGTTCCTCCACCTCCTCCTATTCCTGTTGCTACTGCTGCTGCTGCGGTTGGCCCGGTGTCATCGATGCCGCCGCAGCCGAATATTTCTGAAGGTAGGGTAGTGTGTTTGCTTAATTGAATTTGATGAAAATGAAATGTTAGGGGGGTTTAATGATTGAATTATAGTGGTTTTGTATGAAGGTGGTCCACCAGTGGTGATGGAGCATACAAGAAGTATGTTTTCTTTGAGGAATTTTCATAAACAAAATTTGGGTTTTGAGAATTCTGCTTCTCCTTGGTGTAGGCTTTTGTCTCAGTATGCTCAGGTATTATACTTCTTCTATTTGATTTATTTTTCAATTGTTATGGTATGAAAGAAAGTTTCTTCAAATGGGGTCTCTTTAGTTTTGTTTGGAATGAATTGTAGTTTGTTGAAATGGGGTTTCTTTATTACTGTATTTAGTTTGGCAAAATGGAATTTTTTTTTTCAATTGTTATGTTGTCAATGAATGTTTTCTCAAATGGGGTTTGTTTAATTTTGTTTGGATTGAATGATAGTTTGTTGAAATGGGGTTTCTTTATTACTGTATTTAGTTTGGGAAATGGGGTTTCTTTAGAATTTAGTTCGGCAAACGGGTTTTGTGTATTGAAGTGGAATTCTTTGTATTTCTTGTAATTTAGTTGGGAATTTTGGTTGTAGGATGGTTATTGTATGAACAGTTTGTTGCACAATTGGTTCAAGTAGATAAATAATTTTTGATTTTTTGGGTATGAACGGGGTTTCTTTGGTATGTAGTTTGTGAAGTGGGTTTTTTGATTGAAGCGGAAATCTTTGCATTTCTTTTGTTTTTAGTTGAAATTTTTGGCTGAAGGGTGATTTTTGTTCATGCAGAATCAAAATATAAACATATCGACGCCTGTTTACACAATTGGTTCAAGTAGACAATGTAATTTCGTATTGAGAGATCAATCAGCAAGTGGGATACTATGCAGGATTAAACATGCTCAGGTATATCGTTTTTTCTTGATTAACGTTGGGCAAAATCTACATTGCATTAGTGCATTATAGGCTTCCTTGGAAATGCTGTGGATTTTCCAACAGAGTATCTTCTTTTTGTTGTGTTTTGGAAATGAAGTCTCTCTGATGTACTTGCAGTATGAATACTCATTGTTTGCTGGTATTATCAGCGTGAAGGCTCTAAGATCGGGGTTCTCGAAAGCACAGGCAGCAAGGGAACTGTGTTTGTAAACGGAATGAGTGTTAAGAAGAATACCTGCCGTCGTTTGCATTCTGGGGATGAGGTGGTCTTTGGAGTGGCTGGAAGTCATGCTTATGTATCCTTTCTATTACTTATGATGTGTATATTTCTTTTGATTATTAGGTGGTATATTATGAGCATTTCCTCCTTGCTTCATGGCTTTTTTGCCAAAGTAGTTTCATCCTTGACTTGTCAAACATATAGATTTTCCAGCAACATTTTGTGGATGTTGCTGTGAAGGCACCTTTGTCGATGGGAACTGCAGAGGTTCATAGTGCTGTTGGAAAATATTTGCCCGTTGAAAAACGATCGAGGGATCCTTCTGCAGTAGCTGGGGCTTCTATTTTGGCGTCTCTTTCAAATTTGAGATCAAATCTGCCTCATTGGAGGCCTCCAAGTCTGAGCGGTCCTCAACCGCACCAAGACAGTGATCTTTCTACTCAAGGGGTGATTCAGGATGGATCAGAGGCTGAGGGTGACATGGAAGGTAATTCAACTCCTAAAATAGATTGTGATAACGTCACAGATCTTGGTGGGGAGAGCAAGAATCCACCTGTTGACAGCAACGCAGAGGGCTTAGAAGGAGTCAATGTAAGATGCTTTTATTTGTATTGGTTTTGATCTCTTAGCTGGATGTTTAACTACGGGAGATATGTGGAAAATGAATATATATATATATTTTTTGGATGATAGGTATTAGACGAAAGAATTGCATGGACTAGGAGCTCACAAGCTACATCAACTTCTGGTTCATCTCTTAAATGTGCCGCTTTTAAAGAAGATATATGTGCTGGAATTATTGATGGAAAAGCTATTGAAGTTTCATTCGATGAATTTCCTTATTATTTGAGGTATAGATGTATATTTTTGTTTGGCCTGGCGTATATGCAATGTTTTGCTTGTTCCTTGGGCATTTCAAATTTCTACTTTCCTGCCCTGTCTTTAATAATTGGATGACCAACAACAACAACATTCACAACAAAACCTTAGTCCCAAATTAGTTTGGGGTCGGCTAGACATGAATCAATATGAGGAGTTGCAAAAGTCATCCGTAGAAATCATTTTCCTCCAATCTTCCCTATTTGACACTAATATTTCTTCAAGCCCCAACACCCTCATATCTCCACTAACAACCCTTATCCAAGTTTGCTTTAGTCTTCCTCTACCTCTCCTCCATCCCTCTTGTTGCCACCCTTCCAACATCCTTACCGGAACGTTACTCGTTTTCGTCTTATATGACCAAACCATCTTGGCTGGTTTTCCCTCATTTTATCTTCAACAGAATCAACCCCCAACTTTTTCCTAATTACCTCATTCCGCATTTTGTCCTTTCTTGTATGCCCACACATCCAACGTAGCATATGTATTAATAATTGGATGACCATGTTAAGATTTTGGATTTTAGTTTACGAGCAGTTTAGCACATTGAAGAGACTATTCATTTCCTTTGTTTTCCTTCTTGCAATGCTTATAACTATTGGTTTCCTTCTGTTTTGACTTCTGCAGTGAAAACACTAAAAATGTGCTGATTGCTGCGTCTTATATACATCTGAAGCACAGAGAGCATGCAAAATATGCCTCAGAACTACCTACTGTGAATCCAAGGATCTTACTTTCAGGCCCAGCTGGTTTGTTTTAGTTTTGTGTCTTCTTTACTTTTAGATTCTACTTTGTGTTTATTGATCACTGTGAAAGTTCTTTATTAAAGTTCATGTGTTAACAATGTAGGTTCTGAGATATATCAAGAAATGCTGGCAAAAGCATTAGCTAAGTACTTTGGGGCTAAACTTCTTGTATTTGACAGCCATGCTGTTTTGGGTGTAAGAGCTAGTGATTTCAAACAATCCATGGTCTTCTTTTTCTAGTAACTTACCATTTTATTTGCATCGCAATTTTGCAATTAACTGACGTATTTATTATTTCTCTGTAGGGGTTGTCAATAAAAGAGGCAGAGATTCTAAAAGATGGTTCTAATGCTGAGAAAACAACCTGCCTCACAAAGAAAAGCCCTGGTTTTGTGGAGCTGGATAACAATGACTGTCCTGTTGCTGAAGCTGACGTACCGAGTTCTTCTAATATAAATTCTACTCCAACAGATTCTCTGACCAAGCTTGAATTCACATCCTTTTCTTCCAGCTCATCTAAAAATCACACTTTCAAACTTGGTAAGTGATCAATGAGGCTTTTTGTAAGCTTTCTTATAGCCAATATATTTGTTACTGTAATCTTATCCTGTTTTTTAAGTACCCATTTGACGCGCGGGAACTGTATTGGTTAAATATATATTCAGGTGACAGAGTGAAATTCATTGGTTCGTCTGGTGCTATTTTCACAGCTCCATCTGCTTCAAGGTATGACATCTGAAAAAATGAAGTGTTCTTTACTCGAATTCTACTTTCAGGCAGATAATGTTTGTGCTGTTTCTCTGTTAAATTCATTGGGATCGAGGCTTTGATATTAAAGTGTTTTTGTTTCAATCGAATTGAGATTGTCAAGTTGCTACAGTGCTATTGTGTTTCTGCACACATGTTTATAATTTGTAAGAGAAGTTTTTTTTTTTTTTTTTTTTTTTTTAAATTTTTAAAACCCTTTTGTTCTTT
>PYUH01000186.1:118154-136358 GCA_016808085.1 Suaeda aralocaspica | reverse complement strand
TTTTTTTTTTTTTTTTTTTTTTTTTAAATTTGTAACACACTTGTGTTCTATTCGACCTCCAATGGTAATTGAAATTTTTGCCTTTGAGTATTTGATTTGTTTCAATTGTTTGGTACTTTGGTGTTCGTGTTGTTTTACTTGTACTCATTTTAACCGATGCAGGGGTCCAACATTTGGAATGCGTGGAAAGGTTTGTTTGCCATTTGAAAAAAATCCGCTTTCTAAAATTGGTGTGAGATTTGACAAAGCAATTCCTGGTGGTGTTGATCTTGGTAATATATGTGAAGTCGATCATGGATTCTTTTGCAATGGTAACGTCTTGGTAACTTATTCAAATGTTCATCAGTTCATATGGCTAGATCTTGTGAATATTCCTTTCTATCGGCCTTGACTGTGTCATATTATTGAAGGCTATTTGTTTCTATCCCTTCTAGTTCATGATCTTCGGCTGGAGAACCCTGGCATGGAAGACTTGGACAAATTGCTGATTAATACATTGTTTGAGGTATGCACACACACTTTCCCTCTCTCCTTCCTTCGGAGGATGCCATATTCTGTTCTCTTAATGCAATTTAATTTCTGGGAGTGCTTGTGGTTTTAATGTTGAGGGCTGGAGGCTAGGCTAATTTACTTGATGTTGCAAACCATATGTTACATTGGATACTGTATAGGAGTCGCAAAAGTCATCTTCTTCCTCCAATCTTCCCTATTAGACACTAAATGTTCTTCAAGCCCCAACACCCTCATATCTCCATTAACAGCCCTTATCCAAGTTTGCTTTGGTCTTCCTCTATCTCTCCTCCTTCCCCCTTGTTGCCATTCTTCCATCTTCCTTACTGGAGCGTTATTCGGTCTCTATTTCTGGAATATAGATATCGAAAAATCTGGAAATATTAATTGTTGGATTAAGGCTCTAATTGATTTGTTGAATGTCTCGTTTCAAACCATGCTCTTTACAAGAGATTCATTGTTTTCTACCACCCGGGCCAATTGATTCTACGTATGAACTCGTGAGACTGAATTATCTGATTTCCTATTGTTTTTGTGTTTTGAGACTTTAAGCAAACCTGTGTTGATCAGGTCGTCTTTTGGAAAAATGAGAAAAAGTTCAACCACTTCCTTTTGGGTTTGTGATGATAAGAGAATTTTGGAGGATGTACAGGCCGTACGTCTGACTCAACACTGCTATAACTTTTTCCAATTTCTGTGTATAATGCGACAAAAAGGATTAATTGTGGAGCAACAACAAAAAATGCTTTTTATTTTTTCCTTCCTTTTGCAACAAAGTAGAGCTTTAGCTGACACCAACTGGTTGTTTTGAAGGCTTATGTTGTTTGTATGTTGACTCATCTGGTTATTTTCTTGTGCTGAAGCACAATATTGTATGATTAGATCCTAAAGACCATATGAATCAGGCCGATGGCTTAGTTGGACTGTCACAATAATTCAAATGGATTTATCTGCAAATTTTGGTGTTGAGGTCTTAGTGCCTTGTGTAGTACCCAGCCTAAACTTTTCATGCTTTGCTAATATGCTATGAGTATCTTGTTGTACTGTTGTGGACAATGGGAACGTGTCTAGGTGTCAGACATGGATATGTGTTAGAAAATTTGCCAATTTGCATGGTTTGGGGTCTAAATTAGACATCTTGTTGCTATATCCATATTCTAAGCTCTCGATTCATTGATATATAAGGTAAACTCTATGGAAGTTTTCACTTCTAATTGTAGCTCATAATGATGAATATGTCTGTGGCATGTAATGAGTGGTATATTTTGATGATTATTTTGAGGGATTTTAAGACTTTGGGAGGTTCAGATGTTGCTGGCTTGCTGTTTAGAGGGCTTGTTTGAAAGCAATGTCTACGAAACTGGATTTTGTTTGACTTATGAGGAATTAAGCTTTCCTCCACACACACATACGCATGTGCTTTATTTTAGTTTGCTAAAGACGGGGTGGGAAGGAGATATATAGTGTTTCTGCTGGACAGGTGTGAGAGATATTTAGACTTTTACTGGCTATTCCCTAGGCTAGGTGAAATATGTAATCGTAGTTTGTGTTACTTTAGGGGCTTTGGGTAGTGGTTGCAAATCCTGCAACTTTGTTTTTCTGATACCAAATTTAAGAAGTCAAATGGCAGTGCAATGATAGTCTGTAGACAAAAGGGTTAAGGAAGCTAATGGTGACCGGAAAGAAGAGCATGTCTTTCCAAAATAATAAATATTGGAAAAATTGTTGGTAACTTTTGACCTAAATCCTTCTACCTTGATAACTTGAGAAACCTTATATGGTCAATGTTTGCCTTGTATTGTAAAGAACATAATGTGAGGCATTCAGCTTTGTGTAATGACGTAAATATTAGGCCAAGGGTAGTTTAGGTATTTTATAATTACTTAGGAGCTTCTAGAATATGTTAGGTAGCACTCTCTTATATTTAGTGCCAAGTAGAGATTGAAAACGGTATGTGTGAACTTGTGTGAGGTTTCTAGGTTAGAGATTTGTAGCTTAAAGCTACTAAGTTGATATTTGTAGCATAAAGCTACCAAGTTATAGAGTCACAACCTCAAGTTTTGTTTTTTCATTTGTAAGCATTTAATCATATAATCACTTCACTACCATTCCCAATCATCTTCATTTACATTTCATTCGCATTAGTTGTTTCCTACAAAGTCAGTCCACTACACTTGGCATTTGTTTTTATTTTTTAATTAATATACTGAAATACTATGTTGACATCAATTGTATGTAGGCCATTTCAAACGAGAGCAGAAGCTGTCCATTCATTTTATTTATAAAAGACGCGGAGAAGTCTATTGTGGGAAACTCAGAATCATATTCAACCTTCAAAAGCAGGTTGGATAAACTTCCTGATAATGTTGTTGTAATTGGTTCTCATACTCAAAATGACAACCGTAAAGAGAAGGTATTTTTTTTTTCCTTTGTTGCCTTTGACTGTGTTTTAGCTCCTGCCTGTAAGTTGTCTTTTTCTGAAGTTGGTTTTGTTTGTCTTGTAGTCCCCTCCAGGCGGTTTATTCTTCACAAAATTTGGCAGCAATCAAACCGCTCTTTTGGACTTGGCTTTCCCTGTAAGTGTGTTTGTTCCATATTTTCTTTTTTGGATCTGGTATCATGTTACATAAATGAAAGAATATAGAATATTACATTAGTTCATAGTTTCATGGCTATGAATGACTTGATATTTTTTCTTTTTTAATTAGAAAATTTTTTAATTAAATTTTTAGTCAACAATGCTTTCTTCTTGTATTTCATATTCTGTTCTGAATGAATCGAGTAGTAGAATGCATCAAACTCATGCAAAAACCATTTGTTTTAGTTTTGAATTACATTTCTCATCCCCTTTCCCTTATTTTTTGAGTAAATTCAAAATTTCGATGTTAAAACTTGCGTTAAATGTTTTTGGCATAATATCGATACATGATAATGGCCTGTTTGCTTACTTCATTACATTTATTATGCTGGGAGACGACCATTTACAACCTATATGCCTGAGAAACGAAACAGGACAGGATACAGAGTTTTATTTTTAGGATTCACATCCTAGTTATTCTTCTTCTAGAATCTAAAGTAGTGGAAATGAGTTTCGGCATTGCTCTTATCAATATGGTTTTTTCTTTCTAGATGTAACTGATGAGGCATGTGACTCTCAAATCAGCTTGAATATTGCATGTGGACATTAATTTGTATTTCCTTCTAGACGACCAGTTGGGGTATAGTGAATGATTTGAATTTTTATTAAGGTGTTTAAGTAGCATTGTCTTAAAGAGTAGCGCTCTCAATGAATGTAAGGTAGGGTTTAAGACCATGAACAATTCAACCTTTGAGTTTGATTCGTCCCTCTTATGCGGATGAGAGGGGGTTACCGGGTACTCAAGATTATAGAAGTATGAAATTGATTTTGTGTTTACCACATTATCTGTTATACTTCCAAAATAATTTTCTCCCCAGTCATAATACATACTGCTCACACATTTTGATGTATTTTTTTTATTTGTAATGCCTGCTCTCTTTCAAAACTGACTGATGATATTGTTCAATAATTTACACTGCAAGTATCACTTGATATGATTATCAATGTAGCTTATGTATTGTTATAGAGATGGTGCTGCAACTTCTGTTTCTATATGCTACTGGAGTATATTGGATGCAAGTGCTAACATCAAGTCCATCACCTATTGTATCTGCGATTTGATATTATCCCATAAGTGTCACAATTTTTTTACTAGTTTTAAACTCTTTAAGGCTAATATCTATGAAAATTCTTGACCCATGCTTTACTGGCTACAATTTTTTTAAACACTGCTATTTTACTTTAGGATTTGCTGGAAGGTATTGGCATATACTTCTAGCGTAACCTTGAAGAAATAATATGTAATAGTGTCATTTTTCATATTTCACAATCTTTGAAATGACAAACCCTACTTAAAAAATGCACACAAATTGTCACTGCAGCTATTTTGTGACCATCATGAGCTGTGGCATGCCTGATGCGTCTGAAGCTTTATTGCAGTCGGTGCTTTTTTTTTTTTTTTACCATCAAGAGAATCTATGCTTTCGAGGGTTGCCCTGCTTATCGCCTGGAAACACTGAATTTACTTCTCATAACTCTGACTGTGAATCAACTGCTATATTGTATAATAAATCATATTGAATGTATAACAGAAGTCTAAATATATAATAAAATATGATAAAAATTCTTTTGAATAATGAACTATGCCTGGTTGCCGTCATACTGTGTTCTGTCTTTAATTTTCTTACTATCATTATTAGTGTTTTGAATGTAGACTAGCAGCCTGTAGGAGCTCTTATATAGCTGATTTGCTTGGAAAATTAATGTTTCCACGTTTATGGTATTCAGGATAGTTTTGGAAGATTACAGGATAAGGGGAAGGATGTTTCCCGAACAACAAAGGCCATCACAAAACTTTTCCCGAATAAAGTTACAATTCACTTGCCACAGGTTTGTACTTTGTACATGGAGCTATTCTTATCTTATCTTCACCATGCATTGACACTTTCTCGTCTTCAATGTAGACCATTAATTTTTGCTTTATTATTGCAGGATGAGGCTCTTCTTGCGAGTTGGAAAAATCATTTAGAACGAGATGCTGAAACCCTTAAAATTAAGAGTAATTTGGGTCACCTGCGAACTGTGAGAACTGAATCCATATCTGTTATTGTAATTTTTTTCTCATAATTGTGTTGATTTTATGCCTTGAGTTATGGTTTTGTTTAGATTAATTGCTATTCTGTTTTTTAATGCACCTTGTCGGAAATGTTAATTCATGACTTGTTTTGGTAATCTTTAGGTTTTGAGCCGTAGTGGTTTGGAATGTGAAGAACTGGAGACATTATGTGTTAAGGACCTGACACTTTCCAATGAGAGTATGTCTAGCTCTTTCGTAAGAAATCAGGATGAATGTCCAGGACTTAGAATACTGATAGGTTTGCATATGCAGGTGCGGAAAAGGTAGTTGGATGGGCACTAAGTCATCATCTGATGCAGAGTTCCCAATCTGAATCTGATGCAAGGCTTGCTCTGTCTACTGAGAGGTACTGTAATTCATTATAATGGTCGTTGTATGAATTGTTATATTGGACTGGCTTAATGGGTACTGACTTTTGCGAAATTTTGGCAGCATCAAGTATGGAATCAGCGTACTACAGGATATCCAGAATGAGTCAAAAAGCTTAAAGAAGTCACTTAAGGTTGTTTTTGATGCATTTGTAATTTCCTGGAAATGTTTATTCGAATTGGATTAAGTTTTAGAATAATTAAAGCCATATTCCTGTATCGAATTTTATTATTTGACATTGTGTGGTTGAAATTTTCAGGATGTAGTGACAGAAAATGAATTTGAGAAGCGACTTCTGGGAGATGTTATTCCACCCAATGACATTGGGGTGACATTTGATGATATTGGAGCCCTTGAAAATGTAAAAGACACATTGAAAGAATTAGTAATGCTGCCTTTACAAAGGCCTGAACTTTTTTGCAAGGGACAGCTAACCAAGGTCTGATCTATTTCCTTAACTTCTGCTTGATTTCGTGCTCTCTAGTGGCTGTTAGCTATTGATTCTAATAATGTCTTTGGTGTTTTTGCTGCCCTTTTCATTTAGATGTCTTTCATTTAGATGTTTGTGCATTTACCTTGGCAATTTGCCTCTTGTTATGTTGTTGACTTATAGTACTTTTCTTGTGGTTCTTTGTGGTGATTGGTGCCTAACTTCTCAGTAAAGTATAGATGCATGTGAATGTCTTGGATGATTCAATGCTATGTGTGAAACAAAAACTTTGATTGATGGAAAGGAATTGGGCCCATTGGGTTATGATTTTAAATAATTAGAAATAGTTTTTGAGAACCAAGAAAATTTGATATTCAATGGAGGGTATGAATGGAAATTAATCAAACTACTAACAATAATGTCATTTGCAGCATGAAACGATTGTAAAATATGAACTAGAGTAATATACTTAAACTGATACAAGCGACATTGATACACTAGTAAAAATTCCGAAATTCAATACCTTATAGAAATTCCAAAATTCAATACCTCAGGAGTTTAATCTTAAAATCATTAACATCATTTTTATATAATGCAATCAAATACGTACTACAATTAATTGCTACTCTTAATTATGCTGAGTTGACACATTCGATACTTCATTTTAAAATAAAAACCTGACCTTTTTTTATAGACTAGCAATGTCAGACACTTGGACACCTTTATCGAGTTTACACATTATCCGTACAACACAGGTTTGAGTAAATTAACTTCAACAATGAGTTAAGATATATCTTTCTATGTTCCATAAAAGTGTCAACACCCCAATTATTTGAGTCTAATAGACACACGGCCACACACACCTAACATTCGGAAACCATAACCAAAACCGAAAATTACAACAAGTTATAATGATCAACCACATTGCAAAGTTTCAAGAACCAAAATTTATAATGATTCAAGAGGAGGTCTTGGTCACCAAGTCTTGAAGTCATCAAGATGAGATTTTTTTTTTCCATATGTACTTCCCAAAAGCTATATACATCTCTCTTTGTTTCATATATATAGGATGACTATAAGTAGGCTGTATCCCTAATTACAACTCGAGTGAGATCGTTGTCACCCTTATTTTTGGAGATTTTCATGCATGTGAAACGTAGCTAGTTGCACACACAAATGCTTGTGTATTGCTTTGTATGCACTATTCTTGATTCTGCTTGGTAATCGTGGCTCAGCATCAGCACTGCCAGCTATATGATAACAAGCACTCTTCCCATCTTCTATTGTAAAAAAGTGCTTACTGCCTAGGCTTAAAGCTTGACGAAGAGATTTCCTCAATGCTCAACATCATTAGCACTTGCAATCTAGCACCATTCACCCGATCACTATTCACTACCCTAATTACCTTCATCCCAGCTTCTCTTCAACTCATTTCAAATTTCCATACACCACGAGTGCCACCCAAATCCAAGTCTCCAACACAAACACCAACACTATCATATAGAGAATTGAGATTATAACACCAGCGACTAAAAACCTCTGCTAAGGCCTTATTTGAGCTTATTTCCAGTTTATTACGTTTCATTTCTGTCCAGTTTAGTTAAGTCACTTATTTTAATTTTAATTAATATTAATTTTTTATTTTTGTTTTTATTTTAAATTTAATTTATTTTTTAAAATTTAAAAATAAAATTAAAAACAAAAAATAAAATTAAAATATAAAATAAAAAGTAAAAATTAATATTAGATTAAAAATAACTAACAAATAAAATTTAATAAAAATAAGATAAGAAGTAAAAATAAAAATTAAACATAAAATATAAAAATAAAATAAAAAAATTAAATAATAAGCTAAGTTCAGTTCAGTTAGAATAAGCTCAAAAGAACAGGTCTCAACTGGAGTACTTAGTGGCACCAATTTGGGCCTCGTGGGTGCAATTGTGTAATACATATTTTTTTGACCTCGCATCTTGTGCCTTGGCCTTCGGATCCTCTATGCTTTGAAGGGCACCTGGCCTTTTGAAACTAAGCAGCCAAATGTGGTAGGATATTTTTTCTGCCTTTGACCTTGGATCCTTATACATTGTAGTGCTTTTGGCCTTTAATATTTAAGCAGCTAAGAGCTAATTATGCTATCTTTTGGCTTCTTTAATTTGCTTTTAAATTCTGCTGGCATTTTGCATGCCTTTGAGTCTTTGATTGCCCGATTTGCCTTGTACTGAGTTATCTCCTCATTTAATGTTGAGTATATGATCTTCACTCCAGGATACTTGCTCAGTATCATTTGAGCCAAGCTTTTAACATGTAATGAACGCCGTAAAAGGTCATAAACTCATAAATCTTTTTTAGAATATGATTCGAGAACCAATGTTTCAACTGTGAAATAGAAAGGGTCCAATTTGCCTTTTGAGCATTAAGGTTTAGGGAAAGAAGCTCCTGTATCTAGTATGCTTTTGTACTTTGTCCATCACCACCACATGTATTGGTACAGTAAGAAGTCACTGCTCCTAGATGTTGTACCCATGCTTGTTTATTAGCATTTTTATGTTCTTTGGGAGATGTAGCTATTGGTATGACAAGGGGTATTATGTGTTTATGAATATCTATCAAGTATTTTGCGTTGTCATCACTCATCAGAGTTTATGCTGTCCCATTTGCTTTGCCATGCTAAGACTCTAGAAATTGCTCTGGATGGAATTTAATTTGTGGTTTGTATATTCAGCCTTGCAAAGGTATTCTTCTGTTTGGCCCTCCTGGTACTGGGAAAACGATGCTTGCCAAGGCTGTAGCCACTGAAGCTGGTGCAAACTTCATAAATATATCGATGTCAAGCATTACCTCTAAGGTTTGTGGTAACAATTACCTTCTTTCTCCTTTTTAGACCTTCATATGCAGCTCTAATCTTTGTTTTCTTCCCCTGTTCAGTGGTTTGGTGAAGGTGAAAAGTATGTGAAGGCTGTCTTTTCACTTGCTAGTAAAATTGCTCCGAGTGTTGTGTTTGTTGACGAAGTAAGTTCCTTTTGAGTTTTGACCCACTCATTTTTTAAACCATCTTGTATTTCATAACCAATTTCTTTTTTGTACATAGGTTGATAGCATGTTAGGGCGTAGGGAAAATCCTGGAGAACATGAGGCTATGCGTAAGATGAAAAATGAATTCATGGTGAATTGGGATGGCTTGCGGACCAAAGATACAGAGCGGGTATTAGTGCTTGCAGCTACAAACAGACCGTTTGACCTTGATGAAGCTGTCATCCGGAGGCTGCCTCGGAGGTAAACGTTATTTTTACTTTATGTGTTCTATTCTTATTCTTCCCATCCTTGCATTCTTTTGTGGTTGGTCTTATTTGGTAGTACAGTCCCTAACTGTGTCCTGGTGGAGCTGTGTTTGTTGCAGACTGATGGTTAACTTACCTGATGCGCCAAATAGAGCAAAGATTATGAAAGTGATATTGGCAAAAGAGGAATTGTCCCCTGATGTTGACTTTGATGCAATTGCCAACATGACTGATGGATACTCTGGAAGCGATCTTAAGGTTATTATCATATTACCATTTTATTAGTTGCTTTTAATGATGGAAGATTGTAACAGTAACTTGCATTGCAGAATCTTTGCGTGACTGCTGCACATCGTCCTATCAGAGAAATTCTGGAGAAGGAAAAACAGGTTTGGTCTTTCTCACATCTGGTGGATGATGAGACTCTTAAGTCTTGATACTTCCTTTGCTCCATATGCTTTTTTTAGTTTTTTTGCAAGATCCATCTTTGCACTTCGATCATTGTTTCCTTACAATTCTGGATTAAATGTGAAAAAACCCTTTGAGAAATGAACTTTTAGGACATACTGTTTTCAAATTGTTAACCAAGTAAAAATTTTTTGTGGTTTGGTTGGTGGGGCAGAGGTGTCAGACTGCCAAGACATGAGAATATGATTTGATTTTCCAATTGTATGTTGATGGGAATATTTTGTATCAAGCCATAATTATGGTGTATTGCTTTGTCTCATATATTGCTGTCATGAATTGACTTTACCCGAGTTGTCATTCATATGATATAACCAACCAGCAATAGACCTAACATGACTTGATTCTCAAATCAGTATGATCTCACGCGAAGGCCTTTAAACAGTTCTACTAGCGTGCCTGCTGGGGTATAGTCATGTTTAAGAGACTAGACACAGTGACACACCCATGGATGTTTTCAAAATATTTTGCTTGTGATTTTGTTTCACTTAAGGGGAATGGAATCAAGAAAGGGAGAGGAAAGGAAAGAAAAAGAAAACCCTCTGATTCCCATTTTTGGGCCTCTTGTTTGGTTTGGAGCAGTTAATGGGATTCAAAGCTCATTACTTGTGTTTGGTAGGTAAAATAGATAATAGGTTTACAGTTTACAACTCTGCATGCTCTTCTCCCCGTGGCTTAATAGCTTTGTGATGTTTTCAAACTTTTCATCTTGACCGATCAGGCAATCACTTTGACCTGCACTGTTGTCTTGCATCATAAACCAATGCCATTATCATCGCCACCATCATTCTTCTTATAACATTACATTCCCAGGCAATGCCAAGCTGCTGCTACACGCTTGTCGCATTCCTGCTGGTCTCTGTTATGTCAAATATTATTTGGCTTGTGATGGTCCTATTTGACCATCTAAAACCTTGTTAATTGAGGTGTTTATTAGTGGGAATGATGCTAATTGGATGAGTTCTTACTAATGCTGACAGCATTTTGTTTGATTTAATTACCATTTGACCATTACTCTTGTCATCTGTGGTGTGGTTTTTGGTGGAGGTGGTTGACTGGTTGCTGCCCAGTGTTATGGGTCTAGTGGAGACCTGGTGGGTTAGGATGGTACTAGTTGGATAATGTCTGCATACAAACTCTTTGAACTGCTCTGTTATATTATATTAATTTTGATCACAAATTCCAATTTCACTTCCATTTTAAGTAAGTCATTTAATGCTTAAACGCAGCCTAAGCATTATTTGCTGAGGAGTAGCTGCTTAATACAAGTTTTACTTTCTCAATTCAAATATAATTTGTCCATGTAAGCATGTCCCTAATTTTTATTTCTTTTGACTTACCTCAGGAGCGAGCTGCAGCTTTAGCAGAAAATCGACCTGCTCCACCTTTGAATAGCAGTGATGACATTCGTCCTCTGAATATGGATGATTTTAGACGTGCACATGAACAGGTAAGGTGTCTCTAGCACGTTGGTAGTTTATATTTCATTTTGATGGTGTCCTTGCTTCGAGCTAATTCTTACTATATTATATTTGACGTTATTTGTTCAAATTCATGAATAGGTTTGTGCTAGTGTATCATCTGAGAGTGTTAATATGAATGAGCTTAATCAATGGAATGAGCTCTATGGTGAGGGTGGTTCAAGAAGGAAAAAGGCTCTCAGCTATTTCATGTGAAGTTTTGTTTTTGAAGAATCTGTACAAAGGGTTATTTTCCTTTCCGTATCTCTAGTGTACTAGCTCAATCAGAAGCAAGATAATGCTGTCTGTGCAGTTGGAACCATTTCCCATTGTCTTGCGAATCATAGCTTCTCTTTAGATATAATTTTGGCCCTGAAGTTGAGTAATCCTTAGAATGATATGTATAAAGAGGGGGCCAGGTGCCTGCTGAAGTGTTGGCGCGTTGCTTCCTTCGTTTCATTCTTCTCTCGTCAATGTCTCCTGTATGATTTAGAATTTCCTAGGAGTGTAACCTACTGAGTTTGAGAAAACAGAGGAAGTAAAGGTAGGAATTATTGAGTACAAATAACTGACCACATTCTTCATTGTTACAAGCTAATGATAATGCTTACTGTGTAAGTCTTTCTTGTCTTAATATGTGATCGGAATTCGATTTGGAAATAGATTAACTTTGTCTATACTAGTGATTTATAGTATTTTATAGCTTTTACTCTTGTATGTTGAGAAAAATATGAAGTATTGATTCGCAACATCTAGTTTTGTGCACAAAATTCATGTATTTTTGCATTGTGTAACTAATAAAGCTCTATTTTTTTCGAAGTCTTGCTTGGTATGTTTAATTGATCTATCCATTTAATGTTCTTGTTAATTTAATTTTTGGTTTTTTAAGTTTTACCTCCCGTTATTTTTTCATTTTCTAAATTGTATCTTGAGGTTTTCAAAATTCCTAGTTGTACTCTTAAACTCACTTAGCTTTTGTTAAGTTTGTTTTAATTTATTTCTTAAAAGTTTTTTTTAAAGTTAAACCATTTACAAATATATTGTAGTATTAGAAAAATACCCAAAGAGGATTAATCAAAGCTAATGAAATTTATATTGATGAAAAAGTTTTTCTAAGTTATATTTATAGCTAAATGTTAATTATTTTGTTGCATTTGTTTTGCTTTTTTGTATTCTCTCTTGAATTTTGTTATTTTTGAAGTTTGAGTTCTATTTGATGGTTTGTTTTCAATTGTTTGATGAATTCAAACTGAATTTAATTTGGATCATTTGGCATAAAGAAGGAATCGATCCCTTTTTGTATTATTTATGCCAAGCAATAGGAAGTGGAATAGTTACAATCGTTTCTAATTGTTTTAGTCAAGTAAATTAATTAAGAATTTCGAAAATTTTAGAGCATAACTTAAAAACTGGAAAAAAAAAAGCATACAACTTAGAAAAATCTAGAGAAAGTTCTATTTATCACTAAAATTTGCATAAGGTCAAGAATAACTCGGTATTGTCTTAAGATTCAATTTATGTGTCATATCAGCTTTTAACTATTATTTAATAATTTTTTGGCTACTGACTCAGAACTTTTGAAGGTATTCTTTTGGTTTAGGAAGGGTATTTGTTTCGTCACAATAAACTATATATCCCTCAGAGTGTGATTGTGAGTTACTAGTTAGAGAAGTACGCTATGGAGCTCTAGCAGGACATTTTGGAGTTCACAAGACAATAGATATGCTCACAAAGTATTTTTATTAGCCAAAGATGATTGGGGATGTACAATCAATTATTGCAAGATGTTCGAGATGTCAAAGGGTGAAATATACCTTCGTCAAAGGTCTATTCACTCCATTGTTTGTTCTTAAGACTCTCTAAGATCTTGCTATATCTACTTCTTTATCTTTGAGACTCATTTAAAACTTGTAAAAATAAAAACAGAAATAAAATAAAGTAGTGCATAAAGAATTAAAAAAAAAAAACTAAGATTAAAAAACAAAGGTTTCTACCTT
Organism: Suaeda aralocaspica; assembly: GCA_016808085.1. Taxonomy (NCBI): domain Eukaryota; kingdom Viridiplantae; phylum Streptophyta; class Magnoliopsida; order Caryophyllales; family Amaranthaceae; genus Suaeda; species Suaeda aralocaspica. The sequence goes on along the minus strand of PYUH01000186.1, from coordinate 123,134 downwards.
TTGAGTCTTGAAAAACTAAGCATAGACTCAACTTAAAATTTTACTCAGACTTAAACATTTCAATGGGAAGATTTTGGTGAGTCTTGTCTTAAGACATGTGGAGCACGTGGCTGAATCTTAAGCTTACCGCGGCTGAATCTTAAGCTTAAACAGGGCTATATATGCTCTAAGAAGTAAATTACATGACAAACTTGCAATTACCACTAAGACTTTGTCATCAAGAAAAAACAATGACTTAGCATTTTATCTTTTCTTTTAATTACACATTGAATGCCATGTAACTATTTATCTTATACAAATGACGGTGATAAATTGGTTCTACAACGAAGAGTTATCATCACCTTGCGAGCGTCAATGGGGAGTATCTAGAGGTAATCATGGGCCAGATTAGTTTCGAGTGGGGCCAACCATGAAAATAGATCCCATTTCTCGGACCGGGCCTAGGTCGGGACGAAACATCTTGAACAAAATAAGGAATATCTGCGCGGGTTTTCCTTTTCGAGCTGAGCCTAAAAATTTACCAAAATTCTTAATTTTAAGAAAACAAAGCCCACGAAGTTGTAATAAAAACCGAGTCAAATTAAAATTTAAGTCGGAAAAGTCTCGCTCAAAACCAACAAAATTTGGGCCGGGCTTGGTTGGGCTAGTGGGTCCCACTACCTTTGATTAGCTCTAAGAATATCCCTCCCAGCTCGAATATTTCATCCTCAAGAATCAAACTCGAGACCTTAATTAAGGAGCAAAAGACCATTAGCCACCTATGCCGAATTGCCGATCCCAGCAAGGACCGCAACAATTAAGTGTAAAAGATATATAACTATTAACTAAGGGGTGAAATATTCCATAATTTTTTCCCGTTCCTCAATTCCACACTAGTCACTAGACTCACTACCCCAGTTCCTCTTCTTCACTTCATCCGTCATTAATTGATTAGCATACAACGATTTCATTAGGGCTTTCGTCACCATAACTGCTGTGAAGTAATCGACCAAATCAAAAGTCTCATTTCAATTGAAGATTAATTTCTGTAAGTTCAATTCTTCATCAATCTCTTTTAATGAACCCTTTTATTAGGAGAAATTTTGCATATTTTTTCAAGAATAAAACCATCATTTCTACTGAATTTAACTATGGAAATTCAATTTCCATTATTTCCAGAAATACCCATTTCAGAAAACCCCCAATCTCAGACTCTAGGGTTTATGGGATTAATTGGGTACGTTTATTTTCGACGCAATTTAAGGATAAATATCCTGAATATGAAATGCCTTCTGTTACATGGGGTGTAGTTCAAGGTCGAAAAGAAAGACTAGTTTCCAAAGTTATTATATGTGATTATTTGAAGAGTTTAGGGATTTTGACTGATGAATTGGAAGATATTGAATTGCCTTCTACTGTTGATGTTATGAGGGAGAGAGTGGAATTTTTGCAGAAGTTAGGGTTGACTATTGATGATATAAATGAGTATCCGTTGATGCTCGGGTGTAGCGTTCGAAAGAATGTGATTCCGGTGTTGGGGTATTTGGAGAAAGTTGGGATACCCCGGCCTAAGATGGGGGAGTTTATTAAGAGATATCCTCAGGTGTTGCACGCGAGTGTTGTTGTTGAGCTTGTGCCGGTTGTGAAGTTTCTTCGCGGGCTTGATGTTGAGAGGGAGGATATTGGGTATGTGTTGCATAAGTATCCTGAGTTGTTGGGGTTTAAGCTTGAAGGGACGATGAGTACGTCTGTTGCGTATCTTGTTAGTATTGGGGTGAATCCGAGAGATATTGGTCCGATGGTGACACAGTATCCGTTTCTTTTAGGGATGAGAGTAGGGACTATGATTAAACCATTGGTTGAATACTTGGTTTCTTTGGGTTTGCCGAAGAAGATATTGTCGCGAATGGTTGAGAAGCGGCCGTATATAATTGGTTATGATCTGGAAGAAACTGTGAAGCCAAATGTAGAATGTTTGATCAGCTTCGGAATTAGTAAAAGAGAGATTCCTAAAGTTATAGCGCAATTTCCACCAATTATTGGGTTGCCTCTCAAGGCGAAGATGTCTAGTCAACAATACTTTTTCAACTTGAAGCTTAAAATTGATCCAGAAGGTTTTGCACGAATTGTGGAGAGAATGCCGCAGATGGTTAGCCTTCAGCAGCATGTGATTATGAAACCCGTTGAGTTTTTGGTAGCTCGGGGTGTGCCAATTGGAGATGTCGCAAAGATGGTTGTGAGATGTCCACAATTAGTGGCTTCTCATCTTGCTATCATGAAGAACAGTTTTTACTTCTTCAAGACTGAAATGGGTCGTCCTATAAATGAACTAGTGGAGTTTCCAGAGTACTTTACATATAGCTTGGAATCGCGGATTAAACCTAGGTATCAGAGACTACAGAGTAAAGGGATGAGGTGCTCCTTAGCGTGGTTTCTCAACTGCAGTGATAAGAGGTTTGAAGAAAGACTTCAGAAGTCTCATTTTGAATCTGAGAGTTCTGAATCTGAGAGTTCTGGTCCTACTTTCAACATGGGTGGGAAGTTAGATTTACCAGGAAATTCCAGTCAATACGTATCAGATGAAGAAGATGACAGTGACGATGAAGTGCTGTATAAGCGCACTGTTTCTCTCTAGTGTAGTTGTCTTGCATAAACTATGTACCACATATGACATATGACTACAGGTTTAATGGAAGTTAGTTTTATTGATTTTACAGTGCAGTATGCATGGTTTTAAACTAAGCTTGATAATTTTATTTAGTGGCGATACTATAAATTTTCATCATAATCGACTGAGGCAGTTTCTAGACATCTGCTTAGACACTAAAATTCAGCATCAAAACAAAAGAAAAAAAGATGATTAGCTGTTTCGTTAAAACCTTCACATATTAAGCCTCTTGCTTTTAACTTGTCTAGAGTTATCTACGCGTTGGTACACGGGGAATTTATGTGGTGTCTTTTGGATTGTCAGTTTCTTATTAAGGTATTAACTTCTTTTGGAATTTTTTGTATCTATGCTAAGTATAGTGGTTAATGCTGTTTAGGATAAGGAAATTGGTTGCTATAAATTGTTTGATATAGGTAATATCTCTGGAGTTGTTCTTTACTCCTTTAGAACTGTAAAATAGAAATTTCAGAAATGATCTGTCAGTGTGACAGACTACTCTATCTCATGGCATTTTATCTGACCTCCAAAGCGACTGGTTTGCTGTTGATGCCTTGATGGACCTTGAAATGCTGTGTTTTACTCTGTCAAGCAAGTTCTATCCTTTTTTAATGTGAATTCCATTTGTATTCCTGTCCATTGTATTTGTTATCTGGAAGTTTAGTACTTCTTGCATTACGCTTTACAGGCAACATGTGTACTCCATCTGCTTGAGCTGCATTATCTATCGACTCACCCCCATCTGTTTACAATTTTTCTTTTTAACCATTCTATGACCAAGATAGAGTCTAGTTTACTGTTTGAATTAGTGGGGCATTGACCCTGGGCCGTGGGGTTTAGGGGGTTATATGCTCACCCTCTTCTTTTCAGATGTTATTATATAAACTTGTAGTTTGAGCAGTAAAACACTAAAATTTGCCTTAAAAAATTTGGTCTCTAAATGTGTCTTTTCTTTGGCTGCTATCATGATCATTAGAAATATTTTATATCTACAGTACTGTATGTGGTTTACCTCCGTTTCCTATTAGTTGCAACAATTGAGTATTATTGCAGAGGAGAGGGAACCCCAGGGAAGGGCAAAAGTGATTTGGGGTGAGTTTTTTATTTTGTTGGTAGAGGAGATGATGGTTATCTTTGGTGGGGAAATAAGGGGGTATGAAGATTGGAGCAATTAGGGGTGTAGCTGTGTAAGTGGGGTCTACAAGAGGTTGGTTTGTTGACTTGCTGTGGCAGAATGCAGGAGGGAGAGTTTTTTTTTTGGGTGGGTGGGTGGCCTTATTAAGGTATTAATCCTTCTTTTTTTGGAATTGTCTTTTGCTTCTTATGTCCGTCCCCCCTAACAGTTATAGTGGTTTAATGCTGGTGTAGGAGTCAATCGTGAAATTTGGGCTTGCCTATACACAATTGTTTGATATACGGTATATCACCTTCGTGGGGTGTACGTTCTTTACACACACCTTAAGAAAATAACACTGTAAAATAGAACCATTCTAGGAAAATGATTTTCTGCCTGTGTTGGCTAGACGTACTCGTACTCATGCAGGTTTCTTGACCCTTCCATAAGCGATCTGGTTTGCTGTTGATTTGCCTTGATGGATCCTTGAAATGCTGGGGTTTTTACTTTCTGTCAACCAAAGAATTCTAATCAAATCTTTTAATAGCTAATTCCATTTGTACGTAATATTCCGATTTCCATGTGTATTGCGGCCAATGGGATAGTCAAATCAGGGGAAGGTTACGTGTACGTCTTCGCTACCAACGCTTTACAAGGCAACATGTGTACTCCCTGCTGAGCGCATTATCTACGACTCACACCCCCATCTGACAATTTCTTTTTACCATTCATGACCAAGATAGAGTCTAGTTTACTTGTTGAATTAGTGGGGGCTTTGACCCTGGGCCGTGGGGTTTAGGGGGTTATATACTCCCCTTCTTTTTGAGTATGTAATATTAAACTTGTAGTTGAGCAGTAAAACACTATAAAATTTGCTCTAAAAAAATGTGTCTCTAAATGTGTCTTTTCTTTGCTCTATCATGATCATTAGAAATATTTTTATATCAGTACTGTGGTATTTATTTTACCTCCGTTTCCTATTAGTTGCAACAATTGAGTATATTGCATGCAGGGAGAGGGAACCCCAGGAAGGGCAAAAGTATTTGGGGTTTGAGTTTTTTGTGGATAGAGGAGATGAGGGTTATCTTTGGTGGGGAAATAGGGGGGGTAGAAGATGGAGCAATTAGGGGTGAGCGGTGTAAGTGGGGTCTACAAGAGTTGTTGTTTGGACTGTTGCTGGGGCAGAATGCAGGAGGGAGAGTTTTGGTGTGGTGGTGGGGTA
>PYUH01000186.1:91548-105254 GCA_016808085.1 Suaeda aralocaspica | reverse complement strand
GGGGGGGGGGGGGGGAGAGAGAGAGATTGGGTGCATGTAAAGAAATAAGCTGAAATATGGGAAATTTGATTTTTTGAAAGGCCGAAATAGGGAATGAGGGAGGAAGAGAGACGAGTTTGAATAAATAGTGAAGGAGCAAGATACATTAAAATAATGGAAGGAAGAGGAAGAAGTTGCAGAATATAAAGAGAGAAAGAGAGACTGTTGGTAAATATGAGGATGCAAAACAAAAAACAGAAGGTGATTTATGCATTAAAAGAGAAGAAAGCAAAAACACGAGCAATTTGACCTTTGTTTTGTTTTTTGTTTGTTTTTGCCGGAGTGCTGTTGTTAATTGATTTTTAAGGTACTAACTGACATTTTGACCAATAAATCAAAACTAGCTCTCAATAAGAATGTAAAATGAGGTATTTTTTGACAAAGTATCCTTGTTGACATAATTAAAAAAGAAAGAAAAAAAATTTTGCTATTCAAAGGAACCTGGTAATTGAAGGTATTTAGCAATGGTAGAAGATGAAGTTCTCTCTTAGAATTTTTTTTTCCCCCCTCAATAGGATTTGTCTCTGTCTGTTTATTTTGGAGAAAATTTTGCAATATTTTGTCATGTATGATTCTTGTATATACTATTTTGTGGCAGTGCAGGATCTACCTTTTATTCAGAACATTGAAAAGAGATTTCAAAGTGCTAGCAATTTATTGGATGAAAGACTAGGAAATTGCTTTAAAGATGGTCTAAAGCATCGAGATGAAAACGCAATATACAATTGCTTACGTGCTTATGCTGCCATTGATAATACTAGAAATGCAGAAGAAATTTTTCGAAAGACCATTGTTGCTCCCCTAATAGAGAAGATTATTCCCCATGGGTCGTCAGGATTGGTTGGTGTGGCTTCAGGTGATCAACTAGAGGATGATTTCCGAGAAATAAAACAGTGTATTGAGAAAGACTGTACATTCTTGCTGAGAATTTCTTCAAGAGGTATGTGGTTTATGGAACAGCCCATTCTATGTAGTGTTTTTGTTGGATTCAGTTGGTGTGGCGCAATTTTGTAAGATGATATTACATCTTACAGTATTCTAGCTAACGAACTTGTTATCAGTTTCTGAAGTTGACCTCATTTATTGAACTGCTGTCCCCATCATTGTCTCTTTGAGTATGATTATATAATTTACTGGAATTTTGTTTAAAAATAAATTGATGCATTATTTGTTTCTGTACATTTTTATGTCTATTCTCTCAATAATTCCCCTACTTAATATTTGGACATTATCAGAAGTGGTATTATTATTATTTGATTAATTTTGTTTCAGTCATTTAGATGTTGCTTTTTTATGTGTGCAGATAATTCAGGTTTTCATGTGTTTGACTTTTTGGCCAATTCGATACTCCAAGAGGTTCAGTCTGCAATTCAGAAAGCAAAGCCTGGGGCTTTCTCACCTGGAAGGCCTACAGAATTTTTGAAAAACTATAAATCCAGCTTAGATTTTCTGTCTTATTTGGAAGGTAGGATTTCATAGCTTGAATACTTGCTATGTATACATGCATTTTAAAAGACTGCCTTATCATACCTTTTGTTGGACATTGTGTATGTTTGAGTCTGATAATAAAGTTACGTTGTTAAGGTTACTGTGCATCCAGATATGCAGTTTCTAAATTCAGAGCAGAGCCCGTATATGCTGACTTCATGAAGCAATGGAATCTTGGAGTCTATTTCTCATTGAGGTATCATATGCAACTTAGATTTCTATGAATGTGAGAGAATAACCATAGTTTATGGTACTGAGTGGTGGAATTCAATTAATTTAGGTTTCAGGAAATAGCAGGGGCTTTGGATTCTGCACTTGTGGCTCCCAGCCTGGTAGTGGTCCAAAATTCACGTCGTGAGGATGGCAATGCTCCAGCTTTGATTTTGAAACAAAGTGTGACTCTTATGGAGAGTTTGAGGTCCTGTTGGGGTGAAGATGTGCTTGTCGTTTCTTGCTCTGACAAGTTTCTTCGTTTGTCGTTGCAGCTTCTTTCAAGGTTGTGGAAAATGCTGTTTTGATTTCCTAAGGCTAATAGTTCATTAGTCTCTCCTTCATGGTTGACTCAGTTGACTAAATGTTGAACAGGTTTTCCAGTTGGTTGTCTCACGGACTCGATGCTCGAATGGCGGGGCATACAAATGCAATCCCTGGATCTGAGTGGGCAATCTCTGCCGGACCTGAAGATTTTATATATGTATGAATTTTTTACCTTCTTTTTTTCTTCTTACGCTTTATTGATATCTCTTTATATAATTTAAAAGTACTTTGCATGAGGAGCCTCCAAAACCTAAATGGAGGCCTTTCATTAATCCTTTAAAAAAAAAAACTTCTAACAGTTTTATACAAAGCAGTTATTGATTTAACTCCAAACCCCCAATATTGAAAATTGTGTGCACTTAAAAAAAGCCCCTCCAACTAACTACTTCACGTTATTATCCCAATGTAACTATACTTTAAAAAAAAAATTCAATAATAATAAAAGCTCCTCTACACCATTCATAATACATGCAAAAAAATATATAGTGCAAAAAAAGCCATGCGATCCAACTCAAATCTTAAACATCTATTATACTTCCTCCGCTCCATATTACTTGTAACGTTGGCAATTTTAGGAAGTTCCAAATTACTTGCAATGTTACCCTTTTTAGTAACTTTTTATAACCAAGTTAAAAAATACCCTTACTTTCTCCATTTTTGTAAATCCGTGACCCACTTAATATCACTGTTAAAAGTTTTAATACTTTTAATAATTACTCGTAAACTTATTGCTAACTAATTTTTTGGGCTTAGAGCCTTAGGCACTTTACTATAATTACTGCTCCAATATTTTCAAAGCCTAATAGTTGAAGGTGTGCCGTTGTCATCTTGCATAGTTGCATGTATCATTTTCTCAGCAAAAAATATATTAGTTGAACAATTTACCATTGAAACTGAAGATCACCCTTTTATGTCCAAAGAACTTTTGTTACCTGAAACGTTTTATATTAGTTTCAAATGATATGTTCTTTGGTTTGTGTAACTAATTTTGGTTTGGTTAATTTTGGGTATTATTTCAATTTTCAAATTCTTTTTACTTTTTTTGGCAGAAAAATTTTGTTTTAATTATATTTTGCTTGATTATGATTATGATTTTTGGACTTCGTTTTGCTTGATTTTGGTATATGGTTGAATTTGGATTTTCTTTATATTAGGATTTGGTTGATTTTACAGCAGTTTTTTAATGCAATAGTTTTGTGTAATATGGGGGTATATCAGTAAACATATCACCTAAAAGCAATAAAGCAAAAGTTGGGTGAACAGTGAAAAATCTCCTCTATGTTGCAAGCATTTCGGAACACAGAGTAAGTAATGATAATAATAATAATAATAATACTCCTACAACTTTTCCTAACAATTAAATGAATTAATAATTATAATAAAAAATTTCATGATAGACAATTAAAATGATAAAGTAACCCATAAAAAATTTCACGATAGACAATTAAACTGATAAAGTAAAAATTTCTCCTACTAATTTGTCCTACAACTTCCCTTTACCTATTTAAAAAATAATTTATTTCTTAGTCATAAATTTTTCTTATTAATATATGTATATACTTCTTTCGCTCCAATATAATTGCAACACTTAATGTTTCAACACTATTCACAAGCATTCATATGATTAGCTTTTGTGTTCAATACACTTAGAAAAATATAGTCATATGAGATCTCTTTGGATTCGTCTCGATGTATAGTTCAATCAGTCAGTCACTCAGAATCTTAATCCCAAAATTGGGGTTGACTACATGAACCAAAAGTAATCATTCCATATGGTCATCCACATAAATTTTCCTCCTCCATCCCCTGCGATCCAAGAATGTCATTCTCCTGTAAACCTAAAAGCTCCATATCCTTTCTAATCCCTTTCCATCAAGTCATTTTCGATCTCCCCCTACCTCATTTGGTATCTCCATGATCCCACACCTCCACTCGTCGCACCGGGGTACCTTAGGTCTCCGTTTCACTTGTCCGAACCAACGCAAGCGATTTTCTCTTAATTTGCTTGCAATGTCTGTGACACCAACTTTTCCGCGTATGCCCTTAGAGTGTTCTCGCACACCCATCTCAACATCCGCATCTCCGTAGCTCCTACTTTTTAAATATGCTCCTTGTAAGCCCAACATTCTGTACCGTAGAGCAACCGTAGAGCAACACAGGCAACACTCGTCTTATGGTCTTATGGCAGTCCCGTAAAATTTCCCCTTCAACTTTAATGTGATCCCCGTGGCTGCTCTCCATTTAAGCCATCCTGATTTAATCCTATATGTCACATCTTGGTCAATATCACCATTCTTTTGGATAAATGATTCGAGATATTTAAAACATTCCCCAATATCTAGGACTTTTTTGCCCAACCTCACCACCTCATCACTAAACCCCTCTCTCAGTCCCAAAGTGGCATTCCATATATTCCGCCTTACTTCGACTTAGCTGAAACCTTCTAACTCCAACCTTTGTTTCCATTGTTCTAATTTGGCATTAACCCCCTCTTTAGTTTCATCCACTAATACGATATCATCCACAAACAACATGCACCATGGTACCTCATTTTCACTTCATCTATAACCACTGGAACTAGAAAAGTGCTTAACGCCGACCCTCCGCGGCTTGGCGCAACCCAATTGTTATAGGAAAGTCCCACCACAAGTCCTAACATTTGTGGACACCTCTCGATACATATCATTAAGCAGGTCAATATACTTTCGTGGTATACCTTTCTTCATCATTGCCCACCAAACTACATCTCTTGTAACCTTGTCATAAGCATTCTCTAGATCAATGAAAACCATTTGGAGGTCCTGTAGCGCTACATTGTTTTTGTCTCGATATATAGTTAATTAAAATTTAATTTTTATAATTTTTACCGTGACAAAACTCGAGATATTCATAGTTTACTTTATGCATTGGAAAGCGTGAAATAGGAAGTGTTGCAATTATATTGGAGCAAAAGATGTATATTGTATATATGTATGTTAGGAAACACTTCCTAACATACATATATATACAACTAATACAGTTTTTTTCTTTCTTTTCATAATAGACTATTTTTATTTGTTGATAACTATAAAACTTTTACATTTTTTTTTTTTACATATTACAAATATTTAAGGTTACAGAAGAAGGACCAAAAAAACATTCAACACCTCCAATGCAACAAAATTCAACCATATTAATGAAAGCTATGGGGTTATAATCTAAATTATAAATTACTTCATAGTTATTTTTTGTATATATTTTAAATAAACCGGTGCTTTTGCATCGGCACAATCTAGTTGAGAAAAAAAATGAAAAGCTAGATATAGTTTTCACATGCTTGACGCACCACTCCCATTTGGCCATTTCTTAACTCGTACCCACCACATACCATATACATGATTCGCATAATTTGCCGCTTGCCAATGTGGTGTGTGGAGGGTGCTGGCATAGTTTCTTTGCTTTTGGTGGTTTGCCCCTTCCTATGTTCCTTGATCTTTTTCACACACATTGCACACTGATCTCACTCTCGCATTTCCGGCTTATATTTTAGTGATGTACATGGGCTTGTGACAGGAGTGTTGGGCTTGATTGCAGATTAATACTTAACAAGCTATGCTGAACTGGTTTTCAGGTTATTCATGATATTAAGCTCCTTGTGGACGAGGTTTGTGGCGACTACGTTGGACATGTTATGGAGCTCCTTTCTTCCTGTCCTCCTGAAGTTCTGGATCCTGTCAAACAGAGCATATTGCTGAGTGCAAAATCGCTGGAAAATATGATATCTCCAGTGTTAAAGTTGATTGTAGATGTGCTAGTTGAGAAGTCTGTTGAGGTGAGCTACGTTTTTTGGAATCAATTCTAGACACAAGAATGAATTTGAAGATGCAATGATATCTTAAATCTCGGAAACCAAAAGATGTGGTTAAAAATAATTTGAAAAGGTTAATGATTTGATGTTGTTCAGTGTTGCTGCTATTTGTATTACTACCATAGCAAACTTGATTGCTTGTTTATCTAAGCTTGTGCTTTCTTTATAACTTATTTATATCTGTTTTAATTGTTTTTGTTTGAACCTAATTCAACTCTAAAAATTGTTACGAAGTAATTTACATATAGGAAATATGACTTCAATAACAGAATTAAAAAGAAAAATGCATATCTATACTCCCTCCATATTTTATTTGTTGTTACATTTTCCTTGAATGGTTCTTTTAATTTAGTTGCTACATTTTTCTTTTAGTATGTGGCATTCTACCTATTCTACCTTGATTTTGTCATCCTACTTTATACTTTTAGGTGGTCCTTACCAATCCGTATATGCCTAGGTTCTAATGAAATCTATTATGTGGCCAACTAATTTGGTACTGAAGGAGTAGTTGTTTTCTGAGTAATGAGCTGTTAATTATTTAAACAAGTTCATAATGTTCTTTATGCATGATGTACTGCAAGCAGCTTATGTGCGTATCTAGCTTTCTGTGCTAGTCATCCATAGCACTGGTCATGAGATTTTTTTTTTTTTACATGAGAACTGTGAGAGCTTTGTAATGAGACCTTGCAATTCAAAACTCATGAGAATGAACATACTTATTTTAAAAACTTTTCAGACTAGGAGTTTACTGAACAAAGTATTTATTGCATTTATGGCTATAAAGATCTGTGTGGACCATTTTCTTCTAATTGTTGCTGATAAATACTGATCTATATATTCAGGCCCTACTTCAAGTGAAGGGAATTTCTGCAACATTTAGGATGACCAACAAACCATTACCTGTCCGGCATTCTCAATTTGTTTCAGCGATACTTCACCCTCTCAAGGTAATTCTTAAATAGCCAGGCAGTTTCAGTTCCTTCCCCACCTTTCAAGTCGATTGAGCTTTTCTGATATGAAAACTTTGCTATAAATATATACTTGATGTCTGGGTATTGAACTTCTGAAAGACCCACTTTTGAAGGTGATTTTAATATCATGCGAAATCTTATAATTGGCTTCACCTATACAAAAAAATATGCAAACAAACTTTTCCTTGTGTGAAATGAAAATTAAATTACGCTTGTTTTGCCATAAAACGTCTTACTCTCTCTGCCAGAAGCGCATATCAAAATAAAGAGAGAAGGCAAGGATTTCTGTATAGTGAATTAAACAGCACATATGTCATAGGTGTTCCTGGAAGGTGATAGAGCTACAACTTATTTGGATGATGCAACAAAAAAGGAGCTGCTACGAGGTACAGCATTTGAGATCACCAAGCGTTATAATGAGTTGGTCACTGAGGTAGTTAATGTGGTATGTTTGCTAACTTTCATCAGATACAGAAGCTTGTTTTCAATTACCTTGTGAATTGAAATGTTCTGAATTGAGTCTTGATTATATTTTTCCAGGCAAGAAAAACTGACAATTCACTACTAAAAATACGCCAAGGTGCACAAAGGCGAGCTGGAGGAAGCTCTGATGTGTCAGACGGTTCAGAACATAATATATCTAATACTGATAAAATGTGCCTGCAGTTGTTCATTGATATACAGGTACATACTCTACATCCTTTTTTGTACGGAAAAAAATTAAAAAGAAAACCTACTTTGTCAGTCATTTTATAATGTATTTATGTTCCTCTAATTCGGGTTTGGCCTAAATGTGGTGGAAACGGTCATAACCTGATGTTCGAGCAGTAATTATCAATCTCTGACACAAATTTGGGTTTCTGATCCAAACTGGGTTTACCACAAAAGTGGAAATTGGATTCATGTAACTGTGGTTGTTTTTTTGCTTATCAGGAATACGGACGTAATTTGGCCGCCCTTGGAGTTGATGCTACTGGTATTGAAGATTACGTATCACTGTGGAACTGTGTGGCTCCTGCAGAAAAGCAAGACAGAATAATCTTATAGTCATTTGTTTAGCTATGTTGATTATACGATTCTGCTGAGAATAATTGTTCCATATACCCATTTCTCATGGTAGTTCATAGATGTAAATTGTTTTTTATATATTTTTTTCTATACTAAAGTAAGAATTGTTGACATCATCCTTGTACATGTGGAATTAACATTCATTTAAGGGATAGAATTTTGGTTTCACTTTAGTTTTGGGGACTCAAATTTATTTGTTTAGGTTTAGACGACTAATATTAAACTACAAAAGCTACTACAAAAAACATTTAGTCAAAACCACATGAAAAGCCAAAAATAAAAATAAAATAAAAAAAGCTAATTGTTCATTCTTATTGCGAAATCTAGTTACTAAATATCCAAATAAATTGTTCATATGGTAGATTATCAACTATAGAATTCCTTCTATCGTGTGTAAGTGAAGTAATATTTTTCTATTAACCCCATGATGTATGGAAACACCTTGTATCCACCCCAATGTATGCAATTTTGATCGGTTTACATTAGAATTATAGGGATCTCGAACAAATTTTCAAGGTATTAAAAGTAATAAGACATTCTCAGGATATGGAAAATGACTAATGATTTGTTTTTTCTGAATCTCTCCACAAATGGGAAAAAGACTAATGATTTGTTTTTTTGATGCTGAGGTCAGATGTGGGAGATTATGGGTTCACCTAGAATACTTGATAAGAAAAAACAAGTCGGAAACTAGGCGTGGCCAAGGACAACCCTCTTAACTAGAAAACAAGTTGAATGCTGTTTTTGCACAGTTTTCAGAGGTTCCTGATCCCAAAAGTTAAGTTACTGAAAATTTTACACGTTGCACCAATGATTAATATATGAACCTCGGACAAATTTCTAGGGTTCAAAAGGCAACAAAACAGTCCCAAGGCAGCAAAAAAAAAAGATAATGCGACCTTTTTTCATAATCTCCTTAACAAGGGAAAGTAACAAGCCTTTTGAGGTTGAAACCGAATATGGGAGATCTTGGGTTAACCTAGAACCCTTAGTAAGAAAAAATAGGCATAAACTAGACGAGGCCCCGAATAATCCCTCGAAAGTCGAAAACGAAGGCTTTTATCCACAATTTGTAGAGGTTTCAAGGTCTTGAAAACAAAATTAATGAAAATTTTATACTGTGCTCCTAGCTTAAAAGTAGGGACTTCTGACAACTTTTACGATGTTTAAAAGGCATTTAAATAGTTCCGAGAGAGCGAAAAAAGACTAATGTGGCTTTTTTGAAATCTCTCTGAACTAAAATAATTATAAGAATCTTTTTTGGGTTGAAGACGATGTGGGAGATCCTGTGTTGACCTAGAACATTTGGGAAATAAATGGAGCGAAAACTAGATGGGGCCTTTGTCAGTCCCCCCCTAAAGCAGAAAACGAAGGTGATTATACATAATTTTTTCAGGTTTTGGGATCCCGAAAATAAAATTTTAAAAAATTTTACATGGTACCCCAGGGATCAAAGTAGGCACCTCGGACAACTTTTCGGAGTATTAAAGGAGATAAGGCAGTCCGAAAAAGACGAATATGACATTTTTTCGAAAACTCAATGAATAGGGAACATAACAAGTTTTTTGGGGTTGAAATAAGACATGGGGGGTTTTGGGTTCACTTAGAACATTTTGGTAAAAAAACAAGGGATAATCTAGATGGGGCTTAGGATAGCCCTCCGCAAGTCGAAAACGATGGATATTATTCGTAGTTTTTGGAGGTTCTTCAGTCCGGGAATTAAATTGTCGAAAATTAAACAAGGTTCCCCGAGGGCCGAAATAGGGATCGTAGACAGCTTTTCAAGGTTCAAAAGGTGATAAGGCACTCGTGTGAAAGTGAAAAAGACTAATAAGACCCTTTTCAAAATAAATCTGAAAAGGGAATACAACAAGTTTTTAAAGCTGAAAGCAGACGTGCGCGCAGGCACTGGGGGCTAGATTCATCTAGAATACTCGATAAAAAAAATAGGGACTAAGTGAGGCACAAGACAACACTGGAAATAAAATTGTCTATCATTTTACACAATGCCTCTAGTTTCAAAACAAGGACCTCAGACAACTTTTGAGGTTCAAAATGCAATAAGATGTTCCTAGGATAGTGAAAGTACTATTGTGGCCATTTTACGGAATCTCTTTAAAGATGGAACATAACAAGTATTTTGAGGATTTGAACCTCGGCGTGGGGGTCCAGGGTTCACCTAGAACACTCTGTTAACATGGGGTTCAAAAGGCGATAACACGGTTGTAGGAGAGCAAAAAACATTAATATGACATTTTCTCGGAATCTCTTTAAAAAGGGAACATAACTAGTTTTTTTTTAGGCTGGAACCGGACGTTGGGGGCCCTAGGTTCACCTAAAACACTTAGTAAAAAAAGGAGTGGAAACTAGGCAGTTCTTGGACAACCCCAAAAGTAGAAAAAGAATGATATATTATCCACAGTTTTTGGAGGTTTTGGGATCCCCAAAATAAAATTGTCGAAAATTTCATACGTTGCCCCTAGGTTCAAGATAGAGACCTCGTAAAGCTTTTTGAGGTACAGAAGGCGACAAAATTCGGTCCTGGGAGAGCGAAAAACACTAATTTGGCATTTGGTCTAAAACTATTTAAAAAGGGAACATAACAAGTTTTTTTTTTCGAGGCTGAAGCACGACATGGGATTCTTGAGTTCACCTAGAATATTTGGTTAAAAAAAGGGGGCAGGAAACTCGAATGGGCATGGGATAGCCCTCCACAAGCCGAAAACGAAGGGTATTCATCCAAAATTTTTAGAGGTTCCACAGTCCCAACAATAAAATTGCCGACAAATTTACATGGTGCCCATAGGTTAAAAATAAGGAACTCAGATATCTTTTCAAGGTTCAAAAGGCATTATATGGTTCCAAGACACCGAAAAGGATTAATGTGACCTTTTTTCAAAATCTCCAAAGAGGAAACATATACTACCTCCCTAAACGATTAGTTGCAACAAACTTTTTTTTTTTTAATACACACAAATATTACCCCTTTGTTGCAATTAATCGTTCACAAAGATAGTGAGTTTTTGAGAAGTTGAAATCCAATGTGTGGTGGTGGTTGGGGCGCGCGGGGGGGGTGGGGGGTGAGGTGGGGTTCACCTAAAACAATTGGTAAAAGAACAGGACGGAAACGAGATGAGGCCGGACAACCCCCGAAGGGGAGAATGAAGGATATTGTCCATAGTTTTCGAAGGTTCTGGGGGTAGAAAATACACAGTATTCTTAAGGTCAAATATGGACTCGGAAACTCGGGGCAAAAGGCAAGAAGACGTCCCATGGCAGCGAAAAAAACAATGTTGGGTTTTTCCAGAATCTCTTAGACATGGAACTATATATTTAGGTGAAACCAGACGTGGGGATTCATAGGTAAAAAAAGAGGGGGAAACAAGATAGAGGCCTGAGACAGCCCCGTACGCCAAAACTAATGGTATTCAAAGCCGAGACCGAGGTCTTAGAATTAAAATGTCGAAAATTTACATGGTGCCCCTAGGGATAAATAGGGACCTAGACACCTTGGGGTCAAAAAGCGATAAGACTATCCCGGGAGAGCCAAAAAAAAACAATGGTGGCCTTTTCGAACTTTGTGAAAAGTGACATAACAAGTTTACAGGATGAAACGGGAGTTGGGGTCCTGGCACACCTAGAACGGCCTGGATAGCCTCCCCCACACACCAGAACGGCCGTTCGTACCCAAATACCCTCAAAATACTTCCCGTGGAGGAAGCAACCATCCAAGCACTGATATAGTAGCTAATAAGTTTGACTGGTGATTGCAGTGCAATGCCCTTAATTCAAATTGCCCCCTTAAGTTATTACAGTAGTAAGACAAAGTGACGAAGGATTCCAGCTAGCGACCGCGTCTCATTAGCGCAGCACGGCCTCACATTGCGGTTCATTGCATGGGCGCAACAGCGATGTTATGAAGGACAAAAAACAAGATACTACTTAGCTAAGTCACATTCTATTTTGTTTTAGGGTAAATGGATAATTAGGGTCTATAATAGGGAAGTTTAATGTTTGAAAGTTGGAGTTATATGCAATAATACGCGAGTACCCGTAACCCAGCCCGCCGAATTCGGTACTCGATTTGGGGTACCTAGATGTCGGGGGAGTGGGAGTAGGAAAGGTGCACAAATGCCGCCGCATCTGCAGGTACCCCAATGAACACCCCAGTAGAACGGGCATGGACAAACCCCAGAAGCATACAATAAATGTAAGCTTCAAATAGAACAACCAACAGATCGATGACAATATGCTAAGTATAACCCTACCAAAAAACAAGCTAATACACTATGGTATGACAAGACACAAAAAGGACATGGATCCTAATTCCTGACTATATAAAGTCATTGATAAGGATTGAGGAATCCAGTGCTACAACCAGAGCGCAGCCAGCAGGTTGGCAACCAACGTCTAAGCCCCACATACATGATTCAATGGTCAAACCCCAGAGCTAAAAATGGCGAAGTGCATCGCAAAAAAGGCCATGGGTCGGAAGGAAAATGCTCATCGCAGGATGGAGTGACTTGCCCCCAAGTAGACAATAGGGTGGCCCAGGCATGAGAGAAGGGGCCAACTTTCGGGGCTCTGCTCGCACCTGCTTGCAGTCGGCAACAGACAGCAGAACCCCCAGACCCCACAATACAGAGGCGGAGAGACTGAGAGCCAAAGTCACTGGAAGCTGCGACACAGAGAATAGGGGCGGCACAAAACCATGCAAAGGCTTGAAATAAGGAGCCACACAACTAAACGGGGAGACGGAGACGTGTGGGGGGTGGTAAAAAGGGGCCGGGCTGGTAGAAAACTCAGGGCTCGCAAGTGATTGTGTGGGGACAAGTCAACACACTGGCCTAAAATGGGCCAAAGGAGAGTAGTAGTTCGAGGGATAGGTAATAACACATGAATGTTGGACAACTGACCTGCATATTGTTTGGACCAAGAGCCCACAAGGGATGCATGTGGCCGAGCGATTGAAGGCCACTCCCAAAGGCTTGAGGATACCTGTCCAGAGAGCCTACGCCCTGACAACTGAAATCTGTCATGCAGCCTCTCCACGCAACCAACACGCTTGACTTGCGCAGGCTTCCTCTATCCGTGTTGCTTGGGGGGCGCTAGAAGAAATTGGAATTGCATCAAACTTCCCCGGTTCATGCACTCGACCCGCCTGTTCGGGCGGGAAGTCCTCCCATGAATGGAGAAACTTTAACGTACGTTGCGGCTGCACCAAAGGGCTGATATGCAGAATGCTCACACTGAGCCGTCAGGGGGCGTGCAAGGAGAACTTGCTGCGTCATGCGAAGCAACAGAACCTCAAACCTGTTCAAGGATCCTATATAATCACTATCATCGGCAGCCTCAGTACGTAACGGAGTACTTAGAACAGAGGAACTGTAAAAAGTTCCACATGTGACTTCACAACAAGTCTAGGCAACTAACCACATTCGAGGGGGGTTGTTCAGAGGTAATAATAAAAGTATTCGTGGGAGGCAGGATATCTATATCGAATAAACAGAGAAGAAACACATTCATAGTGGTGCTCTAAGTATTCAGAAAGATACGTGAGTCAAATCAAAATGAGAACCAGTTGTTCCTAACGAGTATACTTGTATCCCATCCAGTCCAGATAGTGGAACCACAACCATCTAGGATGGAATATCAACTGAAACAAGATGACCACAGAAAATCATATTTGAAAGAATAGCGGTTTGCTCTAGAGACCAATCCTACACAGGAAAAAGTGGGGAAGGGCTGGGCCAGAG
>PYUH01000186.1:59578-81840 GCA_016808085.1 Suaeda aralocaspica | reverse complement strand
AGAGTATATTCGGCGAAACGTTCCGAGGTAGGAGGCTATGTCAACATAGTATTAACTATCCCGGAAAATAATAGCTGACCAAAGAAGAGGACAGTACGAAGCCAGACTCCTTCCTACCCCCCTCTTCAGCGGTTTCATAAATTGTCAAGGAATACAAATAATCCTTAACACATCTCTCAAGAATCCTTTGAACATGTCATCAACTTGTATCTAAGTAAGGCAGATCAGCAGTTCAGCACATTAGTCCGATTCTATTCCTTTCTTCATCTTCCCACCGACACTGTTTACAAGCTACTTCATAAGATTTATTGATTAACCTAGCAGACTGATGAGGGAAAAAATGCAAGATGCTTGGTACAATAGTCTTAAGGCTCACAGCTTCAAGTGCTTCGCAATTTACATATAAGCTTTTTGATAGGATGCACTTTTACTAGGATCCAGAGAATAAACAAAGGCCATCCTTGAAGAAAACAAGAGTACTGAGAATGATTTTACAAAATGCAACTTTGTATCAAGGCATTCAAACTCAAAATCATTCGGCTACTAATTGGATTCAACCAAGCTTATATCAACTATATGGAATTAGTTGAAATGAGTTCCGTGTGAGCAACAAGAAACACTTTCTTTTGTATCTAGCTCTACAAATCAGATGCCAGCATATTGAAGTACACGTCTGCACAATTTCTCATACTTTTCTGTCAGTTTTCCTCAATTCATTTGTTGGGAATTATAAAATGATCTCAATAAGTAAACTTAATTAATATGGCCACTTTCCGACTGAATACCCTGATGAAGTTTAGAGACCATTAAAAATCTTAGACAAGAAAAGTGACAGCCCTAGCTACTAGCTTATCATTTTAACCTTTTCAACTTGAGGTTCTAACCCAAATTTCCAAATATTTTAATTTAGATATGGAAAAAATATTCAGAATCCTGCATGAAGATTACTTCAAACCTCAATATCACACTTTTCAAACAACCTCTAATCAAAATCCTTTGTATTCCAACTTCTCCATATCGTCTAATGAGTGGCAACGACAACTAAGACGAAAACACATATTCAGGCACAAAATCCATTAACATGTACACTATCAGCAATTCATGACTATCCACTTATCCATACCAAATTACTTTACAAATTCTATCCAATACCATCATTTACTTTAGGCAATACCATCATTATTACCCACCACCAAACAAGCCGTAAACCGCTTAGCAACTCAAACACAATTTAGTGAGAATCTAACACTCAAATTCAAGAGCTCATCCTAACTTAAAAGTTAGAATAATTTCGAATTTACTTCACAAGCAAATGCAACAACAAAACCTACCTCTCAATATACAAGAGCTAACTAAAGATACCAAATTCAACCCACTTACATGTATCTCCAAACAAAAAAAAATCCCAAATTCAAAATAATTAAAAATTCAAACATATAACAACCATATTAAATGAAACCATCTTCTTAAAAAACTAAATTAAATGCAAAAAATTGCCCCTAATATACAAGAGCTACCAAAAGAAACCAAATTAAACCCCTACAGAAATTTCCAAACAAAAATACCCAATTTCCAATTAATTGGAAATCAAACAAAAATTGAAAAACTGCAACTAACAACACTTATAAAATAATATAAATTTCAATTTAAATATTACAAAAAAGAAAAAGTGAAGAATTCAAACCTAAATTACGAGAAGCACCAACAGAGCAAGAATGTAGCGTTTAATAAGTTTAGGACGATAAGAAAAACTACAAGGGCAAATTGATACAGCTGTAAAGCCGCCATTGTTAAAGCTTCAAAAAAAAATTATAAAAAATAGTAAAAAAAAATTCAAAAATTAATGGAAAAAACTAAAAATGAGTTTATTATTTAATGGAGAAACAAGAGTAAAACCCTTAAGATAATGCAGTGAGAATAGGGTTTTTGAGAGATGTTTTCGAAGGAAAAGGAAAAGGAAAAATGAAAATATCTCTCTTATCGTTTTAGCTATCGTTTAAGCTTGAGTGTTTAAGAGATTTTAGTAAGAAAATGGACAAAACCTCATCACGTGAGTAACTGTGGGTTCAGTAGTTGGCACGTGACCTTAAAATGAAAATAAGAACATTATTAATGAGATGGAAAAGAGAAAATAATAGATAATTAGGAAATGAAACTACCATAAAAGAAAAGGGAAAACAAGAAAAGAAAAACAGAAAAGGAAATTAAGAATACCCTAAAAAGGTAGGAAAAAGAAAACGGAAAAATTGACTGAAAAAAAAACAAAACCAAAACGAAAAGGAGGGAAAAAAATTTAAAGTTTCGAGGCATTAGAGGATCGAACCCTCAACACAATGGTGTATAATGTGTTGAGCAAGTGTAGAAGCATATTCCATCGAAGCACTTGTGCCTTTGAACATAATTGCTAAAACCTAATATTTCTTTTTCTTAGATACGGTTTGTTTGTCTTCGGTTGTAGTTTTGGAATTTGGGTTACGAAAAATACTTTTCCTCCGTTCTTGATTGCGAAAAGCTTAGGTGGTGTTCATTGTGTCCAAAGTGTGCAAGCTTTGCTTAGGCGGTGTTCACTAATTCGTTAGTGAGATTGCCTTGTCCATCTCTCTCTCCTTCGACCTATAATCGAACACGCTCCTTTTTTGGGGGGGGGGGGGTGGTATGAGTATTCGGCTAAACGTCCCTATGTTAGGAGCCATGGCAACATATATAACTATCCCTTACAAATAAATATACCAAACTACTCTTACATACATAATCCCTTAACACATCTCTCAAGAATCCTTTGAACATGTCATCAACTTGTATCTAAGTAAGGCAAGATCAGCAGTTCAGCACATTAGTCCGATTCTATTCCTTTCTTCATCTTCCCACCGACACTGTTTACAAGCTACTTCATAAGATTTATTGATTAACCTAGCAGACTGATGAGGGGAAAAAATGCAAGATGCTTGGTACAATAGTCTTAAAGGCTCACAAGCTTCAAGTGCCTTCGCAATTTACATATAAGCTTTTTGATAGGATGCACTTTTACTAGGATCCAGAGAATAAACAAAGGCCATCCTTGAAGAAAACAAAGAGTACTGAGAATGATTTTTACAAAATGCAACTTTGTATCAAGGCATTCAAACTCAAAATCATTCGGCTACTAATTGGATTCAACCAAGCTTATATCAACTATATGGAATTAGTTGAAATGAGTTCCGTGTGAGCAACAAGAAAACACTTTCTTTTGTATCTAGCTCTACAAATCAGATGCTCAGCATACTTGAAGTACACGTCTGCACAATTTCTCATACTTTTCTGTTCAGTTTTCCTCAATTCATTTTGTTGGGAATTATAAAATTGATCTCAATAAGTAAACTTTAATTAATATGGCCACTTTCCGACTGAATACCCTGATGAAGTTTAGAGACCATTAAAAAATCTTAGACAAGAAAAGTGACAGCCCTAGCTACTAGCTTATCATTTTAACCTTTTCAACTTTGAGGTTCTAACCCAAATTTCCAAATTATTTTAATTTAGTAATATGGAAATAATATTCAGAATCCTGCATGAAGATTACTTCAAACCTCAATTATCACACATTTTCAAACAACCTCTAATCAAAATCCTTTGTATTCCAACTTCCTCCATATCGTCTAATGAGTGGCAACGACAACCTAAGACGAAAACACATATTCAGGCACAAATTACCATTAACATGTACACTATCAGCAATTCATGACTATCCACTTATCCATACCAAATTACTTTACAAATTCTATCCAATACCATCATTTACTTTAGGGCAATACCATCATTTATTACCACCAACCAAACAAGCCGTAAACCGCTTAGCAACTCAAACACAATTTAGTGAGAATCTAACACTCAAATTCAAGAGCTCATCCTAACTTAAAAGTTAGAATAATTTCGAATTTACTTCACAAGCAAATGCAACAAAAACCTACCTCTCAATATACAAGAGCTAACTAAAGATACCAAATTCAACCCACTTACATGTATCTCCAAACAAAAAAAATCCCAAATTCAAAATAATTAAAAATTCAAACATATAACAACCATATTAAATGAAACCATCTTCTTAAAAAACTAAATTAAATGCAAAAAATTGCCCCTCAATATACAAGAGCTACCAAAAGAAACCAAATTAAACCCACATACAGAAATTTCCAAACAAAAAATACCCAATTTCCAATTAATTGGAAATCCAAACAAAAATTGAAAAACTGCAACTAACAACACATTATATAAATAATATAAATTTCAATTTAAATATTACAAAAAAAGAAAAAGTGAAGAATTCAAACCTAAATTACGAGAAGCACCAACAGAGCAAGAAATGTAGCGTTTAATAAGTTTAGGACGATAAGAAAAACTACAAGGGCAAATTGATACAGCTGTAAAAGCCGCCATTGTTAAAGCTTCAAAAAAAAATTATAAAAAATAGTAAAAAAAAAATTCAAAAATTAATGGAAAAAACTAAAAATGAGTTTATTATTTAATGGAGAAACATGAGTAAAACCCTTAAGATAATGCAGTGAGAATAAGGGTTTTTGAGAGATGTTTTTCGAAGGAAAAGGAAAAGGAAAAATGAAAAATATCTCTCTTATCGTTTTAGCTATCGTTTGAAGCTTGAGTGTTTAAGAGATTTTAGTAAGAAAATGGACAAAACCTCATCACGTGAGTAACTGTGGGTTCAGTAGTTGGCACGTGACCTTTAAAATGAAAATTTAAGAACATTATTTAATGAGATGGAAAAGAGAAAAATAATAGATAATTAGGAAATGAAACTACCCATAAAAGAAAAGGGAAAACAAGAAAAGAAAAACAGAAAAGGAAATTAAAGAATACCCTAAAAAGGTAGGAAAAAGAAAACGGAAAAATTGACTGAAAACAAAAACAACAACCAAAACGAAAAGGAGGGAAAAAAAATTTAAAGTTTCGAGGCATTAGAGGATCGAACCCTCAACACAATGGTGTAATGTGTTGAGCAAGTGTAGAAGCATATTACCATCGAAGCACTTGTGCCTTTGAACATAATTGCTAAAACAGTAATATTTTCTTTTTCTTAGATACGGTTTTGTTTGTCTTCGGTTGTAGTTTTGGAATTTGGGTTACGATAAAATACTTTTCCTCCATTCTTGATTGCGAAAAGCTTAGGTGGTGTTCATTGGTTTGTCAAAATGTGGCAAGCTTTGCTTAGGCGGTGTTCACTAATTCGTTAGTGAGATTGCCCTTGTCCATCTCTCTCTCTCTTCGACCTATAATCGAACACTCTCCTTTTTTCTCTCTTTCGCTGCTCCTCTTCTCTTTCTGTGTTGTTTGTTGTGCCTCGATGCACTCTCTTGTTATAAATTCAAAAGACTAAGCAAAAACTGGTTCCACAAAAAACTTGATTCTTCTTCTAAATCGATATATGAAGGGTCAAAGGTTAGTAAAGTAGTAAATAATACTCGATACTTTTGCCCAAGGTGCAATGAGGATTCAAAGTATAAAATCAAAATTTGTACATAGGAAAGATCACAACTTTGCCCCAAAACTATGTCAAATTTCCAATTGATGAACAAAAATGCACAAGCCCAGTACTATGAAACTATGATGTTAAGAATTACATAAGAGAGTAACATGTGGAAAACTTCTGCTTCTGCAAATATTACTAACACTAAAGTTATCCAAAATTTTATTCATCTCAGGATGAAATAACATGGTCAGAAATCCAGGGTAACCCAGCTTGGACACACTGCTTTTCTACGGGAATTGGAACAATTGGTCCCAAGAAAATGCGCCATAGATCTAGTATAATTGTCACGAGCATTGCTGCACCAAGAGCATCAACAGCTACTCTGCCCAAGCCCCACTTGTCCCCTGGCTTCTCATCAATTCTGGTATCGCAAAATGACAAGAAAAACAGTATTTAGAATAGAGATAAGCGTGTTGCAAATTAACAGGTTTGTTCTAGAACGTTAAGCATAGGTAGTATTGGACTGCAAAATGCAATAGAACAGTCTTCTGCAAACTCTCACCTTAGAAACATTGGGAAGCTTACGAAGAAGTAAATTGCATAAAACAGGCAACCAACTTTGTACATGGCTTCTCGATCAACAAATTCATAATAAGGAAACTGCACATGTTTAAACATTGAAAAAATAAGCCGTGCGAGTAACAAGCCCTTAAGACAAATTAGTGAGTAATCTACACGAAGCATGCAGGGAACATTTACAGAATATAGCAAAGACTGATGATTAATCAATGTTATGGCTTTACAACACGAAGAATTATGCAAGCAGGCTGAGTAGATCAACCACAATAGATAAATATAACATTAGTCGCACAAAATCAAAAAATGTACCAATGAAGAGAACAGTGGGTTTAAGAAGAACCACATACATTTGCAATCGCTATGGTTTCCAGGTATGCAATAAAGTATGAGAGTGCTAGTATCCATGCCCCTTCCATAAGCCACCGAATTTTCTCAGGTAAATTGGCTAGAGCGTAACGTAATCTTCGAAGCGTCATATTTGACGCAACATGGTAGAATAGAAAACAAACATGAGTTAACAAGAAAGTAGTGTGGGGTACCTACAACAAGCAACAAAAATCAGGAATAAGTTTTCAGCAAAGAATTGATGATCGAAGGAAAGCTTAACACTGAGATTAAAGTGAAGCCACCAGTTCAGTGTAACTCACATCGTTCATTCTCCATGATGGAAAGGTGTATGAAGCTCCCAAAACTTTGAAGAAATAGTGGGTCCAAAAGTAATTACCCACATAGCTGAAGATTATAGTCCAGACACTGGCCTGCAAACGTGAAAAATTATGGCACTGAGGATATTATATACTAGAGAGTTTGATTTTAAACGAGGAAAGATGTAAAGGATACAAATGAACAGCGAAAAGAACTAATATATTCAGTTTTGTGAAATACTTGCAACACTCCAAAACCGTCTGAAAGCAATAGTAGTAGAGATAAGAAAGAATACAGGAGTAGAGCATTAGCAAAAGAGAAAAGGAATGCATCATTAGAAATGCAATATCCTTCAAAATAGTACACTCCATATTAACAAACAATCACTGAACAGTGTTTGTGTCATTATACTTTTGTTTGAAATCAATTCTTGTAGAATAATTTTATAGTCAATAACTCAGTATAATACGTTAAATTCATGAAGACTAAGAAAGGTAGTGCTCAGTATACAGCCAACAAAGAGGTTCCAAAAGTACTCAAGCAAATCTACAGTCTGCTTCTGTAAGATCGTGCTTGTTGTAGTCTAAGAAAGGAAGTGCTCAGTATACAGCCACCAATGAGGTTCCAAAAGTACTCAAGCATATATACAGTGTATTTCAGTAAGATTGTACTTGTTGTAGACTAAGAAAACAAAGGTGCAGTTTCAGAAGTTTCAGAAGCTGTTGACAATGCAATTCACTAAACAAGCTAACAAGCTCTTAATTTGAATCTATCGAAAATGCAAGACTACAAGAAAACAAGATTTCAATTCATATACGCATATACCCGTGATAAAAGATTAATGCATATAGTAGTAGAGGTGTAGAGCATTAAAACAGCATCCATATAAGCTGGATGGAAGTCCTGATTTATATCAAAGAGTTACATCAAGAGAAAAATTTACAAGACCAATCAAAATGCAAGAAATTATAATTCGTGACTCGTAGTTTGATGATGAGTAACAAATTAACAAATAATTTAGAGCTACCTATTAGTGATGCTACAAAAGTAAACCAACATCTTGTCAAATACAAAACATTTCTAATCTCTTTTGACATGAAAAAAGAAAACTAACCTTCACCCAATAGCGATCTTTCAATGGAACACCTTCATCAGCCTGAAACAAAATTATAATTTCAAAGGTTGAGATATAGAGGTATTTCAATGCTTGGAGGGGACGAGAGTCAAAATATTGATTTGCGGAAACAAAAATATCAGAAATTAAATTGAGATACTTACACATTGTTAGTAAAATAGCAAAGAGCACAACTACAACATGACCGGGTTCAAGTTATTCATATTACCTTCCCAGCAAAGAACAATGGTATGGCGAATGATGGTACAGCCGAAATCATAGCCAAAAGCAAGTACTCCAGCTCTTTGAAATTCTGCTCATTACCCAAAAAATGCAATACATCAAATCACTCTTTTAATTATTAAAACTCATAAATTAACACAAAAACCTTCAATTAAGTCAGAACTTTCACTTACTCTAAAACCCCATCAATTATTTAATACACTAAAGTCGGTGACAACATTTACATCAAAAAATCATTCATCCCATCATCACAAATTTAACATGAATCATCATCATCATCTTAATATTAATCAATTAATCAAAGACCCCATCAATTATATCATACATTATCCAAAATCATTCATTCCATTATAACAATTTCAATCTCGATATGAAAATTTCATCATAATATCAGTTATTCAATACAAACCCACCACAAATTCTTCATTTTTCAATAAACCCAACAAAATTTGAGGCTAAATTTTCACAAAAAATAAACAATTAATCAAAATTTGGACAAAAACAACATCAAATGAAGAAAGAAAAAAAAAAGACAAAAACCTCATATAATTTGAAGGGTACAACAATGCCAAGGCAAAGAGTAAGCCAAAATGGAGTATAAAGAAGAAAAAACCATTCTCCCCATCTTTTGCTTGGATTTGAGGATAGCCATAAGTTGACTTTTGAGCGATTTGAACCACGTTTAACTGCACAAAGTTGGAAAAAAATCAAAACTTTAAACTAAATTAACTCAAATTTTGGTAGAAAGAAGCAAAAAATTGAGGAATATTAAGTGGGGAATTAAGTTAATTACCTCCCATTTTTGGAGTGAATCGTCTTCAATCTGAAAAGAGTGCACAGAAATGAATGAAGAGAGAGAAAGTAACAAACTCAATTGTTGTATTATTACTGACTAACTAACTCTTTTAGTTGTAATTACATGCCTTTTTATATCAAAGGTAGTTAGCTCATTAGCTGTCACAATCAGCTATAAATACTTCTACTATACTAAGAAGTATACTAAAGGTATGCGTAGCTGAATACTAAGGTATATAGTCAGATATACCAACATCCCCCCTCAAACTAGGAACTGATGAAGTCATTCCTAGTTTGGCTAGAAGATCCTGAAACTTAGCAGAAGGAAGAATCTTAGTGAAGACATCTGCCAACTGATTGTGAGTAGGAAGATAAGTAAGGTGAAGAAGACCTTCAAGGACTTTCTCCCTTGTAAAGTGACAATCCAAATTAATGTGCTTGGTACGCTCATGAAAAACTGGGTTACGAGCAATGTGCAAGGCAGACTGATTGTCACAATGAAGTGTGACAAGTTTAAGATCAAAAACATCTAATTCCTGAAGTAACCTCACAAGCCAACAAACTTCTGCAGCGGCAGAAGCCATGGCCCTGTACTCAGCTTCAGAAGAACTTCTGGACACAGTGGCTTGCTTCTTACTCTTCCAAGAAATAGGAGAACAACCAAGCTGAACAACATAGCCTGAAATACTTCGTCTGGTGTCTGGACAAGCACCCCAGTCACTATCAGTGAAAGCTTGCAAAGTAAGCGTATCAGAAGCTTTGAGAAGGATATCTTGCCCTGCAGTTCCTGCAACATACCTTAAAGTATGTTGCAAAGCCTGGAAATGAGGCAAGCGGGGTGCATGCATGAATTGACTTAAGACCTGAACTGTGAAAGAAAGATCAGGCCTAGTATAAGTCAAAAAATTGAGCTTTCCAACAAGACATCTGTAGAAATCAGGCCTATTGTAGAAATCTCCTTCAGTTGCTGATAATTTGAGATTAAGAGGAAGAGGAGTTAGAGTAGAGGAGAAGGAAGAGATTTCAGCAGCTAGCAAGAGTTCCTTAGTAAACTTCATTTGTGTAAGTGTGATACCATCTGGTACATGACATACTTCTATGCCCAAAAAATAGTTAAGCAAACCAAGATCCTTGATACTGAAGGTGGTATCCAAATGCTGTTTGATAGATGTTATAGAAGATATATCACTACCAGTAAGGATAATATCATCCACATAAACAGCAGCAATTGTTATATGTGGATGTGTTTTCTTGACAAATAAAGAATAGTCATTAAGAGATTGAGTGAACCCCTGATGCTTCAATTCAGTAACTAGCTTAGCAAACCATTGTCTGCTAGCTTGTTTTAGTCCATAGAGAGACTTTTTCAACTTGCAAACTTTCCCTGGAGAAGTAGATATACCTTCTGGAACCACCATATAAACCTCTTCATGGAGATCTCCATGAAGGAAAGCATTATTTACATCCAATTGGTACAAAGACCATCCTTTAGAAGCAGCAACAGCTATTACACATCTGACTGTAGAAAGTTTGACAACTGGGGAAAAAGTTTCCTCAAAGTCAATGCCATATTTTTGAGTGAAACCTTTAGCAACTAATCTAGCTTTGTATCTTTCAATTGAACCATCTGATCTTAACTTTATTCTATAAACCCATTTACAGCCTATTGGTTTCTTCCCAGTTGGTAGATCAATAACATCCCATGTGTTATTGGTTTCTAATGCTAGAATCTCTTTGTTCATAGCTGCTATCCAATTCGGATCTTGAGCAGCATCTTTGTAAGAAGTAGGCTCAGTAAGAGAGACAGTGGTAGCAACCAAACATTGTTGTGGAGAAGGAAGATTAGCAAAACAAACCAGATTACACCAGTGTGATGTCACATGTGTGGAACTGTTCAATGCAGAACAAGAGGAATCTTGTAAATAAGAAGGTTTTCTGTGTATTCTAGAACTCTGTCTGGATGGAGGAATGGAAGGAATAGTAGATGGTAGAGGACTGGGAATAGTAGAAGGAGGAGATGGTGTTGTTAATGAAGAAGAAGAATCAGAAACAGAAGAAGTGGATGAAGTAGGGAATTGAAAAACATCAGGAATATATTCATAAGTGACAGATGAAAAAGGAGTAGAAACAGGAAGAAAGAAAGGATGAGGATCACTTGTCTTGTAATGGAAAGGAAAATGTTTTTCATGAAACACTACATCTTTAGAGATGGTAATCTTATGAGAATTAAGATGAACAACTTTATACCCTTTCTGACCACTAGGGTAACCAATAAAAACACAAGAATCAGCTTTGGGATCAAATTTACTTCTTTGAACTTTGGAAGTTGAAACAAAACAAAGACAACCAAAAGCTCTCAATTGGGAGATATCAGGTTTAATATGAAATAACTTTTCATAAGGACTAATGTACTGTAAACACTTTAAAGGCATTCTGTTGATAAGATGGACAGCACATTGAAGACATTCACCCCAATATTTAACAGGGAGTTTAGATTGAAAAAGAAGGGCCCTAGATGTTTCAAGCAAGTGTTTGTGTTTCCTCTCAACTACTCCATTTTGTTGTGGAGTATCAACACAACTAGTTTGATGAACAATACCTTTAGAAAGATAAAGCTGTAAAGCAGAACCTTCACATAGTTCTTTAGCATTATCTGTTCTAACAGTTTGAACAACAACATGGAATTGAGTAGCAAGGAAAGATAGGAATTGGTGAAAAATGTGAACAAAATCAGATTTATTTTTCATCAAATGAACCCATGTAGTTCTTGTGTAATCATCTACAATAGTAAGGAAGATATTACAACCTGAATGAGTTTTTGTTTGATATGGACCCCATATGTCTATATGTAAGAGTTGAAAAGGCTGTAAAGTCTTAATACAACTAGACTTAAAACTCTTTCTATGCTGCCTAGCTGCTGGACAGATAGTACAAATAGAAGACTGAGTCAAGGAAGTACAGTCTATGGTATCATCTAGAAGATGAAGCTTGGAAAAAGGAAGATGTCCCATTCTGAGATGCAGAAGCTTTGCATCCTCAAGCACAGTTAAAGAAACAGAAGCTGTTGAAGAAGATGAAGAAGAACCTTGCTGAAACAAAGGAGCAAAGTATAGGCCATTTTGGAAGCTACCAAGAAGAACTGGCTGAGTCATTGAAGGGTCCTGAAGGACACAAGTATCAGCAGTAAATGACACAGAATAAGGCAAATTTGTTGTTAATCTTGGAACAGAAACAAGATTGAATTTAAAGCTAGGAACAAACATAACACTTTGCAAAGTGATATGAGCATTTAATTGAACAGTTCCAACATGTGTAACCTGAGCTTTGGTGCCATCAGGAATAGTAATAAATTTAGGAGAATGTAAAGATGTCATAACAGTAAATAAACTCTTGTCATGACACATATGATCAGAAGCTCCACTGTCAATGATCCAACCATGTGAAAAATCAGTAGATAACATGCAATAGTTACCTGCAAACATAGCCTCACCACTTTCTACTAGATCTTCCTTTTGATCAGATTGTTGTGCTTGCAACAAGTGCAAAAGTTGCTTTACAGAATCTCCATACTTTGTGAGACCTCAAATCGTATATGTCTTTACGTGGTACTTTGTTTTGTACCTGAAAAAAGATAGGTCCAACATCAAAATAAACAGGCAATGGTATACTGTAATAGTTGAAATGGTAGAATACCATGATTAGTAATGATCCAAATTTTGATGATAAGATAATTGCGGACTCGTTAAAACAACTAAACGGAATGAGTTGAAGTGTAAACTATAATTTCACACACAAGTTCAAGGCGGCAGTGGAAATTTTCATCAGGAATAGAAACAAACAAACATGATCAAGGAACGGCTTCGAAACTTTGCAATATACACAGACAGTTGTCATTGAGCATTAACACTCACTTACCACGCAAATTAAGCTATGAAATAAATAGAGGCCATCGTAAGCTAATAAGCTTAATGTATGAAAAGGATACAAAAAATTCACAATATAAGAGAAGAAAAAACTTGAGAGCAAGTCATGAGGAGAAGAAGAAGGAATAGAAGTCTGGATGGAGGCCAGGAAAGAAGAGGATGCAGAAGCGTCAAGAGGTCGTAGGGTGGGGAGGGGGGGGGGGGTGGTATGAGTATTCGGCTAAACGTCCCTATGTTAGGAGCCATGGAACAATATAACATCCCTTACAAATAAATATACAAATACTCCATACATAATCCCTTAACACATCTCTCAAAAATCCTTTGAACATGTCATCAACTTGTATCTAAGTAAGCAAGATCAGCAGTTCAGCACATTAGTCCGATTCTATTCCTTTCTCATCTTCCCACGACACTGTTTACAAGCTACTTCATAAGATTATTGATTAACTAGACAGACTGATGAGGGAAAAAATGCAAGATGCTTGTACAATAGTCTTAAAGGCTCACAAGCTTCAAGTGCCGTCGCAATTTCATATAAGCTTTTTGATAGGAGCACTTTTACTAGGATCCAGAGAATAAACAAAGGCCATCCTTGAAGAAAACAAAGAGTACTGAGAATGATTTTACAAAATGCAACTTTGTATCAAGGCATTCAAACTCAAAATCATCGGCTACTAATTGGATTCAACCAAGCTTATATCAACTATATGGATTAGTTGAAATGAGTTCCGTGTGTGAGCAACAAGAAAACACTTTCTTTTGTATCTAGCTCTACAAATCAGATGTCAGCATACTTGAAGTAACGTCTGCACAATTTCTCATACTTTTCTGTTCAGTTTTCCTCAATTCTTTTGTTGGGAATTATAAAATTGATCTCAATAAGTAAAACTTTAATTAATATGGCCACTTTCCGATGAATACCTGATGAAGTTTGAGACCATTAAAAAATCTAGACAAGAAAAGTGACAGCCCTAGCTACAGCTTATCATTTAACCTTTTCAACTTTGAGGTTCTAACCCAAATTTCCAATTTTTATTTAGTAATATGGAAATAATATTCAGAATCCTGCATGAAGATTACTTCAAACTCATTACAA
This sequence comes from Suaeda aralocaspica, assembly GCA_016808085.1. NCBI lineage: Eukaryota > Viridiplantae > Streptophyta > Magnoliopsida > Caryophyllales > Amaranthaceae > Suaeda > Suaeda aralocaspica. The sequence goes on along the minus strand of PYUH01000186.1, from coordinate 67,981 downwards.
CATTTTCAACACCTCTAATCAAAATCCTTTGTATTCCAACTTCCTCATATCGTCTAATGAGTGGCAACGACACCTAAGACGAAACACATATTCAGGCACAAATTACCATTAACATGTACACATCAGCAATTCATGACTATCCACTATCCATACCAAATTACTTTACAAATTCTATCCAATACCATCATTTACTTTAGGCAATACCATCATTTATTACCACCAACCAAACAAGCCGTAAACCGCTTAGCACTCAAACCAATTAGTGAGAATCTAACACTCAAATTCAAGAGCTCATCCTAACTTAAAAGTTAGAAATAATTCGAATTTACTTCACAGCAAATGCAACAAAAACATAACCTCTCATATACAAGAGCTAACTAAAGATACCAAATTCAACCCACTTACATGTATCTCCAACAAAAAAATCCCAAATTCAAAATAATTAAAAATTCAAACATATAACAACCAGATTAAATGAAACCATCTTCTAAAAAACTAAATAAATGAAAAAATTGCCCCTCAATATACAAGAGCTACCAAAAGAAACCAAATTAAACCCACATACAGAATTTCAAACAAAAAACCCAATTTCAATTAATTGGAAATCCAACAAAAATTGAAAAACTGACAACTAACAACACATTATATAAATAATATAAATTCAATTTAAATATTACAAAAAAGAAAAAGTGAAGAATTCAAACCTAAATTACGAGAAGCACCAACAGAGCAGAAATGTAGCGTTTAATAAGTTTAGGACGATAAGAAAAACTACAAGGGCAAATTGATACAGCCGTAAAGCCGCCATTGTTAAGCTTCAAAAAAAAATTATAAAAAATAGAAAAAAAAATTCAAAATTAATGGAAAAAACTAAAATGAGTTATTATTTAATGGAGAAACAGAGTAAAACCCTTAAGATAATGCAGTGAGAATAAGGGTTTTTGAGAATGTTTTCGAGGAAAAGGAAAAGGAAAGAAAATGAAAATATCTCTCTTATCGTTTTAGCTATCGTTTGAAGCTTGAGTGTTTAAGAGATTTTAGTAAGAAAATGGACAAACCCTCATCACGTGAGTAACTGTGGGTTCAGTAGTTGGCACGTGACCTTTAAATGAAAATTTAAGAACATTATTAATGAGATGGAAAAGAGAAAATAATAGATAATTAGGAATGAACACTACCCATAAAAGAAAAGGGAAAACAAGAAAAGAAAACAGAAAAGGAAATTAAAGAATACCCTAAAAGGTAGGAAAAGAAAAACGGAAAAAATTGACTGAAAACAAAAACAACAACCAAAACGAAGAGGGAAAAAAAATTTAAAGTTTCGAGGCATTAGAGGATCGAACCCTCAACACAATGTGTTGTAATGTGTGTGAGAAGTGTAGAGATATTACCATCGAAGCACTGTGCCTTTGAACATAATTGCTAAAACAGTAATTTTTTTTTCTTAGATACGGTTTGTGTGTCTTCGGTTGTAGTTTTGGAATTTGGTTACGATAAAACTTTTCCTCCATTCTTGATTGCGAAGCTTAGGTGGTGTTCATTGGTTTGTCAAAATGTGGCAAGCTTTGCTTAGGCGGTGTTCACTAATTCGTTAGTGAGATTGCCCTTGTCATATCTCTCTCTCTTCGACCTATAATCGAACACTCCCTTTTTCTCTCTTCGCTGCTCCTTCTCTTTTGTGTTGTTGTTGTGCCTCGATGCACTCTCTTGTTATAAATTCAAAAGACTAACTAAGCAAAAACTGGTCCACAAAAAACTTGATTCTTCTTCTAAATCGATATATGAAGGGTCAAAGGTTAGTAAAGTAGTAAATAATACTCGAACTTTTGCCCAAGGGCAATGAGGATTCAAAGTATAAAATCAAAATTGTACATAGGAAAGATCACAACTTTGCCCCAAAACTATGTCAAATTTCCAATTGATGAACAAAAATGCACAAGCCAGTACTATGAAACTATGATGTTAAGAATTACATAAGAGAGTAACATGTGGAAAACTTCTGCTTCTGCAAATATTACTAACCCTAAAGTTATCCAAAATTTTATTCATCCAGGATGAAATAACATGGTCAGAAATCCAGGGTAACCAGCTTGGACACACTGCTTTTCACGGGAATTGGAACAATTGGTCCAAGAAAATGCGCCATAGATCTAGTATAATTGTCACGAGCATTGCTGCACCAAGAGCATCCACAGCTACTCTGCCCAAGCCCACTTGTCCCCTGGCTTCTATCAATTCTGGTATCGCAAAATGACAGAAAAACAGTATTTAGAATGAGAGATAAGCGTGTGTTGCAAATTAACAGTTTGTTCTAGAACGTTAAGCATAGGTAGAGTATGGACGCAAAATGCAATAGAACAGTTTCTGCAACTCTCACCTTAGAAACATTGGGGAAGCTTACGAAAAAGTAAATTGCATAAAACAGGCAACCAACTTTGTACATGGCTTCCGATCAACAAATTCATAATAAGGAAACTGCACTGTTTAAACATTGAAAAAATAAGCCGTGCGAGTAACAAGCCCTTAAGACAAATTAGTGAGAATCTACACGAAGCATGCAGGGAACATTTACAGATATAGCAAAGACTGATGATTAATCAATGTTATGGCTTACAACACGAAGAATTATGCAAGCAGGTGAGTAGATCAACCAAATAGATAAATATAACTTAGTCGCACAAAATCAAAAAAGTACCAATGGAAGAGAACAGTGGGTTTAAGAAGAACCACATACATTTGCAATCGCTATGGTTTCCAGGTATGCAATAAAGTATGAGAGTGCTAGTATCCATGCCCCTTCCATAAGCCACGAATTTTCTCAGGTAAATTGGCTAGAGCGTAACGTAATCTTCGAAGCGTCATATTTGACGCAACATGGTAGAATAGAAAACAAACATGAGTTAACAAGAAAGTAGTGTGGGGTACCTACAACAAGCAACAAAAATCAGGAATAAGTTTTCAGCAAAGAATATGATCGAAGGAAAGCTTAACACTGAGATTAAAGTGAAGCCACCAGTCAGTGTAACTCACATCGTTCATTCTCCATGATGGAAAGGTGTATGAAGCTCCCAAACTTTGAAGAAATAGTGGGTCCAAAGTAATTACCCACATAGCTGAAGATTATAGTCCCGACACTGGCCTGCAAACGTGAAAAATTATGGCACTGAGGATATTATATACTAGAGAGTTTGATTTTAAACGAGGAAAGATGTAAGGATACAAATGAACAGCGAAAGAACTAATATATTCAGTTTTGTGAATACTTGCAACACTCAAAACCGTCTGAAAGCAATAGTAGTAGAGATAAGAAAGAATACAAGTAGAGCAGTAGAGCATTAGCAAAAGAGAAAGGAATGCATCATTAGAAATGAATATCCTTCAAATAGTACACTCCATATTAACAAACAATCACTGAACAGTGTTTTGTGTCATTATACTTTTGTTGAAATCAATTTTGTAGAAAATTTTATAGTCAATAACTCAGTATAATACGTTAAATTCATGAAGACTAAGAAAGGTAGTGCTCAGTATACAGCCAACAAAGAGTTCCAAAAGTACTCAAGCAAATCTACAGTCTGCTTCTGTAAGATCGTGCTTGTTGTAGTCTAAGAAAGGAAGTGCTCAGTATACAGCCACCAATGAGGTTCCAAAAGTACTCAAGCATATACAGTGTATTTCAGTAAGATTGTACTTGTTGTAGACTAAGAAAACAAAGGTGCAGTTTCAGAAGTTTCAGAAGCTGTTGACAATGCAATCACAAACAAGCTAACAAGCTCTTAATTTGAATCTATCGAAAATGCAAGACTACAAGAAAACAAGATTTCAATCTATACGCATATACCCGTGAAAAGATTAATGCATATAGTAGTAGAGTGTAGGCATTAAAACAGCATCCATATAAGCTGGATGAAGTCCTGATTTATATCAAGAGTTACATCAAGAGAAAAATTTACAAGACCAATCAAAATGCAAGAAATTATAATTCGTGACTCGTAGTTTGATGATGAGTAACAAATAACAAATATTTAGAGCTACCTATTAGTGATGCTACAAAGTAAACCAACATCTTGTCAAATACAAAACATTTCTATCTCTTTTGACATGAAAAAAGAAAAATAACCTTCACCCAATAGCGATCTTTCAATGGAACACCTTCATCAGCCTGAAACAAAATTATAATTTCAAAGGTTGTATAGAGGTATTTCAATGCTTGGGGGGACGAGAGTCAAAATATTGATTTGCGGAAACAAAATATCAGAAATTAAATTGAGATACTTACACATTGTTAGTAAAATGCAAAGAGCACAACTACAACAGACCGGTTCAAGTTATTCATATTCCTTCCCACAAAGAACAATGGTATGGGAATGATGGTACAGCCGAAATCATAGCCAAAAGCAAGTACTCCAGCTCTTGAAATTCTGCTCATTACCAAAAATGCAATACATCAAATCACTTTTTAATTATTAAAACTCATAAATTAACAAAAACCTTCAATTAAGTCAGAACTTTCACTTACTCTAAACCCCATCATTATTTAATACACTAAAGTCGGTGACAACATTTACATCAAAAAATCATTCATCCCATCATCACAAATTTAACATGAATCATCATCATCATCTTAATATTATCAATTAATCAAAGACCCCATCAATTATATCATACATTATCCAAAATCATTCATTCCATTATAACAATTTCAATCTCGATATGAAAATTTCATCATAATATCAGTTATTCAATACAAACACCACAAATTCTTCATTTTTCAATAAACCCAACAAATTTGAGGCTAAATTTCACAAAAAATAAACAATTAATCAAAATTTGGACAAAACAACATCAAATGAGAAAGAAAAAAAAAGACAAAAAAACCTCATATAATTGAAGGGTACAACAATGCCAAGGCAAAGAGTAAGCCAAAATGGAGTATAAAGAGAAAAAAACCATTCTCCCCATCTTTTGCTTGGATTTGAGGATAGCCATAAGTTGACTTTTGAGCGATTGAACCACGTTTAACTGCACAAAGTTGGAAAAAAATCAAAACTTTAAACTAAATTAACTCAAATTTTGGTAGAAAGAAGCAAAAAATTGAGGAATATTAAGTGGGGAATTAAGTTAATACCTCCCATTTTTGGAGTGAATCGTCTTCAATCTGAAAAGAGTGCACAGAAATGAATGAAGAGAGAGAAGTAACAAACTCAATTGTTGTATTTATACTGACTAACTAACTCTTTAGTTGTAATTACATGCTTTTTATATCAAAGTAGTTATGTCATTAGCTGTCACAATCAGCTATAATACTTCTACTATACTAGAAGTATACTAAAGGTATGCGTAGCTGAATACAGGTATATAGTCAGATATACCAAAATCCCCCTCAAACTAGGAACTGATGAAGTCATCCTAGTTTGGCTAGAAGATCCTGAAACTTAGCAGAAGGAAGAATCTTAGTGAAGACATCTGCCAACTGATTGTGAGTAGGAAGATAAGTAAGGTGAAGAAGACCTTCAAGGACTTCTTCCTTGTAAAGTGACAATCCAATAATGTGCTTGTACGCTCATGAAAAACTGGGTTACGAGCAATGTGCAAGGAGACTGATTGTCACAATGAGTGTGACAAGTTTAAGATCAAAAACATCTAATTCGAAGTAACCTCACAAGCCAACAAACTTCTGCAGCGGGAAGAGCCATGGCCCGTACTAGCTTCAGAAGAACTTCTGGACACAGTGGCTTGCTTCTTATCTTCCAAGAAATAGGAGAACAACCAAGCGAACAACTAGCTGAAATACTTCGTCTGGTGTGGACAAGCACCCAGTCACTATCAGTGAAAGCTTGCAAAGTAAGCGTATCAGAAGCTTTGAGAAGGATATCTTGCCCTGCAGTTCCTGCAACATACCTTAAGTATGTTGCAAAGCCTGGAAATGAGGCAGCGGGGTGCATGCATGAATTGACTTAAGACCTGAACTGTGAAAGAAAGATCAGGCCTAGTATAGTCAAAAAATTGAGCTTTCCAACAAGACATCTGTAGAAATCAGGCCTATTGTAGAAATCTCCTCAGTTGCTGATAATTGAGATTAAGAGGAAGAGGAGTTAGAGTAGAGGAGAAGGAAGAGATTTCAGCAGCTAGCAAGAGTTCCTTAGTAAACTTCATTTGTGTAAGTGTGATACCATCTGGTACATGACATACTTCTATGCCCAAAAAATAGTTAAGCAAACCAAGTCCTTGATACTGAAGGTGGTATCCAAATGCTGTTTGATGATGTTATAGAAGATATATCACTACCAGTAAGGATAATATCATCCACATAAACAGCAGCAATTGTTATATGTGGATGTGTTTTCTTGACAAATAAAGAATAGTCATTAAGAGATTGAGTGACCCCTGATGCTTCAATTCAGTAACTAGCTTAGCAAACCATTGTCTGCTAGCTTGTTTTAGTCCATAGAGAGACTTTTTCAACTTGCAAACTTTCCCTGGAGAGTAAGATATACCTTCTGGAACCACCATATAAACCTCTTCATGGAGATCTCCATGAAGGAAAGCATTATTACAACCAAGGTACAAAGACCATCCTTTAGAAGCAGCAACAGCTATTACACATCTGACTGTAGAAAGTTTGACAACTGGGGAAAAAGTTTCCTCAAAGTCAATGCCATATTTTTGAGTGAAACCTTTAGCAACTAATCTAGCTTTGTATCTTTCAATTGAACCATCTGATCTTAACTTTATTCTATAAACCCATTTACAGCCTATTGGTTTCTTCCCAGTTGGTTAGATCAATAACATCCCATGTGTTATTGGTTTCTAATGCTAGAATCTCTTTGTTCATAGCTGCTATCCAATTCGGATCTTGAGCAGCATCTTTGTAAGAAGTAGGCTCATAGTAAGAGAGACAGTGGTAGCAACCAAACATTGTGTGGAGAAGGAAGATTAGCAAAACAAACAGATTACACCAGTGTGATGTCACATGTGTGGAACTGTTCATGCAGAACAAGAGGAATCTTGTAAATAAGAAGGTTTTCTGTGTATTCTAGAACTCTGTCGGATGGAGGAATGGAAGAATAGTAGATGGTAGAGGACTGGGAATAGTAGAAGGAGGAGATGGTGTGTTATGAGAAGAAGAATCAGAAACAGAAGAAGTGGATGAAGTAGGGAATTGAAAAACATCAGGAATATATTCATAAGTGACAGATGAAAAAGGAGTAGAAACAGAGAAGAAAGAAAGGATGAGGATCACTGTCTTGTAATGGAAAGGAAAATGTTTTTCTGAAACACACATCTTTAGAGATGGTAATCTTGAGAATTAAGATGAACAACTTTATACCCTTTGACCACTAGGGAACCAAAAAAACACAAGAATCAGCTTTGGGATCAAATTTACTTCTTGAACTTTGGAAGTTGAAACAAAACAAAGACAACCAAAAGCTCTCATTGGGAGATATCAGGTTTAATATGAATAACTTTTCATAAGGACTAATGTACTGTAAACACTTTAAAGGCATTCTGTTGATAAGATGGACGCACATTGAAGACATTCACCCCAATATTTAACAGAGGTAGTTTAGATTGAAAAAGAAGGGCCCTAGATGTTTCAAGCAAGTGTTTGTGTTCTCTCAACTACTCCATTTTGTTGTGGAGTATAACAACAACTAGTTTGATGAACAATACCTTTAGAAAGATAAAGCTGTAAAGCAGAACCTTCACATAGTTCTTTAGCATTATCTGTTCTAACAGTTTGAACAACAGCATGGAATTGAGTAGCAAGGAAAGATAGGAATTGGTGAAAAAGTGAACAAAATCAGATTTATTTTTCATCAAATGAACCCATGTAGTTCTTGTGTAATCATCTACAATAGTAAGGAAGATATTACAACCTGAATGAGTTTTGTTTGATATGGACCCCATAGTTCTATATGTAAGAGTTGAAAAGGCTGTAAAGTCTTAATACAACTAGACTTAAACTCTTTCTATGCTGCCTAGCTGCTGGACAGATAGTACAAATGAAGACTGAGTCAAGGAAGTACAGTCTATGGTATCATCTAGAAGATAAGCTTGAAAAAGGAAGATGTCCCATTCTGAGATGCAGAAGCTTTGCATCCTCAAGCACAGTTAAAGAAACAGAAGCTGTTGAAGAAGATGAAGAAGAACCTTGCTGAAACAAAGGAGCAAGTATAGGCCATTTTGGAAGCTACCAAGAAGAACTGGCTGAGTCATTGAAGGGTCCTGAAGGACACAGTATCAGCAGTAATGACACGAATAAGGCAAATTTGTTGTTAATCTTGGAACAGAAACAAGATTGAATTTAAGCTAGGAACAAACATAACACTTTGCAAAGTGATATGAGCATTTAATTGAACAGTTCCAACATGTGTAACCTGAGCTTTGGTGCCATCAGGA
>PYUH01000186.1:42248-59553 GCA_016808085.1 Suaeda aralocaspica | reverse complement strand
AGTTGGTGTCTCAGGACTGCTCTGTAAGAGGGTCATCAGTAGAGATACTCCTCACGAGGAATAGGATTAGAAAGCTCAGTTTGAACACATTAGCAAATCTTCTCATACCAGTGTTTCCCCCCTTAAACTGAGGTGGATATCCATGAATTTTCCAACACCCTCAATGCTGTGACCTGGAATTTTGCAATGATCACAATAATAATTGATTGTCTCTTTAAACCCTGAGGTTTGGAAGATGTGCATGTAGCACCCCTGTTCCATGAGTTCTCTCAACAATTAGATTTACCAAATTTCTATTGAAATTCTTTGACTAGACCTCTGTGGAAAAAGCTAAAGGTTCTATGGTAGTATCCTGCATAGAGCTCAGTTCTTGTGTCTTTGTTCTTGAAGAACCATTCGATAGACATGAGACAAAGTAGGTAACTCAGGCATCATCAAAATATTAGAACGCACTTGTTTGTAATTAGGATGCAATTTCATCAGAAAGTGCATAGTTCTAGCATCACTCAAACGTTTCAGAAATTTTTTAGTTAAAGAACAGAACATATCGCACAAGTGCATCGAGGAATAGGATCAAGACTATCATATTCATCACAGTGACTTCAGCTTAATATAATATTCAGAAACATCTAGATTATCTTGCTGAAAATCAGAAATTTGCTGTTGAAGTGAAAAGAGTTGAGCTAGAGAGAGTTGACCAAACCTTTCTTCAAGATCAAGCCAAATTTCACGAGCTGTATTGAACCAAATGACATCTTTGCAATCTTGGATCAAGTGCAGCAATCACCATCCCATCAACATACTATTACATCTATCCCAAGCTCTATAGGTTGACACCAATATCTGGTTTAGGCAAGAGCCATCAACAAAACACATCTTATGCTTGTGTAAGCCAATGATCATAGATCGACGCCAATCACTATAACCGATGCCATTGAAGAGCTCAGAAACAAGCCTTTGCTGAGTTGTATCTGAAGGATGATGTAGAAATGACTACTAGGATCTTGAGTAAGCTCAAGTGTGCGAGATTGAGATTGAGATTGAGGTCAAATATGAAAAGAATTGAAGCATTCATCGTAAAGGTTGAGATGAAGAAATGTGAAGAAGAAAATCGATTTCAACAAAGAAACCACTGAACAGAACAATAAGAAATTCGCTTAAAGAATTTCAGAAACGCAAAGAAATTCGCTCAAAGAATTTTCAGAAATTCGCAAGAATCATATAATCGCTCAACTATTTCTAGAAAATCGCTCAAATTGCTCGAAAAATGACAAGAAATTCGCTCTCAAGTTTTGTGTATTTGATAAAAGAATGTCTTTTCTTCAACAAATCACGCACAAAAATAACAAATTGTTGATTATAACTCAAAAAATTGATTGCTCAAACATACAGAAGAAGAAGATGAAGTTTGAAGCTTCAACAAATTTGTTAATGGCGGAAGAAAAATGGTGGCTCTGATACCATGTCAGAGTGCACAGAAATGAATGAAGAGAGAGAAAGTAACAAACTCAATTGTTGTATTATTACTGACTAACTAACTCTTTTAGTTGTAATTACATGCCTTTTTATATCAAAGGTAGTTAGCTCATTAGCTGTCACAATCAGCTCTAAATATCTCTACATACTAGAAGTATCAATACTAAGAAGTATACTAAAGGTATGCGTAGCTGAATACTAAGGTATTAGTCAGATATACCAACAGTACATACGTATATTTCCTCGTACAATGTCTTCGTGGTGAGTGCGATTGTTTGTGTTCATGTGAGTTGTGTGATTACGTGGTCGAGCTGGCTAAACTATTATTAAGGTGACAATCACTTTTGATTGGTTTTTATTTATTATTTCACAATACGTGTGTGAAGGGGTTGCAAGAGTGAGTAATGAAAATTTATCCAACATTTTCTGAATTGGGATGAAAGTTTTAAGCACTTTAGAATACGGAGTATATAAGTTAATAAAGATTCCATCTTGGGTTACTTTTAGTGGTAGTTTTCTACGACAGTTTCCCCTATTTCATCATCATTATTAGCGATATAATCCAAATTAATGTCATGAAAAATACACATCGTTAACAACTGAATTTTAACAAATGATAGCATACCAAGTAATTAATTAGAAAGCATTTAATGAAGTTATTATAGCTATACAATAGCCCAAAATATTTCATTTGAGGTGACCTATTTCATAAGTAGCATCATAGGCAGAGCCATGTTCATGACCCTAATGATTTTGAGATTTTTGACCTCACTTGGATCTATAAATATTAGAAGCAAAGAGTTTAGTTTAAAGTTTTTAAACTTCCATGAACTACAAAACTTGGATAAGTATATATTTCAATTCCTAATTACTAGTATGTTACTCAAAAAACAATATGGCTATGCCTTACTACAATGGTGGCAACAACAATAATTGGGAGGGATTGGAACCTAACCACCTTGAACTGAGCCTTAAATCTGGATAACCCAAAGGGTGAACCGGGTGGAACATTCAAAAAAAAAAAAAAAGAATAGTGGCCACTATGTTTGTGACTTTGTGAGTTTATAAAACTAATTAAGGCCTTTTAATGTAAGGCTGGAAAAAATTTGAAAATTTTCTATCACTATGTTTTAGAATAATAATCACATATACATCTTCATTAAGGAGGCTACTTATTCAAAACTACAATAGTGTAATATTTGGTAATATAGTGCATCTCATGGAAGGAATAAGCTATGAACTACACATCATAACAGGTTATGTTACTGATACTGGAATAACTTACATAATTAGGAGTATTAGTAAATTCTAATACTGGAATTAACTTACATAATAAGGAGTATTTAGTAATCTAATTCTGGAATTAGCTTAACATAATGAGATTAGTTTAGAAATTGGCATAAGCTCCGATCAATCAGTATTAGAAGACAGAAGTAGATTACATTGAGCAAATTATTAAGGCCGGTTGGTTGGGGGTATTCATTAAATGGAAAGGGAATTAATTGTCCCTATTCCCTTTGTTGTTGTCGGTTAGACATTTTCTCATTCTCATTCCCCATTCCCTCATTCTAACGCTTTATTTCCCTCCACCCCTTATCTTTACATTCCCCTTCCCTACTAACACACCACCACCATAATCTAACCCTAACCACCACCAGGGCCAGCCAAGGGCCTATGCAAAGAGACCCTCAGCACAAGGCCCAAAAATTCAAGGGCCCATTTGTTAGCAGCCCACCCCATAAGTGTTTAAAAAGAAAAAAAAAAAAGGAAGGAAGGAAGTCTGACTTTTCATTCCTCCAACAACACGCATATTCATTATTCTTATCTTCTTCCACCTTCATTTACTCCACTAATTTTCCCTCATATTCATTTTCCATTTTTCGTAAATTACTCCAATTTTCGACAATCATTCAATTTATTTACTTAATCAACCGATAATCTTCATCATTTATCCTATTTCAGATTTTTTTATTTTTTATTTTCCACAAAAATCGTTTGCCTTCTACAATCAATTATTCAATTAACATTCTTTTTCTTTCAATGGAGATAAAATTTTTACCCCTATAAATTTGTTTTCAATCTTCAATTATCATACTTATCATACTCAAACTATTTAAAAATAATTATAAAATAAAAAAATTGAATTCTAGTTATTCATTTACAATGGTAACTACTAAAAGTGAAGTGAAGTGGTAATTCTCGTGGTAAATTGCCGAATGGTTGATGACTTGATGCGAGGATATATGAGGTATGTGTGGTACTTTTGTTTTTAATTGCTTTTTTTTATTAATATTTAAATAAAATTTTAGATTTTATTTGAATTGTTTAATTAATTAGTAATGCAATCTTTGATTTGGGGAGACCTGTTCTCTAAGTCAATGGCCGGCTCGATCACTGCTTTCTTTACCTCCCCAGGCTAGGAAGTCTATTCCTAGCTGTTCTGCCGGAATTGATTAATAGTTGCAGTTGTACTTGATTTTATATGTTCTTGTATGTGATATTTTGTTTTTTGAATATTGTTTAGCATTATATATTTGCCAAAATTGATACGGAAAATCCTAACTTTCACCTGTCTGCTCAAATAAATCCCAACTAATAAATCCCATTATAATCCAATGTTGGACAAAACTTTCCAAAATGCATCATTTTTAATGTTAATGTTACAACAGGTATATGTGAATATTATAGGTTAATTGACTTAATTAGCCTTCAATCCTCTAATTATCCTTAACTACTTCAATTACCTAACAAATTAAATTAATTACAAAATAAAAATCAACAAACAACCACCTCCACCATCAGCCATCAATCATCAACTTTAATACAAAACGTCACCACCCACGAAGCCCCCCCGCCGAGACACCCTACCACTGATTATCCCCCTGCCACCTGTCCCCAGCCCGTCACCTCTCCTCCTCCCCCCGTAAGTTATTAGCCTTCCGGCCGTCCCCCTCACCGCCCCACGCAGCACTCAACAACACCTCCACCCCGCCCTCAAAGAACTAAACTACCACCCTTCCCCCACCTTTGAGTACCCAGCCCCATCCAAACGCCATCACCCTCGAAGCAAAGATCCATGTTTATCGTCCTAATTCCGATAATCAAACCCATTTAATTAGGTTTCCCCATTAAACGAATGGGTAATTTTGCAGTGGAATTTCAAGGCGGTAGAATCGGAATGCGTGATTTTGCGGTGGGACTTTGGATAAGGGAAGCCTTGATATCAAGTTCATTTCGGGTTTGAGGTTCATGTGTATGGGGTTTTGATTTGAGATCTTTGAGTTTTTCGGTGGTGGTGCTCGTGGTCACTATTTGGGTTATGGGTTTGGAGTTGTGAGGTTAGGTTATAGGTTGCGAGTGTGAGTTTGGGTTATGGGTGGTGTTTTGGTTTGGGTGACGATGATGGTGATGGGTGTTGAGAAGAAGAGGGTAGGTAGTGATGATATGGCGAGTTTAGGTTGTCATTTTGGTTGATGGTGGTGATAGAAGAGGGAGATGGCAGTAAGGATGATGTGTGACTGTGCATGTGCACAGTGGTGAGGATGAAGAAATGCAGAGGGTGTGGGATGATGATGAAGATGATGATAAAAGGCAGGGATATGATGAGAACACATGAATATAACCTTTAATAGGTTATAAGTCACTTGGTGGATTTTGAGAAGATTTTGTCCAACATTGGATATAACGGGATTATTAAAATTGGGATTAATTGAGCAGTAAAAATTGGGATTTTTCTCATCAATTTTGGCTACATATTTAAAAATATTTTATTAGGGCCCCATTTTTTAAGATCGGAACAGGGCCCCGGAATTTAACGGGACGGCCCTGACCACCACCAATTCACCACCCTAATCCTAATCAAGTAATCGTAACCCTATACCAAACACCACCAGCCCCCTTCCCGTGCTAACTCGTCGCCCATATTCCTTAAAGAACCACCGACCCCACCCAAAACCACCACAACCCCACTTGAAACCAACCCCCCACTATGAATCCGCTAACAACCCTGCCGAAAGAACACCCCCCCCCCCACGGAAAACCACCCATAGCCACACCACAAAACCACCCACAACATCTCTGAAAATACTCCCCTCACCCATAACCACTCTCAGCTACCTTGAACCACCTTTAAGCCCCTCGAAATAGCCCATCCACAAAATGAAACCACCTTTACCTCCTCGAATCCACCGAAAATTAATGATTCACAAAAAGAGAAAGAAGATGGCGGCGACATATGGGTCGCGCGGGCGAGAGGAGAAGGCGGCGACTGAGATGGGAGAAGAGGGTAGTGGCGGCAGAAAGTGGTAGATCGGAATATGTAATTGGGTAATGGTGGTTGGTTTACTGGGTGAAGGGGATTCCTTTCCTTGGTACAAAGCAAAATTATTCAAAAATAAGGGTTTATTTTCCATTGCCTGTTTCCTTTCTTAATCCTTTCCTTTCCCCCACCCCCCCAACCAAACGACCTCATAGTTTAATCCAGCAGAAAAAGACAATAAACAAGGGCAAATATGTAGGGGGCCCCGGATTTTAGGGTCCCAAATTTTTTTGTTGCCTTTCCAAACCATCCATAGGTCGAGTTAGACCTAAAATTGGCTTAAGGAAAGGTGAAATGGACTTTTTTAGAAGTATTTTGCAACAAACAAAAGGAGCGCAGGAATTTCAGTCGCGCTGTTGCAGCGCTTCAAAGTTTGTCACGCTGCAGGTGTAGCGCAGCAAACTTTGTGACGCTGCGACATATAGCGTGACAAAGTTTGTCGCGCTACATATTTTAGTATTTTTTTAATTTTTAATTATCTTTTTTCGAGTGAGATAATATCAACGAATAAGGACGATGCTAGTAGGAGTCCAATGAGTTTTAGGAATCAAACTCATAAACCGTGTATTTAGATTGATTACGAATGGACACGAATACGGGACGATAATCTAAATGCACGAATAACCCTTTCGATCCCATGGGATGATTCCAAGTTATGATCTTACGAACCAAAGGTTGGATTCGGGGTGAAGGTACAATATGGCGGAGGGCGTTTTCTCCAATTGTACAAAAGTTTAAAAAACAACAAGTAATAATTACAACCTATACAAAAATTACTTATTAGGTAAAATCTATAAAACTAATTAATTTAGTCAAATCGTCGTTAAGATTAATTCAAGGTTCCTAGCATGATACAATTTGTCCAAACAATTATCTTAGTGTAATGTGATAAATTAATTCAATTAAATCCTTTAACAAAAACTTGTGGAATTGATGGAAATTGAAATATACAATAAATAATACAACAATCAAATATAAAGTTTAATTTAAGACTCTCAGAAACTTACATTTCCTCGCTTGATTATTGTTTTCTCGAGTATTAATTTGGACAAAGTTTCGAATTTAATCGTTAATAATAAGAAATTAACCCAATTATTAGAAAGGAATAAAAAAATATTGATGAGAGAAAAGTAGTGTAAGAGAAGAGGAGAAAAAAGAGAGAGAAAGTAGGTTAGGTGAATAAGAGAATCGGTTTTAAAAGTGTGAGAATGGGTAGAAAAAAAAAGAGAAGTCCAGAGCCCGTTTTAGAGGAGAAAAAAGAGTATTTATAAGAAAAAATGTTGTAGCGCGACAGTTTTATCACGCTGGCCGCGCTAGTTCGCCTGTCAGCAGCGCGACTTGAGTTGCGCTACGCTAAAACTCTTTTTTTTTTTTTTATAAATCAAATATTGGGCTTATAAAAAATCCATAATGTAAATGGGCTTTTTTTTTAAATTATTTTGTAATTTAAGAAAAATAGTAAAATGAAGTTTAATAACATCAATTGTCCAATATCTACAGAAGTGGGTTTTTGTTCATCATGGAGTCTTACTACAGGACCGGGGACTAAATTAGGTGTCTACAAAATGACTAAAGGCTCGAAAATCTTGTGAAGCTGTTAATATCATGTTGAAACACTCAAGTATCCATCCCATGCCCATGCCCATGCCCAGCATTGCCCAGCCCAGCCCATGCCAGTTAGGAATGACTACTCTGTATGATGTATCGAAGCATAACTAGGCATCAATCACACCATTACTGAAAAGCCAGTGAAACGTATCCATTGGGGGGACCATTGCACATAAACTTTGAGGATTCATTAAATAATACACATTGTTGAAATTGAACATTATACTAAGAAACATTGATTTGGTAGTACTCTATTCTAGGCTGCTAGCTTACTAGATTCGCATATTCATACTACAAGATCCAACAGATAAATCAATATTGATGAACTTGTTCTCGATCAAACAGTCAACAGCTTCCCTAAGGCTGACTTCAAGGGGAATGTACTTAATGCCTAAGCTTTCCGCCTTTCCTTAGAAATCTTGTAAGCTGGATCAGCAGGCCCCGTATCCGAAGGCCTAAAAGTGTATATGGTACTTGAGTTAAATGTATCAAAAGGAAAAATAAAGCGAGCAAATTACTCTTAACTTGTTAGTGGATAGCTCTTTAAGATTAGGGTTAAGCTCCTTAAGATTTTCACAAGTTTGATATATGTGAACACTTTACTCAATAGGTACCTCCTTTTGCTTTAGGACTCTCGAATCTTAGAATGTGTGCTTCTGCAACATTTTTGACATGAACCCATCCAATGTTGCATTTTGATAAGTTTCTGCGCCTGCAATAACTCGAATATTAATTGCGCGCCCATTTGATTGAACGTATAGACTAGGTTTTTTCATATCAAACTAGGTTTGGTTCGGGCGTTGCTCCGAATATTTGAAAAAAATTCATTTTAAGATTTCTTTATTTGTTTTGCCTTTCATCAAAATTAAATTTATAATTATATATTATTAAATTATTGCAACAAAATGAAATGTTAAGTGAACAAATAGGAGTATTATTTGTAGATATTTACAGTAGATAACCATGACATATTTTATAATTGTGATATAAAGTTTCAAAAATTGCAAATATAATGTGAGTTTAATATGTTTATTGATAAAAAAATTGAATATAGATTTTACATTTGAACGGTTGAACACATGATTTCAAAGAAACTATGGGTCCAAATAAAAAGTCAATTGTAATATTGAACAAAAGATAAATAACATTAAATTATCATAAAATATATTCATCTATCCATTCTTCAATATTTATTTATTAACGTAGAAAGGAATGATTAATTTTAGTGAGTATTAACTCTTTATGAAATACATGTTATAATAGTTTTGTTGTGAAAAAATTGACAATGATGACAATAGCTTAATGGTAAATAAGTGTCCCATATGTCAAAGGTTTATAAGCTAAAATGGTGCCACGTGGCGGAATGCAATTCACCTTACGTTTTAATATATATAGTTGATTTCAAATATAAAACAGTAAAGAAATCAAGAATCTTAATTTAATAAGAAAATGTTGGCTATACTCGATAAAGGACACAAGTGTTTGCTAGACTAAAAGCGGAAACTTGATACCATTGATCAGTTTAAAACTCAGAACAGGTGTTTATTAGACTAAAAGTGGAGACTCATGAGAGTGAGGGGTACTCAAGTGGTAAAAGCTTTCCTCCCGGTTCCAGAGATCCTGAGATCGATCTCCATCCCCGCCCTTGTGGCTCCTGCACCAAAAACAAAAAAAAAAAAAAAGTGGAGAACTCCATACCATGATCAATTTCAAAAAAAACAATAGACTAATGTGAGGGTTGGCTGCAGTACAGGACCTATCACGACCCTGGGTTTGTGTGTCTACCATGTCGATGTCATTTCTTTGACAATTCCCAGGCAGCCTGTTCAGCTAAGGTCTTTGAT
This sequence comes from Suaeda aralocaspica, assembly GCA_016808085.1. Classification (NCBI taxonomy): domain Eukaryota; kingdom Viridiplantae; phylum Streptophyta; class Magnoliopsida; order Caryophyllales; family Amaranthaceae; genus Suaeda; species Suaeda aralocaspica. The sequence continues at coordinate 50,307 of PYUH01000186.1, read as the reverse complement.
AGGAGATACCACTTCTGCCTAACAACGTAGGTATAACCGACTATTTAAGTTTTCTGTTAGCACCAAAACTTAAAATCCTTATATACTTCAACTGGCTAGAACATAGTTATAAGATGAAGAGTCACAAACCGTGGTGAATTTTCGCAGAATCTGGGACAGAAAACCATGTTTCATCAACTACAGTTTCGCGCTGAGGTTTACCAGTGAACACACGAAGCACTGAAGATGTTACGACTACCCGTTTAATGGTAGGAACTTTAGACAACATTTCAGGACACTTCATTGTTCCTTTCAGTGTGGGGTCTATTAGTTCACCAAAATAAAAAAAGAATACCCATAATCAACACACAATATGTGCAAGATTTTACAGAAAAACACTAGATAGAAGAGAGATTTCGAGTTTTAACTGAGTATCAGATACTATGAATTAACAGGACTCGCAGTATGGAAAACACCATCCACATCCCTGAATAGCATCATCAAAGAAACCTTCATCCAAAAGATTGGCCTCGAACAAGTGGAGTCTTTCTTTTGCTCCATCTGAGCAAACAAGTGATTACTCCTTCCAATCACTATACAATAAACATAACTAATCATATACTTTAGAGATAAAAAGAAGACATTAAGAATAGGTGTGTTTTCTAAATTTATAATGTATTATTTAAAAATGTATAGCATAGAAAATAAAATGCATACCAAAATCGCAATTAATTGGTGTACAACTTTAACTGTGCATTCTTAATATTTTTTTTTCCAAATATTGCTCCTTCAAGCATTTTATACTCGTATCCTCTTATCATCATCATCTTTTAGTAGTGTACATTAAAAAAAATTATGAATGAGTTAATGTTCGAATTTTTGGCCACCTCATACTAAAATCATGGATCCGTCCCTAACCATTATTAAAAGCATGCAGCAAATTAAACCACTTGGAAATGTATTGCTAGTCATTTCCTAGCTCAGCATTACATTTGTATTTTTAGTCACATGCACCAATATAGTTCAATACTATACTAACACAAGACAATTAATTCGTTGAAAAACACAACAAATTAAATTAAATTAAATTAAAAAAGGAGGTAACATATGAAGTGACGTACGAAAACTGAGGACAGTGCCATTGACGGTGTAGCCACGATCAAGCAGAGTTTAACAATCCAAGATGCAATGAAACCAGAAGCACCGTTAACACACACTTTCTTACTATTTCTTCTTGTTTACAACCCAACTGACAACTACATCCAACTTATGTTGTTTCCTAATGTACTTATTTATTTATGTATGGATTTTAAGTGTTATGAATTGAATATAATATATCCATATCTATCTATATATAGTACATACAGATTTCATTTATTATATTTGATTATTTTTCTTCGAAATGCATGGCACATCCATGATTTAATATCCATCAATCTTTTCTCTCAATTCAAAAATATAAAATAATTATTAGAAATTTGCCATATATATTAGCATCATATCATATATTGGGCAATAGGATAATCTTTTATGCTTATCCATTCTCTAGTTTGTCATGCCTCCTCAGACTTGCCTATAGATAGGCAACTTTAAACAAGGATCAAACTATTCACAACCAAAATATTGTAATCGAATTTTGACAATATGACACCTATTTAGTATAATTTATATTAAGTGTATATTGTTTTTTTATTATTTATATTATTTTTTTTTTTTTTTTGATTTTGTATGATGTATATGCAATATATATTTCTGTTTAAATTAGAGAATTGTTATTGGTTTTATATTATACTGTCACACATTTATACATCATATGAAATACTTGGCCTTCATCCTTGCTTAAGTTTATGGCCTTGGAATTGGTTTTATACTCTATGACTTGTTAATTGCCCTCCTTCAACAAACTTCAATGGAAATTTGCGCCAATATCATAACCCGTATAAATTTTATAGATTTTGCAACTGTATATTAGTAATATATTTTAAGTTTTTAAATATATGGGAATTTAACAAAAAAGTAAATTAATAAATTTTTGCGTTTGACTATACTTGACTTTAGTGGGCATTTTCTTATTGTCCATAGAAGGAACTTCAGTTATACGCGTGAATGTTATTTTGTTCAAATTTGCTTTAGGGAGTATGTGATTTCATAGGCCTATTGATGCAACTTTCATGCACTTAATTAATGCACTAGGTTGAGCCCCAAAATATTTTCCTTTACATGAATCACGGAAATAGTAATAAATTTAGGAGAATGTAAAGATGTCATAACAGTAAATAAACTCTTGTCATGACACATATGATCAGAAGCTCCACTGTCAATGATCCAACCATGTGAAAAATCAGTAGATAACATGCAATAGTTACCTGCAAACATAGCCTCACCACTTTCTACTAGATCTTCCTTTTGATCAGATTGTTGTGCTTGCAACAAGTGCAAAAGTTGGTGTCTCAAGGACTGCTCTGTAAGAGGGTCATCAGTAGAGACACTCCTCACAGAAGGAATAGGATTAGAAAGCTCAGTTTGAACACAATTAGCAAATCTTCTCATACCAGTGTTTCCCCCCTTAAACTGAGGTGGATATCCATGAATTTTCCAACACCTCTCAATGCTGTGACCTGGAATTTTGCAATGATCACAATAATAATTGATTGTTCTCTTTAAACCCTGAGGTCTGGAAGATGTGCATGTAGCACCCCTGTCCATCTGAGTTCTCTCAAACAAATTAGATTTACCAAAATTTCTATTGAAATTCCTTTGACTAGACCTCTGTGCTGAAAAAGCTAAAGGTTCTATGGTAGTATCCTGCATAGAGCTCAGTTCTTTGTGTCTTTGTTCTTGAAGAACCATTCGATAGACATGAGACAAAGCAGGTAACTCAGGCATCATCAAAATATTAGAACGCACTTGTTTGTAATTAGGATGCAATTTCATCAGAAAGTGCATAGTTCTAGCATCACTCAAACGTTTCAGAAATTTTTTAGTTAAAGAACATGAACAATTCGCACAAGTGCATCGAGGAATAGGATCAAGACTATCATATTCATCCCACAGTGACTTCAGCTTAATATAATATTCAGAAACATCTAGATTATCTTGCTGAAAATCAGAAATTTGCTGTTGAAGTGAAAAGAGTTGAGCTAGAGAAGATTGACCAAACCTTTCTTCAAGATCAAGCCAAATTTCACGAGCTGTATTGAACCAAATGACACTCTTTGCAATTCTTGGATCAAGTGCAGCAATCAACCATCCCATCAACATACTATTACATCTATCCCAAGCTCTATAGGTTGAATCACCAATATCTGGTTTAGGCAAAGAGCCATCAAAAAACACATCTTATGCTTTGCTTGTAAGCCAATGATCATAGATCGACGCCAATCACTATAACCGATGCCATTGAAGAGCTCAGAAACAAGCCTTTGCTGAGTTGTATCTGAAGGATGAATGTAGAAATGACTACTAGGATCTTGAGTAAGCTCAAGTGTGCGAGATTGAGATTGAGATTGAGGTGAAATATGAAAAGAATATGAAGCATTCATCGTAAAAGGTTGAGATGAAGAAATGTGAAGAAGAAAATCGATTTCAATCAAAGAAACCACTGAACAGAACAATAAGAAATTCGCTTAAAGAATTTCAAGAAACGCAAAGAAATTCGCTCAAAGAATTTTCAGAAATTCGCAAGAATCATATAATCGCTCAACTATTTCTAGAAAATCGCTCAAATTGCTCGAAAAATGACAAGAAATTCGCTCTCAAGTTTTGTGTATTTGATAAAAGAATGTCTTTTCTTCAACAAATCACGCACAAAAATTAACAAATTGTTGATTATAACTCAAAAAATTGATTGCTCAAACATACGAAGAAGAAGATGAAGCTTCGAAGCTTCAACAAATTTGTTAATGGCGGAAGAAAAATGGTGGCTCTGATACCATGTCAGAGTGCACAGAAATGAATGAAGAGAGAGAAAGTAACAAACTCAATTGTTGTATTATTACTGACTAACTAACTCTTTTAGTTGTAATTACATGCCTTTTTATATCAAAGGTAGTTAGCTCATTAGCTGTCACAATCAGCTCTAAATACTTCTACTATACTAAGAAGTATACAATACTAAGAAGTATACTAAAGGTATGCGTAGCTGAATACTAAGGTATATAGTCAGATATACCAACAGTACATAACTGTATATTCCTCGTACAATGTCTTCGTGAGTGAGTGCGATTGTTTGTGTTCATGTGAGTTGTGTGATTACGTGGTCGAGCTGGCTAAACTATTATTAAGGTGACAATCACTTTTGATTGGTTTTTTATTTATTATTTCACAATACGTGTGTGAAGGGGTTGCAAGAGTGAGTAATGAAAATTTATCCCAACATTTTCTGAACTTGGGATGAAAGTTTTTAAGCACTTTAGAATACGGAGTATATAAGTTAATAAATGATTCCATCTTGGGTTACTTTTAGTGGTAGTTTCTACGACAGTTTCCCCTATTTCATCATCATTATTAGCGATATAATCCAAATTAATGTCATGAACAAATCAGCATCAGTTAACAACTGAATTTTAACAAATGATAGCATACCAAGTAATTAATTAGATAAGCATTTAATGAAGTTATTATAGCTATACAATTAGCCAAAAATATTTCATTTGAGGTGACCTATTTCATAAGTAGCATCATAGGCAGAGCCATGTTCATGACCCTAATGATTTTGAGATTTTTGACCTCACTTGGATCTAATAAATATTAGAAGCAAAGAGTTTAGTTTAAAGTTTTTAAACTTCCATGAACTACAAAACTTGGATAAGTATATATTTCAATTCCTAATTACTAGTATGTTACTCAAAAAACAATATGGCTATGCCTTACTACAATGGTGGTCAACAACAATAATTGGGAGAGGATTGGAACCTAACCACCTTGAACTGAGCCTTAAATCTGGATTAACCCAAAGGGTGAACCGGGTGGAACATTCAAAAAAAAAAAAAGAATAGTGGCCAACTATGTTTGTGACTTTGTGAGTTTATAAAACTAATTAAGGCCTTTTAATGTAAGGCTGGAAAAAATTTTGAAAATTTTCTATCACTATGTTTTAGAATAATAATCACATATACATCTTCATTAAGGAGGCTACTTATTCAAAACTACAATAGTGTAATATTTTGGTTAATATAGTGCATCTCATGGAAGGAATAAGCTATGAACTACACATCATAACAGGTTATGTTACTGATACTGGAATTAACTTACATAATTAGGAGTATTAGTAAATTCTAATACTGGAATTAACTTACATAATAAGGAGTATTAGTAAATTCTAATTCTGGAATTAGCTTAACATAATGAGTATTAGTTTAGAAATTGGCATAAGCTCCGATCAATCAGTATTAGAAGACAGAAGTAGATTACATTGAGCAAATTATTAAAGGCCGTTTGGTTGGGGGTATTCATTAAATGGAAAGGGAATTAATTGTCCCTATTCCCTTTGTTGTTGTCGGTTAGACAGTTTTCTCATTCTCATTCCCCATTCCCTCATTCTAACGCTTTATCTTTCCCTCCACCCCCTTATCTTTTACATTCCCCTTCCCTACTAACACACCACCACCATAATCTAACCCTAACCACCACCAGGGCCAGCCAAGGGCCTATGCAAAGAGACCCTCAGCACAAGGCCCCAAAAATTCAAGGGCCCATTTGTTAAGCAGCCCACCCATTAAGTGTTTAAAAAAGAAAAAAAAAAGGAAGGAAGGAAGTCTGACTTTTCATTCCTCCAACAACCACGCATTATTCATTATTCCTTATCTTCTTCCACCTTCATTTACTCCACTAATTCTTCCCTCATTTATTCATTTTCCATTTTTCGTAAATTACTCCCAATTTTCGACAATCATTCAATTTATTTACTTAATACACCGATTAATCTTCATCATTTATCCTATTTTCAGATTTAATTTTTTGATTTTATTTTCCACAAAAATCGTTTTGCCTTCTATCAATCAATTATTCAATTAAAACATTCTTTTTCTTTCAATGGAGATAAAATTTTTACCCCATATAAATTTGTTTTCAATCTTCAATTATCATACTTATCATACTCAAACTATTTTTAAAAATAATTATAAAATAAAATAAAATTGAATTCTAGTTATTCATTTAACAATGGTAACTACTAAAAAGTGAAGTGAAGTGGTAATTCTCGTGGTAAATTGCCGAATGGTTGATGACTTGATGCGAGGAATATATGAGGTATGTGTGGTACTTTTGTTTTTAATTGCTTTTTTTTTATTAATATTTAAATAAAATTTTAGATTTTATTTGAATTGTTTAATTAATTAGTAATGCAATCTTTTGATTTGGGGAGACCTGTTCTCTAAGTCAATGGCCGGCTCGATACTGCTTTCTTTACCTTCCCCAGGCTAGGAAGTCTATTCCTAGCTGTTCTGCCGGAATTGATTAATTAGTTTGCAGTTGTACTTGATTTTATATGTTCTTGTAATGTGATATTTTGTTTTTTGAATATTGTTTAGCATTATATATTTGCCAAAATTGATACGGAAAATCCTAACTTTCACCTGTCTGCTCAAATAAATCCCAACTTTAATAAATCCCATTATAATCCAATGTTGGACAAAATCTTTCCAAAATGCATCATTTTTAATGTTAACCTGTTACAACAGGTATATGTGAATATTTATAGGTTAATTTAACTTAATTAGCCTTCAATCCTCTAATTATCCTTTAACTACTTCATTTACCTAACAAATTAAATTAATTACAAAATTAAAAATCAACAAACAACCACCTCCACCATCAGCCATCAATCATCAACTTTAATACAAAACGTCACCACCCACGAAGCCCCCACCGCCGAGACACCCTACCACCTGACTTATCTCCCCTTGCCACCTGTCCCCAGCCCTGTCACCTCTCCTCCTCCCCCGTAAGTCTTATATTAGCCCTTCCGGCCTTCCCCCTCCCCCTCAAAAAACCACTCCCCCGCCCTCAAAGAACATAACTAGCCACCCTTCCCCCCACCTTTGAAGTACCCAGCCACCATCCAAAACGCCATCACCCTCGAAGCAAAGATCCATGCTTTTATCGTCCTAATTCCGATAATCAAACCCATTTAATTAGGTTTCCCCATTAAACGAATTGGGTAATTTTGCAGTGGAATTTCAAGGCGGTAGAATCGGAATGCGTGATTTTGCGGTGGGACTTTGGATAAGGGAAGCCTTGATATCAAGTTCAATTTCGGGGTTTGAGGTTCATGTGTATGGGGTTTTGATTTGAGATCTTTGAGTTTTTCGGTGGTGGTGCTCGTGGTCACTATTTGGGTTATGGGTTGCGAGTGTGAGGTTAGGTTATAGGTTGCGAGTGTGAGTTTGGGTTATGGGTGGTCGTTTTGGTTTGGGTGACGATGATGGTGATGGGTGTTGAGAAGAAGAGGGTAGGTAGTGATGATTATGGCGATGTTTAGGTTGTCATTTTGGTTGATGGTGGTGATGAGAAGAGGGAGATGGTGGCAGTAAGGATGATGATGTGCACTATGCACTGTGCAGAGGTGGTGAGGATGAAGAAATGCAGAGGGTGTGGGATGATGATGAAGATGATGATAAAAGGCCAGGGATGATGATGAGAACACATGAATTATAACCTGTTTAATAGGTTATAAGTCACTTGGTGGATTTTGAGAAGATTTTGTCCAACATTGGATTATAACGGGATTTATTAAAATTGGGATTAATTTGAGCAGTAAAAATTGGGATTTTTCTCATCAATTTTGGCTACATATTTAAAAATATTTTATTAGGGCCCCATTTTTTAAGATCGGAACAGGGCCCCGGAATTTAACGGGACGGCCCTGACCACCACCAATTCACCACCCTAATCCTAATCAAGTAATCGTAACCCTAACCAAACACCACCCAGCCGCCCTTCCCGTGCTAACTCGTCGCCCATATCCTCCTTAAGAACCACCGACCCCACCCAAAACCACCACAACCCCACTTGAAACCAACCCCACCTACTCGAATCCGCTAACAACCCTGCCGAAAGAACACCCCCCCCCCCCCCCCCC
>PYUH01000186.1:0-36317 GCA_016808085.1 Suaeda aralocaspica | reverse complement strand
AAAAAAAAAAAAAAAAAAAAAAAAAGTGGAGACTCCATACCATTGATCAATTTCAAAACAACAATAGAACTAATGTTGAGGGTTGGCTGCAGTACAGGACCTATCACGACCCCTGGGTGTAATGTCACCATGTCGATGTCATGTTCTTTGACGAATTCCCAGGCAGCCTGTTCAGCTAAGGTCTTTGATAGGAGATACCACTTCTGCATAACAACGTTAGGTATAACCGACTATTTAAGTTTTCTTTAGCACCAAACTTTAAAATCCTTTATATATACTTCAACTGGCCTAGAACATAGTTATAAGATGAAGAGTACACAAACCAGTGGTGAATTTTCGCAGAATTCTGGGACAGAAAACCATGTTTCATCAACTACAGTTTCAGCGCTCAGAGGTTTACCAGTGAACACAACAGAAGCTACTGAAGATGTTACGACTACCCGTTTAATGGTAGGAACTTTAGCACAACATTTCAGGACATTCATTGTTCCTTTCAGTGTGGGGTCTATTAGTTCAACCTAAAATAAAAAAAGAATACTCATAATCAACATCAATTATGTGCAAGATTTTACAGAAATAAACACTAAGATGTAGAAGATTTCGAGTTTTAACCTGAGGATCAGATACTATGAATTTAACAGGACTCGCAGTATGGAAAACACCATCACATCCCTGAATAGCATCATCAAAAGAACCTTCATCCAAAAGATTGGCCTCGAACAAGTGGAGTCTTTCTTTTGCTCCATCTAGAGCAAACAAGTGATCTACTTCCTTCCAATCATCTATACAACAACATAACATAATCATATATACTTTAGAGATAAAAAGAAGCATTAAGAATAGTGTGTTTTCTAAATTTATAATGTATTTATTTAAAAATGTATAGCATAGAAAATAAAAATGCATACCAAAATCGCATATTAATTGGTGTACAACTTTAACTGTGCAATTCTTAATATTTTTTTTTTCCAAATATTGCTCCTTCAAGCATTTTATACTCGTATCCCTCTTATCAATCATCATCTTTTAGTAGTGTACATTAAAAAAAATTATGAATGAGTTAATGTTCGAATTTTTGGCCAACCTCATACTAAAATCATGGATCCGTCCCTAACCATTATAATAAGCATGCAGCAAAATTAAACCACTTGGAAATGTTATTGCTAGATCATTCTCCCTAGCTAGCATTACATTTTGTATTTATTAGTCACATGCACCAATATAGTTCAAACTATATATACTAACAACAAGACAATTAATTCGAGTTGAAAAACACAACAAATTAAATTAAATTAAATTAAAAAAGGAGGTAACATATGAAGTGACGTACGAAAACTGAGGACAGTGCCATTGACGGTGTAGCCACGATCAAGCAAGAGTTTAACAATCCAAGATGCAATGAAACCAGAAGCACCTGTAACACACACTTTCTTACTAATTTCTTCTTGTTTACAACCCATGACAACTACATCCAACTTATGTTGTTTCCTAATGTACTTATTTATTTATGTATGTATTTAAGTGTTATGAATTGAATATAATATATCAATATCTATCTATATATAGTACATACTAGATTTATCATTTATTATATTTGATTATTTTTCTTCGAAATGCATGGCATCAATATGATTTAATATCCATCAATCTTTTCTCTCAATTCAAAAATATAAAATTAATTATTAGAATATTTGCCATATATATTAGCATCATATCATATATTTGGGCAATAGGATAATCTTTTATGCTTATCTATTCTCTTAGTTTGTCAATGCCTCCTCAGACTTGCCTATAGATAGGCAACTTTAAACAAGGATCAAACTATTCAAACCCCAAACATATTGTAATCGAAATTTCTGACAATATGACACCTATTTAGTATAATTTATTATTTAAGTTGTATATTGTTTTTTTATTATTATTATTATTATTTTTTTTTTTTTTATTTTGTATGATGTATATGCAATATATATTTTCTTGTTTAAATATAGAGAATTGTATATTGGTTTTATACTATATCTGTCACACATTTATACATCATATGAAATACTTGGCCTTCATCCTTGCTTAAGTTTATGGCCTTGGAATTGGTTTTATACTCTATGACTTGTTAATTGCCCTCCTTCAACAAACTTCAATGGAAATTTGCGCCAATATCATACCCGTATATAAAATTTTATAGATTTTGAATGTATATTAGTATATATAATTTTAATTGTATTTTAAAATATATGGTGAATTTAAAAAAAAGTAAATTAAATAAATTTTATGCGTTTGACTATACTTGACTTTAGTGGGCATTTTCTTAATTGTCCATAGAAGGAACATTCATGTTATACGCTGAATGTTATTTTGTTCAAATTTGCTTTTAGGGAGTATGTGATTTCATAGCCTATTGATGCAAACTTTCATGCACTTAATTAATGCACTAGGTTGAGCCCCAAAATATTTTCCCTTTACATTGAATCAAGGACAGCCAAAAGATGTGAAAACTACTTTTATTTCATTTTTCACTAGAGACTGCGTTCTTTAAAATTCTTGAAGATATTCAAGATTGTCCATATCCCATCATTGATAGATAAAGTTATGTTCACCTAAATAAGCATAATTAAGTTAAAGGTATGGTACGTTTACCTTGAATAAGCATAATTTTACCTTGAACCTAAGGAAGCTGTAGTCCTCTAACATTAATTTAAAATTCAACGACTTACATGATACGTGTGAACGTAAATGAATTATTGTTGTAGGCTAATAATTCTAAGCCTGGTTTTGCATATAACTATATATGTATAATTGTTCAACTTAATTAAATTATACTTTTTGAATTAAACCACCCTAATTAAAGTGCTTAATTATTGTTACTAGTTGTTAACATATGTGTTTAGAATGGTCATTGATAACCCACCTTTTATGATTTGTAAACTCAAACAACGATTTGTGAAAGGATCGCTCCATTTAACTCCCACCTTTATGGCCATACACACACATACAAAAAAAAAAAAAACCTCCTTTAAAATAGTGAAATCTATACTGTATATTAAAACACAACCACGATTTTTGCACTGCGCCATACGTCACCCTCTAGGATACTCGACTTGTATAATGGCATGTCGTTTATTTATCTTAAAACACAACGACGATTTTCGCACTACGTTATATGTCACTCTCTATGATACTCGACTTGCATAATGGCATGCCGCTTATTTATCAAAAATTACATACGATGTAATTACCAAGACTTGAACTTACAACCTCATGTTTGCAATTAAATGTTCTTAATATTTGATCAACACAATTTTAATGCCTATATCATCATTTATAATAATGATATAATATGAGACAAGAAACTTTTAAAACAACAACAACAAAGCCTTAATCCCAAATAAAGTTGGGGTCGGCTAAACATGAATCAATATGAGGAGTCGCAACAGTCATCAACAAAACTCCTCCAATCTTCCCTGGTTGACACTAAATGTTCTTCAAGCCTCAACACCCCCATATCTCCGTTAACAACCCCCATCCAAGTTTGCTTTGGTCTTCCTCAGCCTCTCCTCCTCCCCTCTTGTTGCCACCCTTTCAACCTCCTTTCCGGAGCATTACTCAATCTCCGTTTTTATATGACCAAACCATCTTAGTTGATCTTCCCACATTTTATCTTCAATAGAAGCAACCTCCAACTTCCACCTAAAAGTCCTAATTACCTCATTATGTATTTTGTTCTTTCTTGTATGCCCACACATCCAACGTAGCATATGCATCTACAAGAAATCTTTAGATGAGGAAAAAAAATTAAAAACAAACAAACAAATATATTATGCTTTACTTTTCCCATAAATTAATGTATAATTATGTTTTATGTAATTCTATCTTATTTGACTTCCATAACAATATGATAAAAAAAGGGTAAACCTTTCAATTACAACATACATGATTAATGTTGATTGTTTTTGCACAATCTTATTGTTCACTTATAAAAAATATATATTACGTACGTACAAGACTTGCAGTTAAAAAAATCATAAACATGACATATGTTTTCATGAATAATATACGAACTATATAAATTTATCATCAAATTATTCTATATTTGAAACTAATACTTAATTAAATATAATTGTTTCATATTTAAAAATAAAAAAAATTATCACATCAACATTATTATCTTTATAACCCACGTCACTCATTATTCAACCTTTTAATTAGATTTTTAGGGTCCGGTTGGTAGGGCGTAAAACATTTTCAATGTAAAATGATTTTCATTGAAAATAGTTTTCTATGGAAAACAATTTTCATGAAAACAATTTTCCATTGTTTGGTTGCATGTAAAAAAATGATGAAAATAGGGAAAATGAAGGCCGGGGATGGAAGGAGGTAATGAGGAAAGAGAGTATAAGGGGATGGGAGGAAAATTGTTTTCCTTTCATTTTGGAAGGAAAATGGTTTTCCATCATTGTAAGAAAAAATTTACTCCCATGCAAAATGATTTTACATTCCTTTGTGTACTAAACAATGTAAAATGGGGAAAGGGAGAAAAACACTTTTCTGGAACATTTTTTATGCTCTACCAAACGGAGCCTTAATTTATTTTCATCAAATAAAAAATTCACCTTACAATTCAACAAAAACCCGAGGCATGGCCCTAGACGAAGCTAGTTTGAGACTTTTGTCTGCCCAAATAAATAACCAAAATATATGTCGCTTTTGTGGCTCCTTTGCACCAAATAAATAAATAGCCAAATTAGTCAATATCATCTAAAAATATAAATTTATGGGTTTGTTTGCAGAGTTTTCGAAAAATCGCCAAATTCTCCCTGGAATTTAGAGGTGAGCCCTTTTTGTTTCTTGCTATGAATTTCAATTATTCAGGGTTGACTTTGCATGCATATGCAAACTATGAAACATTTGTTTTAAGAGGAAATATCCTAGTTTATCATTTGATATCCTTAATAGAAACATATTAAAGGTTATTTCAGTAATTTCACATGTTTGATCCACTAAATATATTTGCAATATACATTTTTCAACTTCTCTTTATTTACTAGTATACCCAGCATATCAAGTGATAAACTTGGCATCCTTCGTTTTAAGACTCTCTAGAGCACTGGTCTCATCACGGATGCATTTCCTTGCTTGTTGAACACCAAGTTTGCAACTGACATTAAAGCTGCCTTCGCCTCACACTTGCCTAACCAGTTTTACCTGTTCCAAGGCGACAACTCTTGCGTGCTCATCCACTTTACCCCTCGCAGTGGTGCTCCCAATGACAGCTACATTATTCCAGGTCCTGATGAAATGGTTCCCTCCAACTGGCCTGCCTTACAAGACTTTGTGTCTTATAAGAAGAACAAAATAGTATGGACTCCCATGACAAGGGCTTCCAAATGGATTCATAACAATCCTCCGCATAAGCTGTTGGTGACTCCACCTCGAATACACAGTTGAGCTCNATCATTGTAAGAAAAAATTTACTCCCATGCAAAATGATTTTACATTCCTTTGTGTACTAAACAATGTAAAATGGGGAAAGGGAGAAAAACACTTTTCTGGAACATTTTTTATGCTCTACCAAACGGAGCCTTAATTTATTTTCATCAAATAAAAAATTCACCTTACAATTCAACAAAAACCCGAGGCATGGCCCTAGACGAAGCTAGTTTGAGACTTTTGTCTGCCCAAATAAATAACCAAAATATATGTCGCTTTTGTGGCTCCTTTGCACCAAATAAATAAATAGCCAAATTAGTCAATATCATCTAAAAATATAAATTTATGGGTTTGTTTGCAGAGTTTTCGAAAAATCGCCAAATTCTCCCTGGAATTTAGAGGTGAGCCCTTTTTGTTTCTTGCTATGAATTTCAATTATTCAGGGTTGACTTTGCATGCATATGCAAACTATGAAACATTTGTTTTAAGAGGAAATATCCTAGTTTATCATTTGATATCCTTAATAGAAACATATTAAAGGTTATTTCAGTAATTTCACATGTTTGATCCACTAAATATATTTGCAATATACATTTTTCAACTTCTCTTTATTTACTAGTATACCCAGCATATCAAGTGATAAACTTGGCATCCTTCGTTTTAAGACTCTCTAGAGCACTGGTCTCATCACGGATGCATTTCCTTGCTTGTTGAACACCAAGTTTGCAACTGACATTAAAGCTGCCTTCGCCTCACACTTGCCTAACCAGTTTTACCTGTTCCAAGGCGACAACTCTTGCGTGCTCATCCACTTTACCCCTCGCAGTGGTGCTCCCAATGACAGCTACATTATTCCAGGTCCTGATGAAATGGTTCCCTCCAACTGGCCTGCCTTACAAGACTTTGTGTCTTATAAGAAGAACAAAATAGTATGGACTCCCATGACAAGGGCTTCCAAATGGATTCATAACAATCCTCCGCATAAGCTGTTGGTGACTCCACCTCGAATACACAGTTGAGCTCCCACCTTGGTTTTGGTTTACTAGTTTACTACTCGAACTGTCTTTTTATTTTGCATAGTTTGTTTCTGGAAACAATTCATTGTCCCTTTCTATTGTAACTTACAGTTATTATATCCAATCTCTTATTAACTCTGTGTATTTAGTTATGTTTTCTGTTTCTTAATTATTTGTATATTGTTTACCGGAGCTGTTTATCAGTAGTTGCAGACCAACTGCTTTGTACAAGAATAATATCAGCAGGTTATATTTCACTCTCAACTAGCTTCTTCATACCTAAACTGTGCATCAAATCTCAGCATGAAGTTCTTCTTTGTTATTGATTGTCAATTCCGATGACACGTGTAGTATGTAACCTCAGGCTAACTATTCAGAAACTATAGCAAAAAGTATAAAAGAGATAGGTAAATAAAGCAGACAATCAGACATATACTTTGCATTGGTGAATTAGTGACACAATCTAATTCTTTTGGAGTGCATTGGTTAGTTTTTAAGCTTGTTGTCCTTTCATCATTCATGTCTCATAATAATTAGTAATTTTTCAACAAAACAGCTTCATTTGTTTCTGCAAATTAATTTACATGAATGTGATTGTTAATGTAGCCTAGTTATTCCTTGCACTTAATGCACTAGGTTCAGTCTCAATTCTTTTTCTGTTGAACCAAAAGATGCAAAATTTACTACTTTCATTTCATTTTTCACTGGAGGATTACTTTTCTTTCATAAACTCGGATGCTAGAAAAGTATATGTACATGTTTGAAAGAAGTTCCAATTTATGTCTCATGCTAGATACATTAGCTCATGAAACATGTGAATAGTGACATTGTAAATAAAGAATCTGGATAATTGCATCAGGATCACATTCAATACACATTTACAAGGAATACATAGCTACTGCGTACTTGTTTGTACTGCTCGAATTCATGAGTTAATGGAGTGGACACCAGTGTTGACGGCATTCCTCTTTGAGGCTGGCACTTGATAAATCATGGGGCACTCAATACCAGAGTAAGCAAGTCTGTTCTGCTCTCTTGAGAACTAAAGGCTTACTGCCATACAAGAAGATATTCATGATTGTGCCGGTGAGCCAAATCTTTGGTCACCATCTGCTATTCCTTGGAGCTGAGCAGCATACTGTAAATTCCAAAGCACGTCCTCAAATGAAGGACGTAAGGATGACTCAGAAGAAACACATTTGGTGGTTATTGAGATGACTGTCGACAGTGATTCTTTTGTGGAAGTTGACAGTACAACTGGGTCTAGGATTCTTTTCTGACCATCCTCAATGCCAAGTGATGCCTGTGCAGAGTGAATACCAGTTTTATAAGTGTCACCCCAAAATAGCATAGATTACACCAAAAACTGTACTGAAAAATAAGTTGATCAATGCTAGAACTGACATCAAACCTAATCTAACAGACCTGACCTCGACTAGTCCAAACAAAGATGTCAACAATATTGGTTAATTTTGAGTGATGAGAAAAAGAAGAAAACAAGACCCGAATATGATCAAAACCATTCCTCAAAGTACAAATGAATAGCTCATCACTCAAATAATGAAACTGATTCGAACTGAACAACCTGTCTGACACTTCAACAAACTCATCACTCAAATAATGAAACTGATCCGAACTGAACAACCTGTCTGACACTTAAACAAACTCATCACTCAAATAATGAAACTGATTCGAACTGAACAACCTGTCTGACACTTAAACAAACTCATCACTCAAATAATGAAACTGATCCGAACTGAACAAAATTGTCTGACACTTAAACAGACTCATCACTCTAACAATCTATCTGACACTTATAAAGTTTTAAATGCTTAATTCATGGAAGTGTTGTTATTTGCACTTGGTATCCCAGCCAAAATTTTCCTAATATGATGTGTGATTTCAATGTAATCTGGTGTAGAGTTTTGTAAGGGCTTACCATTTCATTTAGCAAAACTGCCTTCTTCTTGGCAGCCACCGAGGGACCGATGAGGGACTCTAGCAGTATAAACCCAAAGCTATAAATGTCATCCTCTAATATCTTCATTTGCCTGTGATTCCAAGAGTTGGATACTTTGATCACATATAGATTATACAAAAGAAATTGAGTTGGTTTAAAAACAGGACTTTGCTGAAGTAACTTTTACCATAGCTTAGCATTAGCTCCTTTTCCCTGGAAATCCAATTTAAAGTAAAATATCAATCTCGGAAATTTTCGGAGAGAAAAAACAGGACATAAACATGCCTCATCAAAATTATCTCACCCCAAACTCATCATCATCGCATATGATAGACAGTCCGTAATCACTTAGCTTAGCCCTTTGATGCTCATCAAGCAAGATGCTATGGGTCTTCAACCGGTTATTAAAGAATCCTGGAATGACTCCAGTGTGAAGGAACTGCACGGCCTTAACAATATCCATGAGGATCACCAATCTTTCAGACCATTTGAGTGCTTTTGCTTGACCAAAACCTGAAATTAAAGCAACTGATTTAATCTTTAATTGCAATGTTACAAAAATTACAAACACATGTTCTAGTCAAAAGTTATTTGTGCTTGAGACTAACCAGAGAGATGGGACCGGAAATTCCCATTAGGAACATATTCATAAACAAGATAAACCTTATTACCACCAGAATCCGCCTTTGTTGCATTTTCAATGCAGTGCCCCAGAAGGCAAACAAGATGTGGGTGGCGAAGCTTTGCCAAAAGGTCCAGCCGAAGGTTGAGATTCCGAATGGTGTACTTGTTGGACAATGTAAGGCACCTTATTGCTACTGCAGTTTTATTCTGTAATGTTCCTTGATACATCTGAGAAAGCAAAGATAGCTAGCAAGTTGGCTCAAAATTTTCTTACATGTTTGTTGAGTTTAGGAAGTGCTAAGTTGTCAACACATTCCGATCCCAAAAGAGAAGTGCAAGGAAAAGAAATTAAGACTCACCTGCAATTTATATTACCTTTTTTATACTGTGAAATCAATGTTTTTGGTTAGAACACTTAGTATTAGTATTTCCTTCCATTATCCTTTGTTGGCTAACTTGTTATAATTTTTCTTCTTGCAATACTCATTAATCAAATAAAACCTTTTGTTTCGTGCAGCTGATGGGATCAAAATAATGAAAAGAACATAATACTGTGACAGTACCTTGCCTCTGGAGCCTTCACCCATCAGGGAAGACAAATCAAAGTTATTAGTAGCTTCTTTCAGCTCTTCCACAGTAAATATTCGACATGCTGGGAAACCTTGTGCACCAGACTTTGCTGTTTCAGATATATATCCTGAAAAAAGAAAACGATAAACAACAGGAACTCTGAAAGACTTGAAAACCATGTGTGCCATAATTTTTTCAGATAGATCACATACTCGCATTTGCTAGTATCTCAGAAGTGACCCCAGTTACAACACTTTCTTGAACTTGCTTCGGCAATAAACTCTGCTCTTGACAACCCCTTGGGCCGTATCTTCTATATATCAATAGAAATCCAAATGCTAGAAATCCAATTACCAGAGCCATTCCAACAACCAAAACAACTAGAAACAGTGCACTTTTGGTTGAGAATTTCTTCTTCTGTTTCATCTCGGCACAATGTGATTCTGGATGCTGGTTCTCTACCCCAGATGTTAAACAATTACCAGAAAACTGGGCAGTGATTCTACTCAGACATCGGGGAATTTTGCCAGTTAATCTGTTATTAGACAAGTCAGCATACTCAAGTTTCGCTCCACATGCTAAATGATTTGGGAGGGATCCAGTCAACTCATTTGATGCCAAATTCAGGTAACCAATATTAGTTAGGGAGAAGACAACCACGGGTAAGCTTCCTTGAAGATGATTTAGGGACAAGTCAAGGTGCTGCAAGCGTTTAAGCTTCCTGAATCCTCGCGGTATCTCACCAGTAAACGAATTATTATTCAGCAACGCCATGAATAGAGATTCAGGAAAATTGGGAAGCTTTGAGTCCAATTGATTCCCAGCTAAATCTAACACTTTCAGACTTCTTAAACCACTTAAATCAGGTAGCTCCCCCGAAATCATGTTGTTTGACAATACAAGAGTATTGAGAGTTCTAATATTCCCAATTGAACTAGGAAATGGACCACTCAAGTGATTGTTTGACAAACTCAGGACTGTAAGATTGGATAGTGAGTCAAACCAATTCGGCACGCTTTCATTGAAAAAATTACCATCAAGTCTAAGTGTTTGAAGCTTTACCATCGTAGCAACACTCGGAGGAACAGAACCATACAAAAAATTCGAACTCAAGTCAAGAAACATCAAAGAAGATAACCTATCAATTTTATCAGGAAATGAGCCCCAAATACCCAAAGACACCAAACTAAGAGCCCTTAAGCTTGTTAGCCTTGCCAAAGTTGCAACAAAAGAATTCATTGAAAACCCTTCTGATAAAGTCAGATTTGGGATTGCATGCCCAAAAAAGTTGTCCACTTTTGAAGACTTACTACCTACAATCCTAAGTTCAGTAACAACATCAACTTCACAAGTAACATTCACTTTATTTGAAGAAGATATATAGCAAATTTCATTGTTTGCATTATCATTCCAAACTTCCAACTCATTTGGGTACT
Organism: Suaeda aralocaspica; assembly: GCA_016808085.1. Classification (NCBI taxonomy): domain Eukaryota; kingdom Viridiplantae; phylum Streptophyta; class Magnoliopsida; order Caryophyllales; family Amaranthaceae; genus Suaeda; species Suaeda aralocaspica. The sequence continues at coordinate 25,287 of PYUH01000186.1, read as the reverse complement.
CTAAATGCTTCCTTAACTGAAGAAGCACTTGAATTTGTGAAGATTGCAATTGAAAACTACCCAAATTGCAAAAACTCCATAACATAAATATAATTAAGTACAAGGTTAGATATCTCATACCCATTTTCAAGCAATGACTTTCATAAATTATACCCAAAAAAAAAATCAACTTTTTGTTGGGTTTAACAATCAAATACCTGCACATCAACAACAACAAAACCCCAGAAAAAGAAAATAAGAAAACAACAAGAAAAAACTAGTTTCCAACTATAAAAATCATGTCTTTAAAAAGCTGTTAAAACATCAAATCAAAAACAAGAAAGTGGGGAAAAAGCACAAGTTACAAAAGACTAATAATATGAGATTAAATTCTTGGAATTTAGCTAGGAAAGTTGCATAATGACTAATAAGCAATCAACAAAAAATGAAATGAAAAAAATAAAATAAAAAATGTAATCTTTGGAATAAAAATGTTGACTTAGTACACTTACCTCAAATCTCTAGTGTATGTCTGTATGAGTTTCAGTGAATGCAGATAGAAGTTTCTTTCACCTGTAAATGACTGAAAGTGTAGCACAATTAATGAGAGTGGGGTTCTCTATATTACTTCAACAAGGTGAAAGTACAGCAGTATGTAGAGCCAAAGTGTGAGAAAGACAAGTACAATGTAAAACTAACACAATATTCTAGTCATACAAAGTTACAAATGCTAACATGTTAGTGAATAAAACTACAAAAAAGTTAAAAGAAGGATTATCTTGTCGTCGTGTAGTTATTAGGAGTAATTTTTTTCCCGTAGTAATTTTTGCAGTCTTATTTTTATTTCCGCACTCCTTATATATAGAATGAAAAACAGTCGAGCAAACTTTGAGAGGAAAATGATGATATAAGATTAGGGGGTGGTGAATTGGTGAAATTACGGCCCAAATGCTCTTTGTTGTTTAGGGTTAATTGGGTAAAGGAATGGGAATTTTTCGGATTTTAAGTTGTTGAGATTCTTTATATAAATTTGCTATAGTTTTGGTTTCATTGAAGTGTGCTAAGTATATAGGATCCAAAGTATAGATTGCTTTGGTTTTATTGACTTTTAAAGTGATTAAAATAATAATATTGCTATGATTAGAGTAGTGATTAGTTGTTCTTGGAAATTGGGAAATAACCCAGATGAAGAATCAGATGCCCTCCACTCTAGGCTGTCTTGAGTAAGAAAGAAATTGAAAGTAGTGAACCATTAATTAGGTGACGTTATTTGCCCATGCATTTGTGCTTTAATTCTTCCTATTTTTTGCTTTGCTTTTTGTTTGGAACTTTTGGGGGAGTATAAATAAGTGACTGTTTTAGAAATGAAAAAGTGTGGGTTAATTCCTTTTTAATGTGTGAGTGGTCAGTGGTCAGTGGTCACTCGTAAAGTGGTAAGTGCCTAAGTGGCATATTGGTGAAGTGGTGAATTGGTGACCGGTGAGTGGTTATTATTTGTAGTTCCTGCTCCGCTCACAATTAATCTATTAATATATCGATAGTTTTGCCGGAACACTCTTTTCTAAGTAACCCTACTAAATTAATCTACTTTTAATTTATCTAAATAGGCAAAATCTTGTACTCCTTTCGTTTCTTTATTTTTGAAAATTTTGAAATCTTGATAAGATAGTAGAGTTTTTTAAATTACTATCAATATATATATAAAATATAATATAGGGTCTTGTTTGATTCGTATATATTTGAGTTCCGTTTGTTTTAATAAAAAACAAAAATGTAAAAAAAAAAGTTGGAAAATTTGTTTTTAATAATCTCACCTTTTACACATTTGAAATTAACAGTCTCACCTTTGCACCCTATTTTCTTATAATGGTCTCTATTAAATTCTCACCTGTAATTGTAGGTTGCTATTTAGGTTTTACAAGTTTGAAGGGTTGACTATTGCTACAAAAGTTGACTCATTTAATTTCAAGCCTTAAAATATATAATTACCTCTTTCTCCCTAAAACACTTGTTCTTTTTCTTTCGTCCTTGAATTTGAATAGAATACAAAACAAAGAGGCACAAATTTAATTCATTAATTGTTTAGTTGTGTGATTTGGTGATTATTTTTGCATAAAAAGTGGAGCTATTTATAATTTAATTTACAAAAAAAATAAAAATGGCAGCACTTTTGTTTCTGATTTCTTAAAGAAGCTAAGTGTTGGTGGAATTGTGTTTTTGTTGGAGAAGAAATTAAAAGGTTGCAAAATTTCCACACTTTTTGTTGAAAGCGTAAATAAACGAAAATTAAAGGGGAATCGGTTTTTGTTACCTCATGATTCAAAGAGGACATTGTTGAAAGGACCATTAATGAAGTTGAAGATTTTTTATTTGGAGAGACTGAGAAATAATAAAGAGAAGTGTTGAGGATAGGAGAAGATTAAGTAAATACTATGTAAAAAGATTTTAGAAAAAAGGAAAATAAATGAAGTAAAAAAGGAAAATAAAAACCAGAAAAATAAGAGGAAATACCAAAAGATCACTGTGATTTGGTTATTTGACAAATTACAGGGGTAAAATAGTAAAATACCATAAACTTTATTGAAATAAGTTAGTTAAGGTTAGTGGATGTCAGTTAACTTTAACTGACAGTCAATAACCAAAACTACCTATTTTTTTACAATTATGCCACTGGACCCACCTGTGATTTGCTCCCAAACAAATCACAGTGATTACCCTGACAGCCCTCGAAAAATAAAAACCAAAAGTTAACCTGAAGTGCAAGTCACGGAGTCACCTGTCAATGGGACCAATAAAAGAAAATATGATGTGAAGGTGGGATTGTTGAGAGGAAAGTGAAAGGTGAGATTCTTAATTTCAAATATACAAAATGTGGGATTATTAAAAATTATTTTTCCAAAAAAGTTTCATTTGTTTGTTTTGTGGAAAGTCGATATGCACCCAATTTAACACAGATAAAACATTTCGATGTAGTTTATAAAACATTCGATGTATTTTACAGATTTTAGTACATTTATGCTTTAAAACCTAATAATTTATGAAATAAACATCATGTTTTATGAATAGCAAGGTTACATCTATTGTTTTTTTGTATTACACCTAATGTTTTATAAAATTAAAAACATTTTATTATCTTTTATTTTAAAAATGTTGATCTTTAATGAAATATACAATATAAGACGCATATGTCATCATAAACTTTACACTTTTCAAACTTCATTCTCTGACTAACATTCAAATTTATTTCTCTCTTATCCCCCTCTCTCTCTCTCTATCTCGTTTCTCCTTCTTCTTCATTCTCTATGTAGCAAACAACAAACTTTTCTTTCTCTCTCTTCTTAACCTATTTTTGTCACTTGGATAAATTAACTATCGATGTTCTAGAGATTTTGTCATGATATTGATGATACAAGATGATTAAGAAATGAATTGAAGTTGAATCTTCAATTTATTTGATGAATAGTTAAATCTAGGGGTAGAAAATGTATACAAAGGTTAGTTTGATTATTTAAACTGTGTATTATTACATATTTTACAAGAGTCAATATTTTGTTTCAATACTTATTAGTTTATAAATTTCATGTTTTTTTTCTTTTTATTATCTGTCGTAATGCATGTTTTATAAGGTATTACTATTGTTCTATGATAATTACTGTTTGTTCAATACTAGTATGGTATAATACTCCATGTACTATATAACAGGATGTTTAATAATAATTACTAGATATTTTGTTATATATTACTACATGTTTTCTTATCTATAATAATATTTCATAATATATGAGATAATATTCCACGTTATGTAATTATTACTATTTGTTTTTTTAATGATTAACATAAATTTTTATACTACTACATGTTCTGATATTCTATATATGATAAATAAATGTACTTGTTCTATAACTTTGATTTATTGTTTTATAAGACAATATTCCTTGTTCTATATATAATAACTACAATAATGTGTTTCTTTTTTATTTTCCACTTTAGTTGTATGTTCTATGATTTTTATCTCTTATTTTATCTATAAGATTGTAATTATTTTTGCTTTTATTAATTGTTTTAATAAAGATAACTTTATATTTTAGTATTAAATGTTTTATAATAACTACTGCATGTATTATAATATATATGTACTACATAAACTATATGTTATATTTATTATATGAATATGAAAATTTAAATATGCTAGAAAATGCAACAATTTCTTATCCAAATACTTCAAATTTAGTCTTTGAAATCTTAGTTCCAGATTTGTACTTTGGTGTATATATTGTCATTTAAAGATTTTTAAAAATTTTGTATTTATAAGTTTTGTTCTGTAAAATTGTCTTATTGTTTTATAAAAACGACTTGTTACTTTATCTTGCAAAAAACGGGTGTTGAGATATACACCGAGATATAAAACCGAGTGCACAATCTTCGGATTGTTTATTTCGGTAAAAGAAAACTCATAGAAAAAAAAAGAAATTGAAAGGAAAAGAGGAAAAAGATATAAGGAGAAAGAATAGAATAGTAAAGAATAGAAAGCAAAATGCATGTGACATACCTTATTTACAAAAGGAAAATGAGTTTTCTTTTCTAAAGACAAGTTTTCCACCTTTATTAATTTCCACCCCTTACAAAAACAAATAAAGGAAAATGAGAGAATGAGAGGAAATCATTACGAAGTCTTCAGGCCAAACAAATGTATTAGCATATGTGCTAGACAAACGTATCAAATAAAAAGGAACAGATCGAAAGGGGTATTTGGTTAGTCACATCATTAATTAACAATGCGGAGCATGTTCACTTATTTATATACTCTAAAAAGAGTGTAGAGGTACTTTAATGGGAAATAAATCACTAGGATAAAGGGGGACCAGAGTTACTCCATTGGAAAAATAGCATTGTTTGTACGAATGAGTATAGTTATTTTTGTAAAAGCCAAAAAACACAAACTTTTGAATATGGCTGGCCACTCACATAATAAACCATGCGGCTAAGCCCAATAGGTCAGTACACACTGCACAATCACAATTCAAAAGCCCAATCACTATAATTCTTCACCCGCGTTTTTCCTACAAAATTCACCTCTAATCTCTAACCAATAGAAGAGAGAAAAAAATAACATGTTTTTATCTTTTTTCAAAACCATATATTGCAAAAAATATAAATCTGCAAAATAAAAAAAATACATTAAAATTCTTATTTTTTCAATTCTCTACAAATAGAGACCCATATTTATATAGTTTTATATTATAACTATTCAAAAAATTGAGCTATGTTACTAATTGACGTTACTATTCGTGTTACGTTACTAATGTCTTTTAGCTATGTTACTAATTGTCATTAATATTCGTGTTACTAATTTCTCTTACCAATATTAATAATACCTTTTAACCATGTAATTTATTTTATATATGTTACTTTTTCACATCATTTATGTTACTATTTTATATATTCATCTATGTAACTATGTTACCTTTTCTTTTAAATCGTGTTACTAATTTCTCTTACTTACTATGTTGCTTATTTTTCTATGTATATATGTTAATTTTTCACATCATATTGATGTTTATTTAAACAATATTACTTTTTAAAATATCAATGTTACTAATTTGTTACACTTATGTTACCTTTTCTTTTAATTCGTGTTACTAATTTCTTGCCTGTATTTATAATACTTCGTACCTTTTAGTCATGTTACTTATTTTTGTACTTCATATTTATGTTACCTTTTTACTTCATTGATATTACCTTTTTATTTAAGTTTTACGGAGTATTACTTATTTTATTATTTGATATTTAAGTTTTACCCACAATACTTTTTAAAAATTTTGATGTTACTAATTTGATTCACCTATGTCGCTAATTTTATTTTATTACTTGTGTTACTTTTAGCCTAATTATTCAGAAAGTGAAACCCCATACTTTTATAAATAAAATAATGTTACTTGTACAATATATCAAGATTACTAGTAATATAAGTAGATCAAGTATTAATACATTTTAGTGAGGGTTATTTATTATAACATAAATGTTACTTGTTTGAATAATGAGACTTATTCATTATAAATATATGGTTAATAATTTAATGTTGTAAAATATGTCAGCATGGATCTCTATTCATAGAGAATTAAAAAAATCTGAATTTTGGTGTTTCTATTTTATTTTTAGAGTTGTATTTTTTATAATATAGACATTTGAAAAATAAAATAAGTTATTTTTTTCTCTCTCTTTCTCTCCTCTTATCATTGGTAGATTAATGTTGTTGGAGAAACGTGACTTCAAATAATTGAAGCTAGTGATTTTTTAGGTGCGACGCATGTGGTGTTTTGAGTGTGGCCTGCCATGTAACACCCTGGATTTTCCCTAACTTCCTACTTCCTATTTTTCCGGAAAACATGTTAAACTAGTAGATATTACGTTTATTGAACTACTATATGTGGAAAAACCAAAGTATTACCGCCACCGTGATAACGGCTAAGACATTTATCAAAGTACTACAACGGGAGTCTTAAACACCAAAACAATTTAAAACTAAACTTCAAACAACTTTAAAATAAAATCAACTTTAAATTTATTACACTTCGAAACCATATTAATGGCCCATTAAAAACCAAAACCAAAATTACTAATCAGAAGTCTTTCAAAATCCAAACAATCAAATAAATGTTAGACTCTATAAGCAATTGAAAAAAAGTAAAACTACAACCACAGCAAGCGCTCTCACTCCATCCCATCATGAAATGACTTATGCCCACTTGTACTTGCAGCATTCCTTTTACTAGACAACTACTTACCACAGGTGGGTCATCGTAGGGCCAAGTCCAAGACAAAGCCATGCACACAAACAAACAGTCAGCCAAGCTGAGTACATAACTACTAAAGTCGATGCAATAACAATAAGAAATAAAACATGCACTCAACTTACCTTTGACAACTTTCTTACCTGTACATGGACTCAATTTGATTATTATTATATTTAACTTTTGGATTCAGCATCGAACGGATTTCCTTTCCTTTAAAATCGCCCTATTGGGCACCAACTTGGGAGCAACTCCAAAAAGGTATTACCTATGTCACACGAGGTGACGGATATCCAGCGCATTTATACTATAAAAGAGTACAATGTCTTGTACTCCAATTAGAAGTCATAGATCACTGTTCCATACGACTCCCCCCTTTGTTCATACTCAAGGTATATACGTTCCAAGTGTTTTGGTGCGAATCCTCTTACACTTTACGTGATTAACAGGTTTAACAATGTTATGACTCTCATGCAACATGACATAAAGACATGCATACAAACAAGCAACCATATCCATTATCTTTGCTTTAAGGTGATTCCAAATTAACTTATGTGAGTCATTGAATTAAACTGAATCTCCTGTACCACACATTAACTGTGAGTGACTAATAACTTGCTTTCTTCTTGACCACACATTAAACTATGAGTGGTATTATATATAAAACAATTGCTCATTACTTCTATTAATCTTGTGAACAAAATTCACGACTACCTTTCTTGTTGATTAAGTATCTAATCAACTTTAAAATTAACTTCTTTCCTTTATTCATAAAACTGTTGGCCAAACTATACTGATCAGAACATTCCAATCCAAGCTTATGAAAATTAAACTTTCTATTTAACATGGAATGCCATTAAACATTAAAAACATGCTACTAACAACTTGTCATGCATATAAATTCATGATCCAAAACAAGCATACAAGATCCATGTAAACAAGAATTTCTCAAGCATGCATTCTAACTCCTATGTTTGCCTTTAGTACTTACGTACCTTGTAAAATAACTGTGCTCCGCCACAACTTCTAGAAGTGGACTAAATCAAAGTCTCCTACACAAGGAAAACCGAACTAAATTAAAAACCTTGTTGACTAAATTCTACAACAACCTTAACCAACTTCTAAATTTGGAAACTTTGTCCAAACATTCCTTATTTGGTCTCTATTCAATTTCATACTTCAATTTTCTTCTCTACTGCAATTCTACTTAGTTTTCGGGACTTAATTATACTTTATAATACCTTAATAAATTTTCATGCCACTTTAGAAAAGTGGACAGCAATCTAAATTTATCAAAACTCCTTGAAAACTTCCGAAAATGACACAAATCGATCATATAATGTATTACCTGACTTACATGATCAATTTATGCTATAGACATACTTTAAAAGGCTATTTAATTAATTTATAAAATCTGGACAACATGTTAAACATGCTTAAAACCACTCTTAAACATCATAAAACATACTAAAATTTATATATTTCATCATAGAATTGATGTGTGATCATACTAGTGCAATTTGGACACATAAAACTCAATTTAACTTGTTTCTATTAAAATTCCAGATTTATTTATAAACTTTAAAGTCATGAAAAACTTATGAAAACATCATGATTTCATGTCAAAACACTTCTACAATCTACTAACATGTTTATGAAGTCAACCTAGGCTTTAGAACAATTTTTCATATGTTATGTTATATCCTTACAAATAATTACAGGATTATTGGATTCTAATACAAAGATCACACAGTAATGCTACAGACAATACTTTTGCTAATTGACTTGGCGTTACACTTCGGCCTCCAAACCGATCAAGTGATGAAGAGGGCGCTGACTTAAGAGAACTTGGCTTGCTTTGGTCACTGGGCGAGCAGAGTTTCCACGCCTGGTATACCTGCACAAAGAAATAAGTCCTTGTTGGATTTATCCCCCTCCGATGCTTAAGTAAGTAAATGTATGAAGAATGTAGAGAGAGATATACAGAGCGAATGAGCACAATAAATGCCTGTAATCAATGTGTCCCCTTTGTTCAAGTTGTTCACGGTTATTTATACTAGTGAAAATTCACTGTTTAGTCCTTTGTACAGTAGAGTACTATTCTTCTCTTCCCTTTGGTGGAGAGGGAGAGGAGGATAACCCGGCGTGTTATGGGGTTCCTCTCTTCCACCTGGCTTTCTGCCTTTTAATATTTGTTAATAACAAGACACGTGTCATTCATCCGTTGCCCCATATATTGTCTCATGGATTAATAGTTAAACTTAAATCTGAACCGTTGGTTGAGCGTATAACATTTGCCCCTCATCAAATCGTTGAATTTGAATAGAAGGATTCCAGGTATTTAATGAAACGATTTGATGATTATAAATAATTATTGAAGAACTGAAATGATTACATAACAGTTTTCGAGGGGAAGAAAAGGGGTTGTACTCGTGTACCTTTTTTAGAAGTGGTCGGGTTTACCCCTGCCTTTTCAACTTCCAAGGGGGAAAGTCTTTTCGGCCCTTTTTAAACCATCTATAAATACTTACCCCCGTTAATTCTCCCCCTTATTCGTTCTTATTCTTACTAATCTTTCAATTGTTCTCTCTGAAAATAGTGAGTTTCTTCAAGCTTTTGGTGAGTTGTAGTTTGTGTTTTTGCTATTTCTTTCGCGTGAAAGTTGCTATTCTTTCAAGTTATTTCTTCAAGCTTGTGTTAATTTATTCCTCATCTTGCGGTAACCAGTTCGTCTCAAGCATTTTCTCCAGGTATTAACCCCTTACTTTGTGTATTTATTCCTTCTTTCCTGTTATGGCTTCTGCTTCCTCCTCTAATGGGGTATATCTTCACCCCCTGATCAAAAGAAGGATTTTGCGGGATGAAGAGAACCCTATTTCACCGGGGTTTCTAGGGGCGAGAGCCATGTATCTCGCCTCCTCATCTCCTGATAGCTCGCCACCTCTAACTTTGCAGAATCTCACACCATTTATCTCTTGTGTGCAAAATTCTATGGTTAGAACAAAACTTTGTGCAAGAAGAATTCGCAGAATGGTGGTTTCCTCTTCCTCTTCTGAAAAGGCGCCTTCCCCCAGGCGTGATCCTTTAGAGGACACCGAGGTTTTATTCGCCGATCCCCCTGGCGAGTACCAAGGGAAAGGTGGCGAGCATCAGGAGGTGGAGGTTCAATCCTTCTTCCCTAAGAACGATCCAAGTGGCATCCCTGTCAGTAATTCTCGGGTCAAACAATTAGGGGAGGACCGTGGTGCTTTCAGGAAGTCCTTATGGCTTCCTGAAAATGTTAGAATGATTGACCCTTTGCCAGGCGCCACTATTACCCACGTACAGCCCAACGAATTTGGGGTTTATAAGGACGCCCTTTTACTTGGACTTAGGTTCCCCCCTCATCCTTTCGTGGACACTCTTCTACATGAGTATGACATAGGGATCGCCCAACTGACCCCCAACTCTTGGCACTTTATTAACTCCTTCATCGCCACCTGCGTTTTGAAGAAATTGACTATTTCCTTCAACGCCTTTCGCTCCCTTAACTTCCTAAATAGGGTTAAAAACCCTGCACCTGGGTACAACTGGTACGCCATCTCTAAGCGTCCCCACTATAGGACGGTGATAGACAGGACCTCCAACCTTAAGGAGTGGAAGGTCAAATTCGTATTCTTTGTGACCAGTGACCTTAACATGGCGGGCCGCTATGGCAGGTGGAAAATGATAACGCCCAACACTTGGGAAAATCGAACGCCGCCCCTCACCTAACCGCCGGTGAAGAGCGCACCCAGGCCCATTTTAGGGCGTCCCAAGAGGACAAGGAAAGTCCTGCCAACTGGGTGCCTCTCCCTTATTTACTCAATAACAACTTTTTCCTTTGCGCCACTGGTCTTTGCGCCAAGTTGGAGAAATGTACCTGGTGGTTTAATTTTTATCCTTTTGCCTTTATGCTAGCCCTTTATAAATCAATCCCTTGTCTATATTCCTTAACATTTTCCTTTTTGCGTTTTTTTTATTTTTTTTTATTTTTTTTAGAAAAAGCTATGGTTCGCCTTACACCTGAAGAATTAGGCGAGGGGAAAGCCCTGGAGTCCATGAAGGACATGTTAGCTCATCAAAAGATGATGAGCTTAAAGGAGAAGCTCGCCCTTAAAAAGGTACTAAGCTTTTCATTACTATCTCTTTATTTTTATTGTTAATATTTTATACTCTTTTATCCTCCAGCTTTACTCAAAAATTTATTTATTTATTTAACTATTTTTTTTAAGGAGAATGCGGCGAGCAATGTGGAGGCGCCCTCATCCAAGCGCCCTGGCGTATCCATTCGAGAGCCAGGGTCTAAGAGGACCGCCACCCTTGCCCCTTCAGCGGGCGAGGGTAAAGGAAAAGGAAAGGTGGACGCCTCCGCCTCTGCTGGGGGCGTGGAGAAATCAAAGGGGAAACAAACAGCTCCCGCACCTTCTTCTAAGGGGAAGCAAGATACTACCCCCCCAACTGGGGGCGTCAAAAGGAAGCACTCTTCTCCTGTGCTTCCAGGTCAACAAAAGAGGGTAAAGCACGTGGCGTCAAAACCCAAAACCCTCTCTTCTCTTCCCCATCCTCCTAAGGAGGCGACTCCTTTACCAGCCACTCCTACTTTTGGCGAGGTGACCACTCCCTCACCCTCTCAACCAAGGGCAGGGCCTTCTCCCCAACCTTTCACCTCAAAATTTACCATTCGTCCATCCAACGCCCCGTCTCCATCTAACCAACAAACTCCCCCTGTCTCCACTCGACAAACCAACACACCCTCTTCAACTAAACAGCCACTCCACACACACAAACTCCCACACTCCCAAAATCCAAACTGGCAGGGTCTTCATCCAAGTCCACGCCCGCTACAACCATCAAAGAGGGCGCTGGTCCCCCTAAAGCTGGCCCCTCTAGCTCAGCCCCGGCAGGCGCCGATCTGGACGGCGGCGTCCTGTCCGACCTTGCTGACAAGGTGAAAGCCAACATGTCAGCAGCCACCAAGCTGCAAGCCCAGCAATCTGGTAATTCTTCTAGACCCAATTTTGTTCGTACTTATCAGTCATCTTCCGATTCCGTCATTTAATCACCTACTGATCCCCGTGCCTCTGTTTTCCCGGTCGCCCGTTCAGAAATCCTAGCAATGGATACCTCAATGGGATCTCCTGCTACTGTGGAGACTGGGCGCGTTCCTTCAATGCGCCTCTCCTCTACCGAGAAGAGGACCATGCTGGGTAACATGCTAGAGTGCGCCCCTGAAGGTTATACTGAAGGCTTGAAGGGCGCCAAAGATGGCTTGCTAGGTCCATGCCTCATGGATCTCGCCAATGTAATTTTCCTCCAAACTTGTATCTTTTCTTAGTTTGATGCAATCATTATTTTACCCTACTAATTTTTATTATTATTTTTGTTAGGTTATGCTTCGTCTTGATGTGTTCGCCAGCTGGGCACAAAAGCAACGTGAGACCGTTGCTGAGGCTTTGTCCCTTTCCGAGCAAAGTTGCCAACTTTCAACTGAGGCTACTCGGCTGAAAGCCATACTGGAGAAGGAACGCCAGGACAAGGGCGCCTCTCTTGCTAAGATGCAACAATACTGTGATTAAATAAACAGTGCTTATACTAACATGCTTAAGGCTAAGGGTTCTATCGATGCCGAGTATGCTTCCAAGGTGGCGTCCAGGAAGTCAGTGGAAAGTAAGTTGGCGGCTGAAACCAAGAGGGCTGATGATGCTGAGTCCAAAGTGGCAAGTTTACAAAAAGCTAACCAAGAGTTAGAAGAAAATTAAAATTAAAGGGCCACTCTGAACTCAAGTCATCATATGACACAGCCCTTGGCGAGAAAGAAGAGCACGCCCAGTCCAAAAAGGCTTTAGAGCGTCATATCGCCACTCTACAAGCTAACAAGAACGAGCTCCAAGACGAGTCCATTGGCATCTATGACTAGGGGATGACCTTGGATATGAAGAACTTGGTGAAGGAGGGGTGGGAACTCTGTTATCGCCACAGTGAAGTAAAGGTTGACTATTCCTACTTTGAGCGCTGGCTTGATCATGTCATCAAGGCTTTCTTGGCCAAGCACAACAATGATGACCCTCCTTCCCCTTTTGAATCTACTTCTATCAAAGAGGAAGAGGAGGAATCTGATCATCCTGTGGACCAGGCTAAAAGTAAGGCGCCTAGCGAGCAGAGCGTTACTCCTAGTGAAGTTGTGACTATAGCTGATAGTCCAGCTCATGACGCCCCTATGCCCCCTTCCCTGTAGTTTGCCCCTTGTATTTTTGGTTCTTACCTTTGTAAAGAATTGATCACAATTAATAATATAATCTCTTTCAAACATGGCGTTCCTTTATTTATTTACTGCTTTTTGCAAATATTTTATTAGTTTTTTGCAACTAATGTTATTTATTTATTTCTCACTTTAACATTTCTTTTATCAGTTATCTTACCCAAATGAGGGAATAAAAAGAAAACTTTGAACTTGGTAAGGTTTAACCGGAATGTGCGGTGCATTTCATTTTGTGTAACTACCTTGATTGCCCCTGAACCTTACCTAGTTCAGGTTTCTGCAGTTCATCAAAAAAAAAAATTTTTTTTTTTAAAAACCATTACTCGCCTTTTAGTGCAATAGCCTCAGCGTTTGAACGCCACTTGGGGTCCTTATCATGCCTCAGCGTTTGAAAGCCATTCGAGGTCTTATAGGAGAGTTCCCCTAACGTTTGCACGTCATTCGGGATATTTATCATGCCTCAGCGTTTGAACGCCATTTGAGGTCTTATAGGAGAGTTGCCCTAACGCTTGCACGCCATTTGGGGTCTTGTAGGAGAGTTTTCCTAACGTTTGTGTGCCATTTGGGGTCTTATAGTAGAATTGCCCTAACGTTTGCACGCTATTTGGGGTCTTATAGTAGAATTGCCCTAACGTTTGCACGCCATTTGGGGTCTTATAGTAGAATTGCCCTAACGTTTGCACGCCATTTAGGGTCTTTATCATATGTTTCTGCATAATCTTTCTTTTTGCATTAAAATGAGTTTTTTAACATTACATTTATATTTGATATTTCCTAAGGGTGTCTGCATTCCATGTTCGTGGGAGAAGGTGCCCGTTCATCCTCTCTAATTTGAATGTTCCATCATGAATTTCTTCTGCTATCTTATAAGGCCCTTCCCAATTTGGAGTCAGCTTTCCTTGCTCACCTACTCGCCCAACTGTTTCCATTTTTCTTAACACTAAGTCGCCTTTCTTAAGCTGACGTTTCCTGACCATCTAGTTGAACTCCCGACTCATTCGTATTTTGTACAATTGTTGTTGGAGTAGGGCGTTTCCTCTTACTTCAGGTAGATAATCCAGATGTAATTTCATCATTTCCCAGTTGGCGTCTTCGTCATATAAAATTACTCTCAAGGTAGGCTCTTGCACTTCTATGGGTAATACGGCATCTGACCCGTATACCAAGGTGAAGGGCGTTTCTCCAGTTGAATTTTTGACTGTAGTTCTAATGGACCATAGAACATTAGGAAGTTCCTCCACCCATAACCCTTTTGCTGCATCCAACTTCTTCTTGATTCCGGCGCAGAGGATTTTATTGAAAGAATCTACTTGGCCATTTGCTTGTGGATGACCCACTGCTGCAAAGTGGGCGTGTATCCCTTGGTTGCCCAACCAATCCTTAAGGCGGTCATTCTCAAACTGCTTTCCATTTTCAAAAACAATGGATCGAGGAACGTCATATCGGGTGATAATATTTTTCCAGATGAACCCCTTTACATCATTAGTAGTTATGTTTCGCAGAGATTCAGCCTCGACCCACTTGGAGAAGTAATCCACTGCAACTAGAACAAATTTTTGTTGCCCTGTTGCTTGAGGGAAGGGTCCAAGGATGTCCATGCCCCATTTAGCAAAAGGAAGTGGGCTTAGAACCGGTTTAAGAAAGGTCGCCGGCTTTTGATGGAGATTTGCAAAGATCTAGCATTTGTGACATTTTTGTACCATTTCCCATGCATCCTTTCTAACTGTTGCCCAGAAGTACACAGTTCTTAGGACTTTCTCTGCTAGAGCTCCAACCCCAATGTAAGAGGAGCATGATCCCTGATGCAAGTCTTCCAAAATTTTCCTTCCACTCTCTAGAGTGACACACTTCAGTAGGGGACGAGAAAAGGATTTTTTTGTAGAGCGCCCCTTTCCATATTATGAACCACTTATCCCTGGCCTTGATGTATTTAGCCTGCTTTCTGTCTTCTGGGAGGGTGCCCGACATTTTGTATGCCAATATTCCATCCATCCAAGTATTGCTTCGATCGATATAAACAATTTCTCCTCCCACTCTTTTCTTTTCTTTAACCTCCCAAAAAACTGATCTAGGAGTGTCATCCGGCGCCGAACTTGCCAATTTTGCCAAGGCATCAGCTTGGTTGTTGTCCGTTCTTGGAACGTGGCTAAGGGTAAATTCTACAAGATCCTTGACCTCTTCCTAAATCATTTTAAGGTATTGAACCATAACCTCGTCTCTTGCTTCAAATTGTCCATTCACCTGGCTTACCACCAACTGAGAGTCAAAGATGGCGTTTACCCTGGTCGCCCCCGCTGCTTTACACATTCTGATTCCAGCTAGCAGGGCTTCGTACTCTGCTTCATTGTTGGAAGCCTTGAATTGGAACCTCATTGCATATTCATAAATGCGCCCTCTGGCGATCGACATATGATACCTGCCCCGGCCCCTTCCTGAGTAGAGGACCCATCTACATGCAATGTCCAATGATCCTTTCTCTCTTGGCACCGTTCAAGGCGAGTGGTTTTGACTATAAAGTCTGCTAAAGCTTGCCCTTTGATTGCCTTCCGAGGTTCATAATTGATTTCAAACGGCCCCAACTTAACAGCCCATTTTAGCATTCTTCCGGATGATTCCTTGTTTTTCATAGCTTGTTTAATTGGTTGATTAGTTAAGACTACAAGCTTGTGAGCCAGAAAATAAGGACGCAATTTTTTACTCGCTTGATACAAAGCTAAACCAACTTTTTCAATGAGCAAATATCTTTGCTCAGCATTTTGTAATACATGACTAACANCGCTTAGCATTTTGTAATACATGACTAACAAAATACACAGGCATTTGGACCTTATTTCTTTCGGCGACCAACACTGCAGACACCGCCACCCCAGACACTGCTAAATACATAAACAATGTTTCTCCTATCAAAGGACAGACCAGCCTGGGTAACGAATGGAGATGTGTTTTTAGAGATTCAAACGCCTCCTGTGCCTCTGGCGTCTAGTCAAACCTTGCCTTCTTCCTGATTGTATTGAAAAACTGATGGCACTTGTC
This sequence comes from Suaeda aralocaspica, assembly GCA_016808085.1. Taxonomy (NCBI): domain Eukaryota; kingdom Viridiplantae; phylum Streptophyta; class Magnoliopsida; order Caryophyllales; family Amaranthaceae; genus Suaeda; species Suaeda aralocaspica. The sequence goes on along the minus strand of PYUH01000186.1, from coordinate 9,204 downwards.
TCCAGATCTTGACAGGAATCTACCCAGGGCCGCTAAACATCCATTCAATTTTTGGACCTCCTTTACACAGGTGGGCGCCTTCATTTCTATCATTGCCTGAACCTTGTCTGGGTTGGCTTCAATCTCTCTTTTGTCCACCAAGAACCCCAAAAACTTTCCCTTGGTCACCCCAAACACACATTTCTTGGGATTTAGCCTCATATTGTGCTTTCTCAGAGTTTCAAAGGTTTCTCTGAGATCCTGAGTATGCTTGCCACTTAGCCTACTCTTTACAATTATGTCATCGATGTACGCCTCAAGATTCCGCCCAACTTGTTCTGAGAAAACCGTAGTTACCAACTTTTGAAAATTTTCTGGGGCGTTCTTTAACCCAAAAGGCATAACCTGATAACAATATACCCCCTGCTCAATGACAAAGGCAGTCTTTTCCTGATCTTCTTTATATAAGGGGATTTGATGGAAGCCAGAATATGCATCCATAAAGCTCATTAGAGTATTGCCTGCTGTAGAATCCACCAACTTATCTATCTTTGGGAGAGGAAAGCAATCTTTTGGGCACGCCTTATTTAGATCTGTGTAATCTACACACATCCTCCAAGTCCCATTGGGCTTAGGGACCAAAACCACATTTGCCAGCCATTGGGGATATTGGCAAGGTCGGATGAACCCGGCGTCCAGGAGCTTTTGAACCTCCGCTGCTGCTGCCTTATTTCTTTCATTGCCCAAGTTTTGCTTTTTCTGCAGTACTTGCTTTTTTGATGGATCCACATTCAACTTGTGGACAACTATGTTGGGATCAGTACCTGGCATCTCATTTGCCTCATAAGCAAATAGATCCTTAAATTCTCTGAGCAAGGAATTGATTTCTTCCTTCTCCCCACTCACCAAATTTTTTCCGACTTTCACCGTTCTTTCCGGTCTGGCTTCTTCCAACACAACATCTTCGTGTTCATCCACAGCTATAGGCTTACTGGCTTGATCCAGATTTATTACTACCAACAATTCATCTGCCTTGTCCTCCAACTTCCTCTTCTTTGATGGCGTAGACCCTTCCTCTGGGATTCCCTGGCTCAAGGGCCTAAGAGTAGTTAAATAACACTCCCTGGCAGCCTGTTGGTCGCCATATATAGATCCGACAGACCCATTATCACACTCAAATGGGGCACTATAACTGCCTTTGCAGCATTCAACGTTGGGCGCCCAAGAAAAACATTGTACGCCATTGTATCCCGTACAACCAGAAACTTTACAAACATGTTCCTTGGGTTTAATTTGCTTTATCCCCCAATCGCAGTGGCAGGGTGACACTGCCCATAGGATGAATGATGCCTCCCCCAAATCCAATTATTGGGTGATGGATTGGGTTCAATGCCTCCTTTGCATATTTTAACTTCCGGGCAGGATAGGCTGATGATATCAGTAGAGCTGCCAGTGTCAATCAAAATCCGTCGTACCTTCAAGTTGGCGACCTTCAGTTCTACGACCATGGGGTCGTCATGCAGCGTTCGTATATTCCCCCTATCTCTCTCTGAGATGCACACCTCTGGGAATTTGCCTTCCGCTGATGTTGATGCTGTGGTATATACCTTGTTTAGTTGGCGAGCATAATTCTTGCCCCCTCTCCTGGTCGGGCCTCCAGACGCAAACCCTCCTGAGATGACCGCCACCACATCCGGCGGGGTATCATACCCAGAGTTCTCATGGTTACTTCTTTCCTCCCTTCTAACTCCCCTGAGGTATGCCCCCAACTTGCCCTGGGACGCCAAGTCGTCAAGGACTCTTCTCAAATTCTTGCAATCATTGGTTTAATGCCCTACATCTTTGTGAAAGTGGCAAAATTTCTTTTTGTCCCTACTTTCCACTAGAACTCTCATGGGGGCGGGCATCTGGATCCCTAACCTTGGGCATGCTTCCTTCAAAATTGCCCCTATTTCCTTATTATACTCATAGGGAGATACATAGGGGGCGATCTCCCTTTTCCGTTTGAACTTGTTATTGTCTTCCCTTTTAGCTGGGGCGATAGACCAGGTCTCCGCCCTTCGTTCCTTCCTTTTGGGGATACCTTCTCGACTTTCTTCAAACTTTCCTTTCATCTTAGTGGTGGAGCAGAGCTCTGTGGCGTGAATGAAAGACTCTGCCTCCTTCAAGGCAGTTTTAAGGACCCTTATGTCTTTCCGAACAATATCAAATTTCAACGTTTCCTTCCTTAATCCCCGGAAGAAACAATCAAACGCCACATTTTCATTTAAACTTGGAATTTGCAACGCTTCCAAGTTGAATCGTTGTACGTAATTTCTTAAGGTTTCAGAGTATCCTTGTGAAATTTTGCTTAAATGCATACTTGTCTTTTTCTCTTGCTTATTTGCCATAAAGTGATGGCAAAAGAGGATGCTTAATTCCATGAAGCTATTTATGGAATTGTCAGGTAAACTTCCAAACCATTTTTGTGCCACTCCCTTTAGCGTGGCTGGTAAATGTTTGCACCAAGTAGCATCATCAGCTCCTTGAAGCAGCATGGCGTGCTTGAAAGTGGAAATATGGTCATCATGATCAGTCGTGCCATCAAAGGCCTCGATGATTGGTGGTTTGACTTTGTACGCCCTTGGTGCTGCCATAATCGCCAGAGAAAACGACGTCTTCCACGATATTACCATACTCTCATTTTTTGAGACATATGGCTGAGCAGGTTTCCTTCTGACCCTCTGTTGCTCCTCGCCTTCCTCGTCAGAAGGTTGGGCCTCCAACTCTTGACGAGCTTCCTTTCCCTTCCCAGGCGTGCTCTTAAATATTTCCCCCCTTTTTGCCCCAAATGGGGTTTTGGTTCTAGCCAGAATCCGTCGACACATTTCCCTCCTTTTGGCACTCGCCTACATGCTTGGCGTTGCCTCTGGCTGCGTATCCTTTAATGTTTTCTTAACTTGATCCTCCACAGCTCCGACTATGGTGTGTTGGAAACGAGACAAGATGGCGTGCAACTGGTCCATGGTTACCGTTTGCCCGTTGGCTGCTTCTGACTGTTCTGGTACTCTTGTCTGATTAGGCGAGCTGCTATCCCTTAAGTTCTCGTCTGAATCTATAAACTGATTATTGCCTGCCATTGCTATGTGTCTTCCCCACAAACGGCGCCAAATGTTATATCCTTACAAATAATTACAGGATTATTGGATTATAATACAAAGATCACACAGTAATGCTACAGACAATACTTTTTCTAATTGACTTGGCGTTACACTTCGGCGTCCAAACCGATCAAGTGATGAAGAGGGCGCTGACTTAAGAGAACTTGGCTTGCTTTGGTCACTGGGCGAGCAGAGTTTCCACGCCTGGTATACCTGCACAAAGAAATAAGTCCTTGTTGGATTTATCCCCCTCCGATGCTTAAGTAAGTAAATGTATGAAGAATGTAGAGAGAGATATACAGAGCGAATGAGCACAATAAATGCCTGTAATCAATGTGTCCCCTTTGTTCAAGTTGTTCACGGTTATTTATACTAGTGAAAATTCACTGTTTAGTCCTTTGTACAGTAGAGTACTATTCTTCTCTTCCCTTTGGTGGAGAGGGAGAGGAGGATAACCCGGCGTGTTATGGGGTTCCTCTCTTCCACCTGGCTTTCTGCCTTTTAATATTTGTTAATAACAGGACACGTGTCATTCATCCGTTGCCCCATATATTGTCTCATGGATTAATAGTTAAACTTAAATTAGAACCGTAGGTTGAGCGTATAACATGTTAAAACATGTTTATAATATTTATTCAACTCAGATTCATAATTATAAAATTTGGACAGCTTTATAAACACAAGTTAAAAACCCTTAAAAATCAATCTAAACTTAATAACATCAACATAAATGAACAGGCTATCGCACACCTATCAAAAGTAAACCAAACAGCACTAACTAATGTAGCTAGGGAAGTAAGGATCGAATCCTCAGGGAAGCAGTTGAACTCTATTAGTTCTAAAAAGCTTAAACTGTATAAATGGCCTTGGTTGAGAAGTACTGACTAACTAACTAACTATTGACTAATTACTGACTAATTACTGGAAATGATGAAGAATTAAACCAATGAATTAAGCCTAGGGTCAATCGGGTCACCAAGAACAACTAATGGATTCACTAACAAAGATCGTTCAACCTCACAATTATCGTCAAATTAGGGCTCACTAATTCTCTCGAATCTAGACTCCCTCGAAATTCATCTAGCGGCTCTCGCTCATGCCTAGACTAATTCCGCCTATTATTCAGTGGTCTTATTGTGGTATTTTTACCTCTCGGCATCAAATTCAACAATTACCAGAATTACAACTAAATCTGCGCACAATTCAATTGTAAACAAAGAAACCAATAATAGGAAATTGACTACTAATTGTGGGATTGAAACAACCTAATTTAATTAGTCCATTGATTGATCAAGGTTTCCCTAACCCTAGAATAACTACTCCAGCCTGATTTGAAAATTAAAGCAAGAATAGTTGTTAAAATCCCTAATTGAATTCATGAAATAATGAACAATAAACTAATTAACAAACAAATAACTAAATTAATTAACTAAAGAGACTAAAAAGCATAAATTAAACTAAGATAAAGAACAAAAACAGAAGAATTACCAAATTGAAGAACGAATTGAAGACTTGAATTGAATTGAAATGTATTGTCAAGAACAAAAAACCTAATTCCCAAATTAATTTGAGAGAGAAAAGTGCTTAATAATCAAACCTAAGAGAGTAATTCTAAATTATGAAAAGCCTAGTTCTTTTGCCTAGAAAGTCGTGCCTAAGTACCCAAGTTGGGCTTATAAAGCCTAACTTCGAAGAAATAAAGAAAAATAAAAGTCGGGAAAAATGCTTGATGCGGGCGCATAGGAGGTTTATGCGCCCGCATCAGACCTCCAGAATGCCTTCTTAGCCCTTTTTCTCCTTAAATGCGCCCGCAGTACATATTATGCGCCCGCATAACAATGTCAGAAGCTTATTTTACTCTTTTTCTTCTCTTATTCTTCATGAGTTCTTAAGACTTGTTTTATACTTCTTGGCACGCATTTCCATGCATCTTCCTTCTTATCCCGTCTAAGCTTTCCGGCTTCGTTCCGAGCCTCGGTTTCCGTGCCTGAATTACAAAACATACCAAAACGAGCATAACACACCGGGATGATAAAAATCAACTAAAAGGCTCTAAAATTGCCGGAAATCAACCAAACTTAGCGAGACACTTCAAATTAGCTAAAGAACATCAAATGAGCTAAATAAAGCCAGATTAACAACCACTAGGCACAAAATTGACTCGAAACAAGGGGAAAAACACTATAAAAACCGCACATATCAAATTCCCCCAAGCCCAAGCCTTTGCTCGTCCGTGAAAAGTAACGAAATGACTTTCACCCCATAAAAAAACATATGCATCACACTCCAGGATCCTTCCGAGTTTACTAAGATCAAAGCAAGTCAAATGCACATTCCTAAGCAAAAGTCAACAACAAGCAACCGAGCAAGTTAATGAATCGATGACTAGAATAGCTCACGGGTCGTCACTCCACACAATTGAGCATCTAATAATGTAGCTCACCCTCACCACCAACCAGAAGAGAATGAAATGCAAATGCAACAAAGTGTTTAAATGCAAGTTTTTGAGGAACCAAACCCACATCTCACACCTATGCAGTGTTTTATGGGTATACACTCAATCCTAAAGTCGACTCGAAATGCAATATAATACTCTACGACCTTGCCAAAAGACTCCTCCACAATACAACAAAGCATGCACATGAAGATCAAAGAGGACTTTATAAGTTGTAACGTAAGGCTAGGGTGAAGGGTAGGATAAATTGGATAATGTGGCGTGAAAATGCGGGGTATACGCATATAAAACAACGAGACTCACCAATACATCATACAATAACATCAATGTCTCCCATCATCCATTCCAACCGAATCAAACCAAACTTTTCAATTTTCATTCACTTCACACCTTTATTTTCATTCAAATCACAAATGTAAATCGAATTCAAGCTTTTCATTCATTTATTTCAAATTGTTTTCTCTTTTTCTCCTTTTTTTTTGTCAAATTTTTTTTTCTTTTTCTTTCTTTTTTTTCTTTCTTTTTATTATTTTCTTCTTTTTCATTTTAGTTTCACGACTCTTAATAGTTGGCCATTAAGACCAAACTATCAAACGTACATAACCGGACTCCAAATCACATTTAGAAACCAACATATTGTGTTTTAAAACACAATTCCAGTCATTGGTACGCAGAGCCTTAATGTGAAACTTATAGAACCTCCTGCACATCAAAATTTTTTTCAATTTCACCTAATCCTCCAAATACACCATCACAACAATCAACAACCATAACAAACCACAACATGACTCCCCCAAGCCGAGCTTGGGCATACAATATGTTATCAAATACCAAGGCCAAAAAGGGTTGTAATGTGGTTAATTTTGTGAGGGATATAGGCTTAAGAAAACACGGGATCAAGGGAAAGAAAATGTTAAGCATGAAAATCCTAATGAATGTATCTGAAGGCTCTAAAATTAATTGAATGCCTCTTATCATGCGCAACATGCAACAAAACTTCAATTAAAAGTTACTAAAGTCCAAAGGCAAACTCAAGATCATAAATGCACCAGGAACTAAGCACACATGAAAAGAATACAATTTAATGTAGCCTATAAGATCAAANTTTAATGTAGCCTATGAGATCAAAAGTGGCTCAAATCCTCCCGCTAACACAGTTCAAGTCCAAGACCTAAGCAAGGTTAGACAGAGTTGACAATTGCAAGGAAGGCTAGCAAATTTAAGACTAAGTCATGCCCGGCAAATCACATAAGTAAACTCATCCAAATACAAGAATCATGAAGTTTCAGAAAATTTAAGCAAATGGGTACATGAAAAGTCAAATCAACGAAAAACCGGGACGAGCAGCTAGCCAATCACAATAAGAATTCTCTTTTAACAACCGACTACATTAAACTAGGAAAGCAGTACATTTTTTTTGGTCACATGTAAACTCCCGGCCTTAAGGGACGGTACAAACCATGTAACGGTCCTACGAAAGCAGTAAACTACACTAGAAAGCAATAAAAAGACCCTAAGGCTAAACAGCTGATTCCAACACATACAAGTACAAGCAAAAGGAGAACGGAGTTTAGGAACATCTAACCCAATGTAAGTCAACAAAAATTCGTAAATTCGATATCAGAAGTCCTAGTCCTGCTCCAATTGTTATATCTGCAGGGGAAAAAGAAACAAAGCCAAGTCCAAAAAGAAAAATGAAAGAAAATAAAAAAAAAAGGTTTACAATTTATTACAACCTAAATAAGAGTAACTAATTTCCCCCCCAAGCCAAACATTGTCCCGTCCCCGGATACATAATCAATAAAAATGGGGAAGGGAATGGGAGCTGCAAGACGCCTACTGCTGCCCGGGCCCGCCATAGGGTGGAAACTGGGAGTAGTAGTGGTGGAGAGGGTAGGAGGTAGGGNAAGGATGTAGGGTCCACGTTAGGGTCATACTGGGGTGGCCAGTTAGGGTGGTTGGGGGATGGTTGCACGTGGCCCTGATCAACATGATGCATGTGCTCTCTCCATTGGACCCGCTGCAGGTGATCCACATCAGTTCTGATGGGCCTACGGACACTATCATTAGTATATCAACCTAACGATGTCCGTATTGCTCGAACCGGATGATAATCTGATCGAAACCGCTGGGTGTTGTAAGGCATGCATTTCGTCCAGGCGGGTTCATCAGCAGGAGGTCATATCAAATGGCGCCCGGGGAGGGGGGAGTGGCGGAGTGGTTGTGAGGTTCTCCTCATGAGGGACACCCCCCGGCATGCGTGCTCATCTGTGGGCCATCTAAGGGCCCTCTTCTCGGATCCGTTCCTTAGCTAGTGGGATGGGGTCGTGGGGGAATTCCACTCCTAGGGGTTTACGTCTTCGGGGGTTGTCCAAGGAGTAGTGGAGGGTTAGGTAAAGGAGTTGGGAAGGTAGCACCAGGATGTTTTCGGGAAACATTCACATACCACAGCGTCAGTTGCCGGCCTCTAGTGTATTTCTGCAGAACCCGGCAGTCCACAAGGAAGGAATGTCCATCAGTGGGTTTGTTCTAATGGAGGATGCAACCCTTCAAGTTTTCTCGATGACTCCTAATGGTAGGCCAACACAAGGGGTAATCATCTCACAGTAGAGAAACCCCGTGTGTGTGGCACCTCGGCTCTATAAGCAAATTACAGGGCCAAGGAAGGAAAAACCCGTGTTGTAGTCTCGGCCTTGAAGATGGATCCCTCAGTAGACTAACACTAGAAGTCTAAGCTCATCAGGGATAGACCTGCCCCAATCTTCATCGGGAAAACATAGGTAAGATCGGTAATGAACCGGAGGAAGTATGGACGGGTTCTGCATGTTGGACATCCGAGGTCGTGCTGGGGATGGGCATAGGGGGTGGTACGTCATGATACGGAAGCCACCAGGAGGCTTCATCAGAGTGAACCAGCCGTGCTCGAGAGCTACAGAGATAGGTTGCGTGGTCCAGAAGAAGTGTTCATTGAAACACTGAAGGGGACGCCATAGTGGGTGCCAAAGATGGTTGGCAACTGACCACCCCTGTTCTAGCTTGTTGGGTTACGGGGGTTCGCCACAATAAACTGAAGTGGAAGGTGGAGAGGAACTCCAGAGTGAGTTCCCGGTATTGGGGTGGGGGCATTGGTTCGCCCTCCGGTCCTGGCATGGGATCCGAGCCATGCACCCCAACGATGTTGTCCGCCATTTGGGCCACATTGGTCAGTGATCCCCATCTCATACAATGTGTGCGGTCATCAAGGAATCTAGTAGAGGGATGGGCCCGCTTTTGCAGTCTCTAGAACCGGGCAGTTGTTGGCGGCGGTTGTTTGGTGTGCGGGGTCTCCCGAACTGGAGCCGGGGCAGGTTTTGTTACCCCTAGAGGCCGAGTTTAGATAGAAGAGACTCGGTCCTCTGTGATTTCCTCGGAAGTTCTTTGAGAGCTCATGGTTCTGAAAATTGAAAATGACAGCCTCTATTAGAACATAGGAAGGTCAAGACACAACACGTAGCCAAGCACGCTATGCAAATACACAACTTCCATGGAAAATTGAGTAAAAATTTCGGCATGACCAGTCTATTGATCGATTAGACAAAGCCGTGAGGCCTAACAACAATCACCAAAACCAATGTTTTCAAATAGAACAGA
>PYUH01003988.1:1329856-1422947 GCA_016808085.1 Suaeda aralocaspica | reverse complement strand
ATTGAGGGACATACCCTTAAACACTTGCATGAGGTGTGAGATGTTGATTTGGGTCCTCAAAACTTGATTTAAACACATTGTTGCATTTGCATTTCATTCTCTTATGGTTTGGGGTGAGAGTGAAGCTACATTATTAGATGCTAACGTGTGGAGTGAACACCCCGTGTAGCTATTCTAGTCATCGAATTAAACTTGCTGTGTTGGTTTTGTTTGACTTTTGCTTAGGAATGTGTAGATTTGACTTGCTTTGATCTTAGTAAACTCGGAAGGATCCTTGAGTTGTGATGCATATGTTTTATGGGGTGAAAGTCATTTCGTTATCTTTGCTCGGGACGAGCATAGGCTTGGCTTGGGGGAATTGATATGTGTGGTTTTTATAGTGGTTTTCCCCGTGTTTGAGTCAATTTATGCTAGTAGTCTGTTAATCTGGCTTGTTTTTGGTTCATTCAATGTTCTTATAGCTAAATGAGTGTTCGCTAAGTTGGTTGATTTCCGGCAATTTTAGATGCATTTTGTTGATTTTATCATCCACGGTTGTGTATGCTCGGTTTTGGTATGTTTTGTAATTTAGGCCGAAAAACCGAGGCTCGGAACGAAGCCGGAAAGCTTAGACGGATAACAGTGACAGATGCATGGAAATGCGTGCTAAGAAATATAAAACAAGTCTTAAAGAAACTTAGAGAAATAAGAGAAAAGAAAGCAAAATAAAGCTTTCTGACTTTTAATGCGGGCGCATAAAAATACTATGCGGGAGCCAATTTAATGAGGACACAGCTGAAGAGGGCATTCTGGAGGTCTGATGCGGGCGGCTTAAGCATCCTATGCGCCCGCATCACGATTTTCCCGACTTTTGTTTTCCTTTATTTTTCGTATTAGGACTGTGTAAGCCCAACGGGGTACTTAGGTACGGTTTTCTAGGAAAAAACAAACTTATGCTTTTCATAATTTAGAATTACTCTGAGAGGTATAGAATTAAGCACTTTTTCTCTCAAATTAATTAGGGGGAAATTAGGGTTTTGTTCTAACTTTGATGTTTCAATTCAATTCAAGTCTTCGAGTTCGTTATTATTTGGTAATTCTTCTGTTTTGTGCTTTATTTTAGTTATTATGCTTTTTATCTTCTTAGTCTAATTAATTTAGTATTTGCTTATGATATTAGTTTAATTGTTCTATACTTCATGAATTCAATTGGGTTTTTACAACTATTCTTGTTTTAATTTATAATTATGAGTGGAGTAGTCTAATTTCTAGGTTAGGGAAACCTTGATCAATTAATGGACTAATTAAATTAGGTTATTTCATCCCATAATCAAGTAGTCATTTCCTGATTATTGGTTTCTTTTGTTGACAATTGAACTGTGAGCATGATTAGTTGAAATTCTGGTAATTGTTGAGATTTGATGCGAGAGGTAAAAAATACCACAATAAGACCACTGAATAATAGGCGAAATTAGTCTAGCTGATCTTTTTTTTTGGCCCTAGTATTTCGAAGTTTTTTTTTTTTTTTTTTGGATTTTGCTTTTGATTTTTTTTTTTTTTTTTTCTTTTCTTGTTTTCCTTTCTTTTTTTTCTTGGGATGAGAAAGCCGAGATGATTTGGCTACAGGACGTGTACCTATTACGATTTTGAGTTAAGGTTGTATGCATCCTTAGTTGTTCTTGGTGACCGAATGACCTAGGCTTCGTTTCATTGGGTTTAATTATTCGTCATTTCTCCAGGAATGTAGTTAACTTAGTCAATAGTCAGTTAGCTGTCAAGTACTCTCTACCAGGCTCTTTACACAGTTAGCTTTTTAGAACTAATAGAGTTTAACTGCTTCCCTGAGGATTCGCGATCCTAATACCCTAGATTACATTCGTTAGTGTCGTCGGTTTCTTAGTTGATAGGTGTGCGATAGCTGTTCAAATTTTGGCGCAGTTGCCGGTTTGGAGCAATTTTTAATTCTATTAGTCGGGTTTTTACTGTTTATTTTTATTCTTCTGTATGCAAAGACTAATTCAGGTCTTTGGGCTATTTCTCATCTTGTCGGAGTTTATTTGTGTGCAGGTTCATAGGTTTATGCAAACGACCACGAGCTCGAGACTTACATCTTCCCTGAGCCCGAGCAGAGTGTTTCTGAAACTGGTGCGACGTAGTAGACGCCGAATTTTTCTTCCCGACTCGCGTGAGGAAACTGTTTCTGACTTGTCTCAGTTTTAGTCGTCACCTTCAATCCGCTGTTTGAAGGGTATTTAGAGGCGAAATGGCTGCCGAGAGAGAAGGACAGGGGGGAGGACCACGCCTCCACCACCACCACCACCTGCGGGAGATTAGTGGGAAATTAATAATTAATTATTATTTGTGTGCAATTCGTCGGTTAATTTGGGGTGAACCGATTGTTCCTAGGTTTAAGTCAGTAATTAAACTCCTTAATCAATTTAGTTATGATTCTAGTTAATTTCTTGGTCACAATTGGCACTCAAAGGCCCTTTGCACAGACTACGTATTTTTAGAATTAATAGGTTTAATGCTTTCCTGTGGATTCGAGGTGTGCGATAGCCTGTTCAAATTTTGGCGCCGTTGCCGGGGAGGCAATTTTTAATTCTATTAGTCGGGTTTTTACTGTTTTATTTTTATTCTTCTTAGTCTCAAAGAACTATTCAGTTCTTTGGGGCTATTTCTCATCTTTGCTCGGAGTTTATATTGTGTGCAGGTTCATAGGTTTATGCAAAACGACCACGAGCCTGATACTTACATCTTCCCTGAGCCCGAGCGAGTGTTTCTGAAACGGTTGAGACGTAGTAGACGCCGAATTTTTCTTCCCCGATCTGTGGAGGAAACTGTTTCTGACTTGTCTCAGTTTTTCGAGTTCACCTTCAATCCGCTGTTTGAAGGGTATTTAGAGGTCGAAATGGCTGCCGAAGGAGAAGGACAGGGTGGAGGACCACCGCCTCCACCACCACCACCACCTGCGGGAGAATTAGTGGGAAATTAATAATCTAATTATTTATTTGTGTGCAATTCGTCGGTTAATCTGTGGTGAACCGATGTCCTAGGTTTAGTCAGTAATTAAACTCCTTAATCAATTTAGTTCTGATTCTAGTTAATTTCTTGGTCACAATTGTCACTCAAAGGCCCTTTGCACAGTCTAGTATTTTTAGAATTAATAGGTTTAATTGCTTTCCTGTGGATTCGATCCCTACTTCCCTAGCTATATTAGTTAGAGTGGTTAAGTTTATTTTTGATAGGTGTGCGATAGCCTTATCGTTAAGTAAATTAGGATTTTTTTTTAATATGATGCTTGCAACAACTTACAATTTCTTGAACTATTGTCTGTACTTAACATGAACAATTGGATGAAACAACCTGATTTGGCTGAAGTAGTTGCTGCGATTAAGGCTTTGGCGTTGGTAATTAGGTCGATTAATGCTACTACTATGATGGAATTTGTGATTGAGCTTAAGAAGGCTTCTTATTCTCTTAAGGTAATCAAGTTGATTTGGTTAGATATTTTGTTTTGATTGTTTTATGGTTTTGTTGCAAATTTCATAGGAATTTGGGTTTTGTTGCATGAATGTTGATTAGTGTTTTTTTATTTGATGATGTTTGACTTTTAGTTTTAACAACAATAATTTAGAGTTAAATCCAATTTGTTGTAACTATGCACTATTTTCATTGCGTTTTGGAGAAGCCCCTTACTGTATTTTTACTTGGCATGGGTTATTGAATGTTTTGTGTGTCCTAAATTGTGTAGTATAGATGCTAAAATTGGAAAGAAAGTTAACATTAGCAATCCAGTGTCATTTAAAATGAATGCAGTAGTGGGAAAGAGGACTTTACAGAATTTGATTTAAATGATTGAAATTGGGATGGTGATCTTTTACATGCCACTCCATTGAATCCTAGTATCGTACAAGGCTACAATAACAACATAAAGGTAGATTTGGCTTAAAGTTTGCGACATGGACTCTTAAATGGTAATCTAAGGTAGACATGGCCTAAATCTTAATCTATTCTCCTAGCACGAAAATTTGAATCCTACTACTCACTATTTAGATGTTTCTGTTTTTTTTGTTCTGAATTTCCATATATGTTTGTAGTTTCAACTGAGTTTGCAAGCCTAGCCTCTAACTACTCGTTATGTGTATTCATTTATTGATAGTGGTTACTAATGAATCAATTAGCAACACTCCCTTTTGTTTTTGACAGTGGTACATGTACAATCTAGAGAATTATGCATAGGTAGAGAGTATATCCTTCTTTATTTCAACATAACAAACAATAGGAAGATTCTTATAGGCAGCCTTGAAGTTTTATTGTTTGTCATTAGTAGTAATAGTCCCAACTTCTACTTCGATTTTAATAGTAAACATATTTGAGATTGTTGTTGTCACGAGTTTTTCCACCGAAGTCCATTATTTAGGAAAATCATTGGTGGCTCTAGAAGAGGGCGTGCGGTCTAGGATATAGTTAAAATCTTTCACTGCATCTTCTAATGCACCTAAGGTAAAAGTGCTCAATTAAATATATCGTATGTGTACGCTGAATCTTAACAATAGATGTTGAGTTACCACCATTAATTCTTTATCCTACTCGTGTTCTTTGCAGGTTAACATTTTGTTTTGCATTGTGATGACTCTGTATACTTTGCCCAATTTCCCTTTTGGGAAGGTGCATCTCTTGCTCAATTCCTATATTATAATTGGTCTTCTAATAGTTGCATCATAATTTTGCACTTAAGTGCTGCACATGGTTATCCTTTCTGATTTATCTGAACTAGATCCAAGTTGTATGTTACTCGAAATGAGTTAGCTTGAAGCTAAGTTTGACCTGATGCAATCAAATTGAGAAGTGTATATATATAACTGAAAAGTATATTAATATGATTACATTTGATATTTTCATTAATAAACTAATGTATAGTGGAAGTGTATAATTCTTAAGTCTCATCACCCAATTATGAAGAATTGGATAAAATTTGCTCTGAAAGGCTTTGGTCTAGTCATTGTATAAATCAGGCTGTGTGTCTAGTGGTTTCGGTTTTTCTACAAATACGTTTCCTCGTATTTCTTGCTCATTCTGTTTATATGACCTGAGCTGCCGAAATTGGCCTACCATTATTACTATGGTCATTAGTAGCTCCACTAATTGCCATATTTTCACATGTAGAATAGCCTTAACATTAATACAGAAGCAGCTCAGAGGGGAAGAGATTATAGCAGAGATTGATTGCCTAAGTGTCATCTTCAACATAAAGAAACAGGATGGCAGAACTCTATATATGGTCGATGAAATTGTTAGAGACTTAGCCTCCTTGTTTGACTTTATTTCTTTTTCTTATATTAAGATCAGAGAAAGAGCAATTCCCTTGCTCACACAATTGCCTCCTCTAACTTTAATGATGCTAAAGAGTATATATGGCTAAATTTAAAGTTTTCTCTGATTATGCTACTAATATTACATGTCAGGATACGATCTTGTATCTTGAGAATTTATAAAATTCTAGCTTCGCAAAAAAAAAAAAAAAAAAAAAAAAAANAAAAAAAGTAGCCTTAAGAAGCGAAGGAAACATTTGATTAGATTCACCAGGTGTTTCAATATATAGTTATGTAATTTGAATATATATTGAAATTCAGTTTCAGTGTATGTTTGGTATTTGAGTTCGAAATATTTGTATGAAATTTTATACTTTGCTTTTACATTCTTCTCGCAGAATTTACTTGGCTTTCTTTTATGATAGTTTTTCCTGATGATGGAGACTGTGATATTGGGCTTGAATAGCTGGTGACATGATAATATTATACTATACTTCGTATATATATATATATTTTTTTTATTTTGTATGGATTATTTTGAGTTATGACTATTATACCTCATCACTGTCATCTTGTGGCATTTTGTTAGTCTCAAAGCTTGCCTAGGCAATTTCCATCTCTTTTTTTTTTTTTTTTTTTTTTAATATTGTTNTTATTAATATTGCTTGATACAATTTACCTGTGAGTATAATTATTGTATGGTAATCGTTTGTTGGATGTTGATAATTTGTTAGTGTTGATGTGTTGTTGCCTTTAGGCTTTCTAATTTGTTTTACTTTGTAGGATGGATGGATGTTGGTATCTTTTTACTACTGTATTGGTCTTAATTGTAAAGGAGTTTAGGGAAGTATGTTAGATAACTATATATTGTTGTATGTTTTAGATGACTTGAACTTGGATGCTGTAAATGTATTCAATGACTTGAATTGTGGAGTCTTTATACGTGCAAATTTAAATGCTAATGGTTTGGTTGAATTTTTATATAGGTATACGATTAAGGCAATGGAGCAATGACTAACAGGCATGTATTGAAGATCGCGATATAGAAGAATGGAGATCTATGAGATTGTATCGATTAACTAATCATAGGCTTGTATAGATTTAGGTATTTTTTGAACCTACATATATGTAGTAAATATTTTTATTGCGAGGACATACACCTATTGCATAAATTGCTACCTTTGTAAACTATTATGACTTATTTATTAATAAATTTAATTTAATTTATTAATGTCTTTTTGTTCTAAGTTTAATTATTGTTGTTGTAAATATTAATGTCAATTTTAGCACGTAATTTCACAAAATGCAACAATCAATAAAATTATTATAGGCGTTGCATTAGGTATAAAATTAGTGTTGCTTTTGAACTAATGCAACGTTCTAATGGTGAAAAGGCGTTGCATTAGACTTGATTTAAGTGTTGTAATAGACTTAATGCGACAGTGTATATATATTACAGAAGTGTTGCATTAGATCATAATAACCATTGCATTAGCCCTAATGCAACACCTAATGCAACGGTTATTGAAAACTTCAAAGAGCGTTGCATTAGGCTCCTATAACCGTTGCATTAGACCTAATGCAACAGCAGCATCAGTGACGGTTTATGAACCGTTGCCTTAGGCCTAATGCAACGGTTAAAGGGGTATAATGCAACGGTTATTGGGTGTTGCATTTGCCTTTAAATGTAGTAGTGTACATTGACATTAAGATCAGATCTTGCACATATCTATTTTATTTTAGTTAAAACTGTACACCTGAAGTGTGTATGATATAAATCGGTTCCAACAAAATGATATGATACATGAAAGGGCAAGATATAGTGCAGTTGGTACTCTTGAGAAATGACGATGATGAAATGAATATATGAGAATACTAATGGTACCAAGAAGTACGGAGTGGAATACATAAATTATGTTTTTTCCAGATATCATTGATTAAAGGCATGCATGCGAAGTTTATATATATATTGATGAAATAAGGAAAGTTTTCGATATCGGTGTCTATGGAACCGATGTGATTTGCATATGCAATTAATAAGCAATGGGCATATGAATTGGGGGTTTTATATAAGTCCATTGTCAATTCGCGCGATTTGAAATAATTTTGACTAAAAGAGCTCATGGACCAGAAGTCCAACAAATTTAATGATTTTCGAAAATCCACACTATTGTACAGTCTTATATTTTTTTTAGTCTTTTGTCATCTTATATGCATGTGTAGTTATTAAGTATTTGCATAATTCATAATATCATTCTTTTAGCAATTTATGGCTGGATGGTTTCCTTTCATTTGTTTATTTTATCCTACATTTCTACATTCTCTATACTTTCCATGTATTCAACAAATATTATTATGATGCAAGGAAGTATATATTTCTCAACAAGTACTAAAAGATAAGACACTTTCAGTTGAGAATTTATAAGAGTAATTTGTTACTTTGTTGTTTTTTCTTACTTAAATGATTTACGAGGAATGTTTCACAACGGCATATGATGGATAGCCTAAATAAATTTTGAGGTTCTTGAAGTACATGCATTGCACATATGCAAGTAAATATAACCTTGATATTCAAATAATGTCGTTCACAATATTGATGATATTTCTCTATACTCTGGAAGAGTGTTCGTTGACATTTATGTCAACTTAAAATTAAGTATTTGATGAGTGCAATTATTATTTTTGAAGTTTAATTATGGTACTATGGTCCAGAGGAACGATAATACGAGTATATAAAGTTGCACTAATATTATTTATTTGAGCATACAAGTATGACATATGATGTAATGCCTCCCAAAGAAGGTACATGCAATGATTAATTAACTGAATGTTTATATTTCATATACGGAGTAAGAAGGAAACTGCCAAATTACTGCAACGCATATCTAAAGATAGTTTCTCAAAGAGAATAATAAAGAATGAATTGTTAAACTTCAGACGCGATTTCTGAGAAATAGTTAATTATATAAGTATTTTGCATATTCTTTCCGGTATTATTTGACAGGTTTTTATAAAGGAGCTCTCAACCACTACATTCAAGAAGTTAGTTCATGAAACTGAATTATGTTGACTTCAAAATCTCCATTGATGTATTCGCGAGGGGAAGTAATTGCGCACTGCACTCTTTTTCCCTTAACCATGATTTTTTCCCGTTGGGTTTTTCCTGAAAAGGTTTTTAACGAGGCAGCATCCATGCGAATACTTATAGGCATTATATTTTTTAGGTAATAGTCGTCTAAGGGGGAGTGTTATGAAAATATTGTGGACTCCTATTACAAGGGGTAGTATTCATTAAGCATTGTATCCATTGGATGTACCCCTTAGTAATGATGTACCTTTTGGATCTTTATACTCATATAAATATATGTAATATGACTATGTAATAGGATATACATATGGAAGTTTTCATTCTACACATCAAACTATCTGTGTGATTACTTTATTCCCTCATTCCTTTTTTTTTTCTATATTCATAATAATTGTGTTATTTTCGGATAATATCTAAAAAATCATTGTGATATATATAAATAGGAAATCACATGCATTTTCGAAAATAAGTAGAAAACTTTATTACTACACTATATCTTACAACTTTTGAATAATTTATCTCTTACATAAATTCAAAAAATACCCAAAAGTTAAGACTAAAAGAACGGAGAGAGTTTAAATTATAAATCTCAAACGAAATCCTAATTTTGAGCTCATATAAAAATTACTCAAACAATTAAATATATACCCGAGTAGTGAGTAATAGAAATAAATGGGTAGACTTATGGTGATTAAGTAGCAAATAAGGACACTGAATCTGAAGAAGATAAAGTAATACTCATTGCGCACAAGGAATCTTTGGCATTTTAGAGGACTTGATAAGGAACCGGAGATGAGCATAGTTGCCAAATAAGGACACTGAATTTTCTAAACTTGATGAATACCCTGTACTTGCTGCACTATACCATCAAATAAGTTGCATGCTAGATTGTTGTACAATTGTAAGCAACAATTACTTACTCAAATGAAGAATTACGAGCAAACATCGCCAAAAAAGTTATCAATTACATATTTTGCTGCTAAATTACAGTCTTAATTCTAAATTTCTAACAGTCGTTACATGTATAAAACAAATATGAATTAAACTACGAAGTAAGCAAACATCAACAGAAAACCCATATCTAAAGATAATCTGCAAAACCATATTACAAATAGCTTTATGAGAAACTGAATTCTATTGATCTGATATGTGGAAAACGTACACCATATGTCCGTATGATGATTACAGAAGAAATATATATTACAGTATCACTATGAAGTATGATGCTTTTCTGAAATGTAACGACCAGCTGAACAGTAGTTTTAAATTCACCTTCTAATTCTGCTAAACAGTCAGCTCAGCCACAAAGAACAAGGAAGTGCAGAGCAGAAAAAGGGAGTTACAGCTTTACAATTTGGATCGTAATTTTTCTACGAGTTCTCGCCTGAGAAGCTTTCCTGCAGCCGATTTTGGGATGCTGCTTAAAAATGTAACCTTCTTTATTCTCTTGTATGGTGCAACCTGCATTATTTTGGGTGCGTGATTGGGAATTATTATTGACAACCCTATCAAAGGAAAATGGAAGAATAATTTTTTTTTTTACTTAGAAGTTATATATTATCACAGTATGTACCTGATCAGCGACAAATTTCATGACATCTTCTTCCTTTAAGGAGCTTTTAGGTGTCCGAACCACAAATGCAATAGGAACTTCACCCGCTTCTTCATCAGGGAAACTAATGATGGGAAGAGAATACATGCATTATGAATTAACGGTCAATGGAGAAAACAGAAAACACAACTGCTGAATGACAAACAAAGGTGATTGAGGGGCGGGGTGCTTAGATTCAACAACTTACGGAATCACAGCTGCATCTAGTATTTCAGGATGTGAGTTAAGAACTGCTTCAAGTTCTGCTGGTGCAACCTAATATAAATCAACAGGGGAAACACATTCTAAATTAGCCTCATTCTGTGTAACAAGTACAAATTTCTGATAAACCAAGTTTAAAGAGCTTGAAGCCTTCTTGGGGCCAAAATTGCCTAGGTGGAGCAATAACTACCTCCATTCATCTTGTGCCAGTGATGTTTAACCTTAGTAAATGTCATCAACCTCTCTAGGCCCTTGAAAGCCATGTGACCTGGACATGGATTAAGTGCCTACTCACAGACACGGATGAAGTGCCTACTCAAATACAGGTGTCCAAGCGTCGGACTCCACCATTTTGTAGAAAAAGCTAGCTTTTTAGTTAAAAATGGAGTATGCCAAAGTCATGTCCAACATGTTATGACACTACAACACACATTTTCTGAGGTTAATGAGGATATCAAGGTAACTTAGCTTGACAGTTGACAGTATGAGGTAATTTTATTCACGCATTAGCTGCTGACTACACATTAGCTAGCAGCTCGCAGGATGTCATGCTCAGAGGCAAACTATTTCTTATTTAAACAAAAATCCAACCAGACTACAACCGCTAGTCACAGTGTCAATTGAGGTCTCTAGATCAGAACCAATTATGACGTATCATGTACGGATGTGCAGCCTCTGACCAGCTTATATAAAGGGAGATACGGAAGCTTTTAATTTCTTTAATGAAATTTTTAGCACTTCAAAAATGTAGACTGCTTAAGTGACTTGCTCTATTAAGACATGCAAAAGGCCATCTAATATGTACACAAAAAAAAGCAGCATCAAAACCACTACAAACCTCTGGAAACTTACATTGTGTTTGGTAACTTAGACTAATGTGGAAATATATGGAAATTACTAGTTTTCAATTGTTTGATGGTTTAATGAGTAAAACTATTGAAAATTAATTTGTTTTACCTAGTTTTCCATTGTTTGGT
Source organism: Suaeda aralocaspica (assembly GCA_016808085.1). Classification (NCBI taxonomy): domain Eukaryota; kingdom Viridiplantae; phylum Streptophyta; class Magnoliopsida; order Caryophyllales; family Amaranthaceae; genus Suaeda; species Suaeda aralocaspica. Next base: position 1,411,775 of record PYUH01003988.1, on the reverse strand, counting down.
TGTTCTAATGAAGAAAATTATTGAAATTAACAAGTTAAATTTAGATTTTCTTAATTTTCCACAATTTTTCCATCAATTTTGAAGGAAAATCTATGGAAAACAAAATAATACAATTATAACTATAATAATTTCCATATATTTCCACACTTTTACTTTTTACCATCATTTATTCTCTCATCAAACAAACATGGCAGAATTAAGGGTTTTATACATTTTTATGCTTTTATCTATTTTTCCGTATCAATTTTAAGTTACCAAACACACAGTTATAATCAATACAACATTTCATCTTCCAGCAATAATGCTAAGATTGTAACTTCAAAAACAAAAAAAAAAAAAAAAAAAAACGATACAGGATGATAAAATGCAATAATTCCAGCACTGATCATAGAAATAAAACCTGAAAAGCCTTGTATTTGATGAGCTCTTTGAGTCTGTCAACTACAAAAAGTTGCCCTTCCTCATCAAAGTACCCAAGATCTCCAGTATGTACCCAGCCTTGACTATCAATAGTCGACATGGTGGCTTGAGGATTATTTAAATAACCTGTATGTTAACATTAGATAGATTACTTAGTTGGTAATCTTTTATAAACAAATATAGAAAGCAAAATGATGTTGTGCTTTGGTCTGCATGATTAGGTGGAAGATGATAATCTGATACAAAAAGCATATGGCTTCCAGGTGCTAAAAGTAATGCATACCCATTAATCTCAATGACCATGTAATTCCGAATTATCATGAAAGGATCTCATCTATCAATGATACCGTATTCACTCGGCCAACATATTTGTTGACCCATTGAAAGTAAAGTTTTGATGATGACTAACACAAACAAATTTAACTAATTAATATATACTTTGAGTTCCTATGAGATTCCACAGGTTCAAAGTGTAAGAAACTTGGAGCTAGGAACGTGACAAGTTCAAGGAGAAGTTCCTAGGCAGAATTTTGCAAAGGAACACAGAAGATAGAAGTGAAGTTTCTGAGTAACACAGTTACGTAGGAACAAGCTACGAGAATAGATCTGTTCCTACAGGAACAGACGAACAACGTCAAGGCATGTCAACGAAGTATCTTGACAAAGAGAAGAGAATTTCCAAGAAGATTATGAGAATAATTTTCTAAGATCTTTGTAAATACATTGGAGTCTCAAATCTGATTGGAACATCATATCTATAAGTAATAACGAATCTATCCCACAAATAGGTCTAGATTAATTTATGATATAATTTAGGATATAATAATATTTTCCTTAATATTAGGAGATAAATATTGGGCTGATTTTACTGAAGAATAAAACGGCAGTTTAAGATTTTAATAAGTCAAATAAATGTTGTTAGGAGTCCTTGATTGTAGGAATAAAATCATGGGATTATGGGGAACAATAAACGGTAAAAATAGTCAAGTCAACATCCTATTCTCTTGGTCTACATACGTGGGATGATGGAAGAAGTCATGGAGATTATGGGCGATCAAAGAACGTGGTTGAAAGTTGAAGTTTACAAGACAGAATCACTCTATAAATACTCCAAGATCGAATTTCAGAAGAAGAAGTGCAGAACGTCAGAGAACACACTTGAGCATTCATACGAGTCTAAGTTTTAATTGATGTTCCAGTCCAGTTTACGAGTACTTTCATTATATTAGAGTCTGAATTGAGTTGTAATATGTGAGAAAAAGATCGAGAAGTGTGAGAACTAGAGAAGAGCGGAGAAAAAAAGAAAGAGAAACGAGAGATAAAGTGTGAGAATTGAGAATCAAGTTCCTACAGGAACTGACGAGTATAATTAGAGAATTTAAGTTGTAAAAGTTATTACAGACCTATAATAGAAGTGGAGTTTTCTTCCTTTGGACCAAGGAAGTTTTTCTCGTAGAAATATCACTCGCACTCTTTAATTCGCTCAAAATAATTTAAATTCCGCATTCAAGTTCCACATAGCAATTCATCCCCCTTCTTGCAGTGTTCAAGTAGAAACAACAATATTGTCTCCAAAAGGCCTTATGTAAGCCACTAAAGCCACGGTCCACATCTTACAATAATAAGCCATTAAAAGCTAGTTTGCTTGACATGTATATATCAAATTATAGTCTAATTGAATCAAAGGAGGTAAAGCATTTGGACAGCAAATGGAAAAACTGACATATTAAAACAATAAAGGTGACACAATTAGTAATGATAAAATGTGTTCAGATTCAATACTATGAAGGAGACATGTGCCAAAAACCTCGATGCCTAAACTCGAACCTATATTGTTTTCTACACGAGATCGTGACAAAGAAAATGTACACAAAAGTATTCCTTTTCAATAGAACTAACCCATACCTTTCATTGTATTTGGCCCACGGACCCATATTTCACCCATTTCCTTCGGAGGAAGAGGTATCGACGTATCCACTTTAACAATCCGAGCTTCAATACATGCAGCCAACATTCCAGTTGAGCCAGAATGTCGACCGCCTAGTCTGGGGTTTTCAATTGAGATGAGGCCACATGTTTCTGTCATACCATAACCCTGAACATATAATGTAATTTTGTATCAGATAACAGTCACATTAAATTAAGTGGAAACACATACTTCTCTTTCTCATTGTACAGCAAATGCTAATAGAAGACAAACAAAGCATCACAGATATTAACCAATCCAAAGACAAAATAGATATTTATAGATATTTACAAATCATGGATACCAATTCATAGATATTTATAGATCATGAATGCCATATTTAACAATTAAAAGACGAAATAGATATTCAAGCAAGATATATCATTTCTTAGCATATTAGCATCATTAACAAACTAACAGAAATCAACTCTTAGGCCTTAGCATATTAGCATCACAAACAATTCCAAATATGATCTACCAAGAAACTAGCTCTATAAACAAGTACCTGAATAATTGAAGCATGAGGCACATTCTTAGCACACTCTTCCATCATCTCCTTTCCGAGAGGCGCAGCCCCGGAACCAATTTGTTTCAAAGAAGAAAGATCATACTTCTTGACAGCACTATGCTTAGCCAAAGCAAGCATAATAGGAGGAACAATCCACAACCTAGTAACCCTATACTTTTCAACAGCTTTCAACATCATTTCAAAATCGAATTTCGACATACTCACAATGGTATTACCAATCTGCAACTGAGCATACAATATCACAGACAGTCCAAACACATGAAACATAGGAATCACACACAAAAACACCTCATTATTCCCTCCGCCCTCGAATTCTTGACCACTAGTAACCATCAATGAGCTAGAAATGAAGTTCCCATGAGTTAGTATCACACCTTTACTTAACCCAGTTGTTCCTGATGAATACAAAAGTGCAGCAGTATCACTTTGTCTGATCTTTACATCAGGAAAATCAGCATAATACCCACTAACCATCTCTTTAAAATAAACAATTTTCGAATTCGAATTCGAAATCAAACTCCCATCATTTCCCTTTTCACCTATGATCAAAGCAGGTAAATTAAGACCCTTTACTATATCCCAAAGTTCAGAAACAGTAACAATTAGCTTAGGATTACAATCATTAACTTGTTTCATAATCTCAGAAACTGTATAAACAGGATTAACAGTAGTTACAATTGCTACAATTGCAACAATACCCAGAAAAATCATAGGGTATTGTATTGAATTTGGTGCAAAAATAAGAACAACATCACCTTTTTTAATACCCAAATTAATTAAATTATTAGAAAAGTTACAAACCATTGATTTTAACTGTGAAAAATTCAAACTTTCCCCTGAATTTGAGTCAATTAAAGCAGGGGTTTTAGAATATGATGAAATATTTCTAAAAAGAAATGAAACCATGTTTAAATTTGGAGTTTTGGGTATTGTAATTTGTGGTCTAAGTGATCTATATATTCCATCTTTTCCATAACCTGAATTCTCCATTGATTCAAAGAAGATGATGAAGAAGTTGAAATTTTGGAAATTTTAACTGGAATTAATATGTGGGTGTTTTTAGATATGGTGGAATGTTTGAAACTTTATGATGTAAAACTCAAACAATCATTGAATAATGAAAGAAATAGCATTAAAATGATGAATTTGTATTAAAGTTAGCTGTTAATAGTAGACTTCTGGGCAATTGGGAGTTAAATTAGTCATGCTACCATATCATATGGCGTAGGTTTGGCGGGTGTGAACTTAAGTGTTGGATTGCATGAGTAACTAATTAATTTGCAAAATTAGGAAATGTTCATATGTTATAATTGAATGAACGTGTAAATGAAATAAAACTAAAAAGTCAAAAGTCAATGTAATTTTTTTTTTAATAAATAATTTTCTAATCTATATAAGATAGCATTGAGCCGTCAAACTGTTCAATTGTGGTTATATCCAAATAATTCATTTTATTTTGATTTTGTTTGCTTTCTTTTTAATTCAATTCAGCTAGATTTTTTTTATTTCCGTTCAGTTCAAATAATTCAAAAACTAGATCAATTTGGTTGATTTTAGATCATACCAAAACAATTGAATATTAAAACCAATTCACTTTAATTAATTTATGATAGTCATAATTTTATTTTTATTCAATTTAAAAAATTAACTTCACAAATATTTGAAAGGGAATTGCATTTTCACTTAAAATTAGCGAGGGAGAAGAACACTTTTTTCACTAAAATTTAAGTGGAAATTTAATTCATACTAAATTTGAGTCAAATAGACAACTTAGGCTATGTTATATCAATTTTGGATTAATTAAGCTTAATTAAATAATTTGAATCTAATTTATTTCAATTAAATGTAATTTTTCTATATTTCAATTCAGATCAGTTCTATTTCAATTTAGTACAGATGAATTGCAGTTCAATGCATTTCAGTTATCATAATTTATACATTTTACTTATTTAGTTATTACTGATTACCTAGTTTCAATCAAAATTGATACTACCTCCATTGTTTTCTACTTACTACATAGCAAGTTGGACCAAATTTTTAGGTATGTCATTTTCATTGTAGGATCACAAGTTTAAATATTATAAAAATAGATAGTTGAGATATATTAGTGGAGTAAGTAGGATTAAAAGTAAAAAAAAGATTTAAAATGATAATAAAAAATAATTCTCATGTAGAATCCACATACCCAAAGTAGTAATATATATTGAGTTAAATTGAGGGCTCACAATGATACCGAATGCTTTTCCACATGATAACATGATAGTAATTTTGCCTGTTGTCAAAACCCACTATATGAACGATATGTCACGAAAGTGAAATGTTTTTCAAAAGGGTATGTATATGAATGATTCAATGCTTTACATTTAACAAGTGGTTTGAGTGGCCATATAGGAGTAATACTTTTTAAACGGTAATGCAATTCGACGTTGAAACAAATAACTCTCATAAACAAGGAAATGTGATATAAAAGTCACGAATTTAAATCTCATCTCTTTTTTTTTTAAATAGAATTGTTAAGTGTTGGATTTTATTAAGACATGTCTATATGGTGCAATAATATTTATAATTTAATTGGCTCTCATGTGAAGAAAGGGTGTAAATGTACGTGTAATACAATATATAAACTATTCATGAATCTTAATCATCTGCTTAAAATTTTGTTAGAATGAGTCCTCTAATAATTTTCCAAAATTCTTAAAATAAAATAGACATACGATAACGTTAAATGAGTTTTCCTATGTGCTTGTTTGACAATTTCCTATATGAAGATAAGTGGGAAATATATATATTTTTTGCCTTGAAAGATATCATTGTGACGTTGTCATCTGATCCTGTGATGGATTTGGGTTCGTAATACACTTGATCTACATAAAATTTCTTATTATTTTGTCAAATTGAATTCTATTAATCCAACATTTTACCTGCCTATCAATATTGATCTCAGCGAACTTTTGTTTTTTACAAATAAAAATATTTAAAATTGTTGAACTTGGATAATATAATATTACGGATTTGACGCACATCATTTCTTATTTAAGTTATCTTGGCAGCCCAATAATTTTGACCAAAATCGAGATTGTTACAAATTAAATTTCATCACAGTAAAAAGTCTAAATTAAAAAGATTTACTGTGAATATGTCATACGGAGTTGTCGTTTAGGGCCTGTTTACTTAACATATCAACTCAATCTTTAATATAAATGAACATATATATGACGAGTATAATTGATTATTGTTGAAATGGAGTTATGACAGTCTATTGTAATGGTTGTTTTGATTTGTTTTATTGATTTGGGTTTCAGATGTATCTAATTAAGGATCCTAAAGTGAGCTTGGATTACTACTCTCGTGTATTGGGCATGTCGTAAGTTATCTTCTTCTCTGAATGTGTGTGATTTTTCGTACGTTGATCTTTAAAGTAAGATGATTATATTGTTATTAATTGTTTACGATTTTACATATAAGCTTGGATATATACGCAATCGAAAGTACTACTTCATGTTTAATTTGTTTTTGCCATATTGCTATTTTAAATGTATTTTTTAAGTACGTAGTTTGATTATTGATTTTGTACTAGAACAACTAGTATACATAGCACACAAAGGTACATATTAATTGTTTCGGGGTGAAACTGTGCTAATGGGGAGACTACTAGCTGTGTGGGTAGAGTAACTACTTATGAGTTTCCAAGATGACCATAAGCACCTGCACAATCAACACACATAACTAGCCTTGGGGTGGGGTGGGGGGGACTCCGAAGAATGCCCCTTTGACGCTTCAAGTCAGTATCCAGAGGACCAGAGATGGTGTCTTTAAAGACTTTGTGCAAAGAGAGAGAGTAGTGGTCACCACCTTACCTTTCCCTTGAGGGCTAATCATATTGCTTGGGTTGATATATGAGCCTTTCACTATGGCTTTTTTATTAGGGCCCTTAATTAACTAGATCTCTAATGTCATATTATGAGATTATCGAGCTTCCTACACCTTATGCAAAAGGACTTCCACATGGTCAACAGGTTAAGATCTTTTGATCACCAACACTAATCATGCATCAATCTATAAAAACTATCATAAAATTTTAAATGTCTTCCTTTGATAATTAGTATATTCTATTGTTTAAATGTATTGCATGATTTTTGACATATATACTTAAGTTAAGAAGGTTAGCAATGAATCTCATTGAGTCACTGAGAGATCGACTTAGTCGCTAAAATTCAGCTTAGGATTTTTACGAATTGTAAGCATAAAAAGGTTGCAACGAACTTGCAACTATCATGAACAACATTGGATGATTTTGGTAGTTTTCACCCTTTTGCATATAGGAAGTTTCGGAAATTGTATCAAATTGCATGGTTATAACATCTTCTATAGAGTTATGTGAATATATATAGAAATGCAATTGCTAGTTACTAGTAACCATATACGCAGTATCTAATTCAAATGGTTGTTTTACTACTCACAAAGCAGGACGTCCAGCTTACCAATGTACTTAATAGAGTATATAAATTATTCTCAGGAGTCAGGCCTCAACCATCGGCTTAACTTTTTGGTTGAGATGGTCCTCTAATAGTTTTTGATCATCTTTCATTGCTTTCCGAATATAGACTTTCTTTTCGATTCCAGTGAACAATATGTATGGTTTGTGAAATGTGCTTTTCAACATGAATTCACTAGTTGTGAAATGGTTACCCTTATTCATGTTGGGGCGGAATTGAATGATGTGTTATGTTCTTGGTCATTATAATTTCATAAGATTGAACCTCATCCTACGTACTTTATTCCTTAATTTATTATGAGTCCATATAAATTTGAGAAAGAATTCGATTCTAATGATATATACTTATGCGGCTTATAAAGAGGTTGGATTTTCATGAGGCGAAATTCAGCTTGTACCTCATGGGCTATGAGGTAACATAATGGCCTTCTTCTACGAAATAAGACAATTATTAGTTCCCTTTTGGAAAAGTAAATCTAGATTAATGTAATGGACTGGCTTTTATTTGTGATTGCTTTTCAGTTGCATAGTGTTGTAGCCTGGTCTATGTTGCCTGGGCTTTGGTAAACGGACACATATATATATGTGTACAAGTGCCAGGAACTGTCAATTTATGGATATTTTGCATGATTTTGGTATAAAATGAGGCGTCTAAGTGTCTAACTGTCATACCAATGTCTAAGTATTGACTGTTCGACATGCATAACTTAGGTAAAATGAAAAGTTCGGGTAACATATTGTTTGTAGGGTTTTTTCAGCACTCATTTGATGAGAATACCTCAGGACAGAGAATAGATGTCTCCTTAACTAATGTTACTTAGCTTTACTCACTTGTTAAAGGATCTTGCTTCAGCTTCGGCTGATCCAGTGGACCGAACAGTTTGGACCTTTAAGAAAGCTACTATTGAGCTTACTCATTGAGTGTTTCTCTTGTTTGCTCCTGCTATTTTCCTCATTTCTTACTCGCTCTCTCTAATTATGTTCGTTTACATCTTAACAATTGGGGCACGGAGAGTGATCCTGAATTCAAAGGCTATCACAACAGAAACTCAGAGCCTTGTGTTACAAAGGCGATCAGTGTATCTTAGTGTTAGACACAGTTTTGTGACTTTGATCAGCTCATTCATTTAACTTCAATGCCTCTGTACAATTTAAGAATATAGTGAAGACGACAAAGAGAATTGAATTTGATTAGTGTTTATTCTTCCTTAACGTACTAAATATGACATATAGAAGATAACAAAAAGAAAAACAATGAGATCGAAATCTACCGCATTTGTAAAGTTTTCTATGAATGATTTTTTGCTTCGATAATTACTTCAGGTAATTATTGATTTTGGTGGCATTTAATTAGAGCATCTGTGAAATTGCTTATATATGCGGTCCTTTTTGAAGCATTTTTTTTTCTGTTCTGTTGCTTCACCTTTCGCTATAAATGATACTCCGTAGTTGCTTTGTGTTTATTTGCAAAGTTCTTTACGACATTCTGGCCTGAATTTGCTCACAGGACACATAGGGATCACTGTTGACGACACTTACAAGGCATGTCATAGATTTGAACAGTAAGGTGTGGAGTTAGTGAAGAAACCCGATGAAGGTGGGACTCTTTAATTTCCTAGCTAATTCTGGTCATTTTCGGGTACTTATATCAGGTGTTTGTTTTAAAGAACACAACTTGGATGACTAATCTGTAACATAATGGCTAAGCAGCAAAATTACGCCAAGACTAAACTATAAAACTGTCGGAGGCTTGTGTTTGGCTTAATCATTTATGTTAAAATCTTTGACTGTAAGAGCCATTGATGGTGAGATGCTACAAAGTACAAACACTGCCTGATTTTTGTTACGTTAGGATGAGTTATTGAGTTGAAGAGCTGAACCACCTTGTTATGCCTTTTTGTTCTTCTCTTTAGTAGGTTTCTCAGTACTATGGCCATTAAACATTATGCAGGTCAAAGCGAAAGGATTAGCCTTCATCAAGGATCCTATCCTGACGGCTACTGGATTGAAATCTTTGACCTTAATAGTATCAGAAAAGCTACTACTGCAGCTTCTTCAGACTTCCCTCAGGGTGCCATTCTGCTTATGCAACTTAAATTTCGCCTTTTAAGCTCCGCCTATGAAGATGTATCCATTCACTGTGATGCTGGTTATAGTTCTGGCATTCCGAAAGTCTTTACAGTTATTTTATTAACTTATTTAGAATAAAGTTGGGTGTCATACAATCATTCTGGTGAATTCTTTGCAGACCATTTGTTAAATTAAGACATTTGAATTTGTAGCAGGTTAATAAATGGTTGTTTTAAAACCCAACTACATATAGATTTGTTTACTTATTTGATTTTAATCGAACATCTATATACCCTGCAAGCGTCTAGTCAACCACACTATTATAAGTGATTTGTCATTCCTCGGCAACAATATAATTCGATCAAATTGAGCTAAAACTTAACTGAATCTATCCAACCATCCCAAATAATTCACTACATCTCCTTTCATTGTCAGCTCATCATTTTATTTCATTCTCATCCAAATCGCAAAGCGAAGCAACCAACAAAAACCTCCCTTATAATCTTACCAACATTATTCCATTAATTATGATCTTATAGCAAACATGGTTAAAAAAAAAAGTAAAATAATAGTTAGTGCATGTGTCAAACTCATTTGATCATACTGGGCCAATTAATTAATTAGACAAATTAGTTATCTAATTCAATTTTTTGATCATCTCCTATAAACTTTTACTTGTGTAACAACGTCACCCTATCAAAACTTACATGAAATATTTTGTCCCAACAAGCCATCAATTGTAAGAGTTAGAGACTTGCTCAATTGATTAAAAAACTGTCTTTTAAGTCTTTAATTGATTCTACTACGAGGAGTTCTCACCCCTTTAGTGGGTGGGTGGACTATTCTCCTGTAAGAGTTTGCATGGGTATCTCAATGAGCAGCATCCTGAGTGGACTATTCTCCTGTAAGAGTTTGCATGGGTATCTCAATGAGCAGCATCCTTTTAGCCGAAGTTTTTTTTTCATTGTCAAGACTTGAACCCAAGATTTTTATTATGGAGTAAGAGACCTTTAACCACTCATGTCAATCCTAATTGGATTTCTTTTGACTATTTGACTACATATATAAATCAAAGAATTTTACCCATTCTAATATCAATTGTTATTTCTTTTTGTTTAAAAAATCAAACAATCATGAATATATCCATCCGATTTTTTAGAGCTACATTAAAATACACCTAAATTATTTCTATATACACCTAATTTACAATGATCGACTTTTCTTTCCGATAAGAGTTTTCTACATCCAATCTTGTACTTAGGCTCGTATCCGAAACCTCATTTTGATAATACACCAACAAATATGAACATTTAAACAACAATCAATACAAGTACAAGTGTACAACCAACCAAATCTCCAACAAGTCAAATACACTCACTCCACCATGTTTAACCCCACCAAAAACCTCAAAACCTCCATCAACAACCACCCCATTTCACCACCAACCACCTTCCTCCACCTCACCATCCTCCTCACACTTTCTCTCTCTACCTCATCTTTCTCTCTCCTCCAACCACCACCACCGCCCCCACTCCCTTTCCCGCCAATTCCAACCTCCACCCAACTCCAATGGCAACTCACAGAAACCGCCATTTTCCTTCACTTTGGTCCCAACACTTTCACCGACACCGAATGGGGCGACGGTAAAGCCGCCCCATCAACCTTCTCCCCTTCTTCTATGGATGCTGATCAATGGATCAATGTAGTTAAAATGTCTGGGTTTTCGCGGGTGATTTTAACCGCCAAACATCATGATGGATTCTGCCTCTGGCCGTCTGCTTACACGGATTACTCCGTGAAAACGAGTATGTGGAGAGGTGGAGATGGGGATGTTGTTGGTGAGTTTGTCGCTGCGGCGAAAAGAGGTGGTGTTCAGGTGGGGTTGTATTTGTCTCCTTGGGATCGACATGAGGAATGTTATGGTAAAACTTTGGAGTATAATGAGTTTTTCTTGGGTCAAATGACTGAATTGCTTACTAGGTAAAAAAATAACTAACTTTTAAATTATTTGATCATTTTTTAATTTGAAAGAAATTATTGATCATCTCTAATTGCTGCATTTTTTTTTTTTTTTTTTATGATTGTTTTGCTGTTTTTAGTGGATTTATAAAGTCATTTTATTGTTGCATGTCTATATATAATTTTATTAAAAAAAATATATTAGCTTGATGTGTTGTTATTGTTATATGATTTTGGAGCATTAAGGAATTAACTTTACTAATCAAAACCTTAGTGTTGATAGGAGTGTCATGTTTAGTTCAATTTTAATCATAAATTTAACCGTAATTTATTAAAATTATACTTATTGTTTTTGGTGCTTTGGAGCCACAAGGTTGGTTAATGAGATTCGACCCATCCTGGAGTTAGAAGGAAAACTTTAACCACTTGAGTTATCCTTCGCTTACAGAAAATTATTTTTATATATTGTTTTCAAAGCGATACATATTTCACAAAAATCACATCAGTNTCTTACCAACATTATTCCATTAATTATGATCTTATAGCAAACATGGTTAAAAAAAAAAGTAAAATAATAGTTAGTGCATGTGTCAAACTCATTTGATCATACTGGGCCAATTAATTAATTAGACAAATTAGTTATCTAATTCAATTTTTTGATCATCTCCTATAAACTTTTACTTGTGTAACAACGTCACCCTATCAAAACTTACATGAAATATTTTGTCCCAACAAGCCATCAATTGTAAGAGTTAGAGACTTGCTCAATTGATTAAAAAACTGTCTTTTAAGTCTTTAATTGATTCTACTACGAGGAGTTCTCACCCCTTTAGTGGGTGGGTGGACTATTCTCCTGTAAGAGTTTGCATGGGTATCTCAATGAGCAGCATCCTGAGTGGACTATTCTCCTGTAAGAGTTTGCATGGGTATCTCAATGAGCAGCATCCTTTTAGCCGAAGTTTTTTTTTCATTGTCAAGACTTGAACCCAAGATTTTTATTATGGAGTAAGAGACCTTTAACCACTCATGTCAATCCTAATTGGATTTCTTTTGACTATTTGACTACATATATAAATCAAAGAATTTTACCCATTCTAATATCAATTGTTATTTCTTTTTGTTTAAAAAATCAAACAATCATGAATATATCCATCCGATTTTTTAGAGCTACATTAAAATACACCTAAATTATTTCTATATACACCTAATTTACAATGATCGACTTTTCTTTCCGATAAGAGTTTTCTACATCCAATCTTGTACTTAGGCTCGTATCCGAAACCTCATTTTGATAATACACCAACAAATATGAACATTTAAACAACAATCAATACAAGTACAAGTGTACAACCAACCAAATCTCCAACAAGTCAAATACACTCACTCCACCATGTTTAACCCCACCAAAAACCTCAAAACCTCCATCAACAACCACCCCATTTCACCACCAACCACCTTCCTCCACCTCACCATCCTCCTCACACTTTCTCTCTCTACCTCATCTTTCTCTCTCCTCCAACCACCACCACCGCCCCCACTCCCTTTCCCGCCAATTCCAACCTCCACCCAACTCCAATGGCAACTCACAGAAACCGCCATTTTCCTTCACTTTGGTCCCAACACTTTCACCGACACCGAATGGGGCGACGGTAAAGCCGCCCCATCAACCTTCTCCCCTTCTTCTATGGATGCTGATCAATGGATCAATGTAGTTAAAATGTCTGGGTTTTCGCGGGTGATTTTAACCGCCAAACATCATGATGGATTCTGCCTCTGGCCGTCTGCTTACACGGATTACTCCGTGAAAACGAGTATGTGGAGAGGTGGAGATGGGGATGTTGTTGGTGAGTTTGTCGCTGCGGCGAAAAGAGGTGGTGTTCAGGTGGGGTTGTATTTGTCTCCTTGGGATCGACATGAGGAATGTTATGGTAAAACTTTGGAGTATAATGAGTTTTTCTTGGGTCAAATGACTGAATTGCTTACTAGGTAAAAAAATAACTAACTTTTAAATTATTTGATCATTTTTTAATTTGAAAGAAATTATTGATCATCTCTAATTGCTGCATTTTTTTTTTTTTTTTTTATGATTGTTTTGCTGTTTTTAGTGGATTTATAAAGTCATTTTATTGTTGCATGTCTATATATAATTTTATTAAAAAAAATATATTAGCTTGATGTGTTGTTATTGTTATATGATTTTGGAGCATTAAGGAATTAACTTTACTAATCAAAACCTTAGTGTTGATAGGAGTGTCATGTTTAGTTCAATTTTAATCATAAATTTAACCGTAATTTATTAAAATTATACTTATTGTTTTTGGTGCTTTGGAGCCACAAGGTTGGTTAATGAGATTCGACCCATCCTGGAGTTAGAAGGAAAACTTTAACCACTTGAGTTATCCTTCGCTTACAGAAAATTATTTTTATATATTGTTTTCAAAGCGATACATATTTCACAAAAATCACATCAGTCCCCTTTACCTGTTTAATTGTAAGGAGACTATGAGAGTGTGTGTAAATTTGTGAAGTATTATGTCAATGTCCATGGTAAATCGGTAACGGTAATGAAACTTCATCAAAGGAAGCTAGTGTGCTTATCATTGTGAGTGTTTTCACTTTTCATACTATGAGTACTTAATTTGAGACCCGTGTAACAAGAACTGACATTCATGCAAGGAAACACATGATTGTACGCTGGACATAGACAAGTAACTTTTTAAATTTATGCACTAATATGTTAAACATTACCGCGTCTATTACTGCCTACCAAACGAGCTGTAGTGTTTTTTTTTCGTATATCATCAGCTTTTTATTGTACTCGTGGTGGGTGGATTCTGATCAACGGGAAGTTTATACAGTATGTGATATGACTGATATCATATATATTGTATCAGAGTATTTTGTACCTATAATGCATGAGCCAAGAAGCTATACTATCATCATTAGAACTAAAACCTTTGATGTTACTGTTGTTGTTCTACAACTTTTTATTGCTGTAGATTGAATCTCTCAAAAAAGAATGTTTTTAGCTCCCACTAAGATCAATTTCGCAGTATTGAATGAAGCAATAGCTTAATAAAGCAGATATGGGGAGATCAACGAGGTATGGTTGGATGGTGCCAAGGGGAAAGGGGAGAAAGATATGGAATATTTCTTTGACACCTGGTTTGATCTGATTCATCAACTGCAACCTAAAGCCGTAATCTTTTCCGATGCTGGACCGGATGTGCGGTGGGTTGGAGATGAAGCCGGTGCTGCGGGGTCTACTTGCTGGTCTTCTTTCAATAAGAGTGCTGCAAAAATTGGTGACACTGATCCTCAGTAAGTTCTTATGAACTCTGTTCTTCCCACCTAAATATGGTTCTACGTAGCAATAAGTTCGTCTGTTCTTGTCAGATTATCATATCAGACCATTATTTCAGGTAATGGTTATTAAGCTATATGAATTATGACAAGTTCATATTATGATATGGGATATATAATTTAGGTAAATCTTAACTGGTTCAGATTAGGTTAATAAGTTCACTTCCCTCCTAGTCTGTTACTGTACGCTGCACATTATTAGGACAATTGTTTTACAGTCTGTCTTAGATAAAGAAAATAGAGCTATTCATGGCACGCAAACACACACTTTGTGACATAAGATTTCACCTACTGCTAGTGGTGTAGACTATTGAATGATGTTTATGCTCACTGTAAAATATTGCTGCTTGATGTTTCCTGCTGGTGGCATGTATATTCGTGGGATTGCTTATTGAATGATCTTATGAACATAGCCATGATTAGTGGATATACTTGAAAGTTTGACAGTTAAAACTTTTGTCAAGGATTTCTGTTTTGAGTTTCACAAAGGTAAAACTGGACAGTCATTAACTCATTGTGACTGTTGCTTTGTCTTTGAAATTCTTATACACCGATAAGCACGGGTCTTCCAAGTTTCCAATAGAGCCGCTCTTGAGTTGCTTGCACTTGCCATGCTACTATAGCCTTAAAAGTTCAGCCCTAGTGTTTTAAGTCTTTCACTTTTCACTCTCCCTTTGTGGATAGCTGGGACCCTGATATAGTTGCCAGGGTTAATTAGGATGACTGGTGAGTTGAAGTCCGATAGACAATAGTAGCTTGATGGTGACGCTTGAATCCAACATCATTGCTTAATAAGGTTACATCTTTTAGGAGTAGGGTTTTCTTTTGTTTCTCATAGTGCCTTTTAAGATCTATAACTTGGATGCACTGTCCATTCTCTTTATTGTTTCAATTTTGCCAGCGTGAATATTAAACCTCTTCAAGCCACCTATATTTCTGTATTACTTAGTTGCAATAATCAAGTCCCTAATGGTCTTGTAAGAATCCATCTTGGTCCTTGTGTTGTTGGTAAAGGACCAGCCGAAATTAACATGGATTAGACCAGCCACTAATGGTTACCAACAATTTTCTTTGGCAGAGACAGATTTCCTTCTTCACTCTTTATTATGTCTTACTTATTTAAATTGAAAAGAGTGCCTCGAAAGGGGATAAGAGTGTGGAACTCTTTTCGTTGTATACCTCTTTTCTTTTCTTTTTCTAGTTGTAGTTCCGTTTAATTTAATTCTAAACAGTTAAATTTTATTCACAGTTTTTCGTGAAAGGCATTGTTTTGTTAAATTTATTCATTATGACTCAATTTGTTATACTAAATTATAATGACTGAACCTTAATAGGTATTCACGTGAAGGAGACCGATGGGGGCATGATTGGGTACCTGCTGAATGTGATGTGTCCATCAGACCTGGTTGGTTTTGGCATGCATCAGAATCACCAAAATCTGCATTGAGTCTTCTCGACATCTACTACAAATCAGTGGGCAGGAACTGTCTTTTACTGCTGAATGTTCCTCCCAACTCCTCTGGTCTTATTTCTGATGAAGATGTACAAGTGCTTCTAGAATTTTCCGAGCTCCAGAAAACCATTTTTTCCAATAATCTGGCTAAGCATGCCGTTGTGACCGCCAGTAGTACACGAGGGGGTAGCGAAGCTCGCTTTGGTGCCTTCCATGTTCTTGAAGATAGTATTTATACTTATTGGGCTCCAGAAAATGACCAAGCTCATTGGATTTTGTACTTTGACCTGAAGGAAATAATGACTTTCAATGTTTTGCATCTTCAAGAGCCAATTCAAATGGGGCAAAGGGTCATAGATTTTCATGTTGACATCATGAAAGACACAAGGGGGTGGAAGAAAATTTTGCATGGCACAACAATTGGATATAAGAGACTCTTGCAGTTTGAAAAAGTAGAAACTCAGTACTTCAGGGTTGTAATTGAGAAAGCTCGGGGGGATCCACTTATCTCCTTTGTTGGGGTTCATATGGATCCTTATCTAAACTCGACAAGGTTATCAGATACAATTGAAAAGCTTCCATCTAAAGAACCCAAGTTCTTGAACAAGTTGAAAGATGTTCTCTATTCTATACCATACAGAAAGATATCTCTCTGGTCTCAAATCTAGGAGAGCCTCTCTATTGAAGCATATGGCTCCGGGGGCGCATCAGGGTATTTTGGTCTTTGATTTTGTTTGATTAGTCAAAGTTCGATTTCAAATTATCTTGCTGTACAATTGAATGTTTGAACAACTGAACCCATTCTTCAAGTGGAAAGCAAATAGTCTCAGGTCGTCAATATGCTAATCTGAAACACCTATGTACTCATGTGAAATTGTATTGTATTGTATTTTTCTAAACCAATTCTCAGTACTCTCATGTGGTCATTGTTGTATGCTTGTCATGACTTCAAACAGTTTCTTAGTGTGCATAGTTAGCAATTGTAATTTAGAAAGAAAATATTTCTAGGGCAGGTTATTTTCAACTTGGCAATAATGATAAGTCATCTCCTTTTTGGGCGATGGTAAGTCCCTTTTTACCCCTTTTCATTCATGTTTAAAATAAATCTTGATTCCCTATTCTTTGAGGAGTTTTCTTACCCAAATATTGGGTTATTTATACCTATATAGTGGGTTAAACTAATCTACTTGTAAGAGTTTAGAGTTATATTTTTCTATTAAGATAGTCTAATTACAATAGATGTCAATTCTACGTTACAATCAAACGAATTAAATTTTGTCTAATTTCAAAATTACAATAAATCGAAATACTCTTTGTTAAAGGTAGCATAGTTGCATAGTACTAAAGCAAAATATCCAACAATGTCAAATTTCGTGCACAACGATTGTAGATTTGTAAAATTAGCATATTATTTAATTTGCATTGATTTATATTTGTTATATTTGATCTCTTTTGTTGAAATTTACAATATCTTATTAAAGATTGAGGCTATTTTGTCTGATAAACTCTATAGCTGCCAAGGTAGAGCATTATTCACCCAATTCCCACTCAAATCCTGTTTATAAAGATTGGGGTTGTGTTGGTATTTTTGTACTCCATCCTCACACACACACACAAAAATAAGTAAAAGTATGGACCAGTGAAGCGCATAACAAATTGCAAAGTAAATTCATCATCTGCTAATTAGAAATAAATCTGTTTACAAATAAATATTATACAATATCATAGTCTCATAGAGGCTGTTTTGAGTAAAACAATTTGCTAAAACAAAGGCACTCTGCGAGAAGCTGTATTCACTCTATAGTCTACACGAAACAGATCAAATATAATAATTCAAAGGGCACTTTTCATTGCAGTTTAGTTCCACAATTGCGAATTCAGTCATCCAGCACCTTATCACTGATGACGGTATTTTCTGAGTAGTATCTGATATCCACAGCAGACACAAGTTCCAGCTGCAGTAGATTACTGCAGTATATAAGAGGAAAGCTGATGCAGCATGTAAAACAGTTCGTTGCCCAAAACAAGGGAAAAAACTGTAATAGTTATGATAGAACAAATAGCGACTACAAGAGAATGTAAACCATGAAACTTTTAGTCGATTCTGACATCACGAAGAAGTCGAGCTGCCATGGCACCACATCTTCGCACTTCCCAGTCAGTAAGATCTCGACTTGATAATCCTGTAGCAGATGAGGAATCTCTGTTGTTCTTCTCACTCTCAACTTCACACGCTGCATTCTTCTTTTCTTCACGCTGGTCACTTTCTCTATCCTTGGATTCTGAACCCTGATCTTTATCTTGATCCGCTGCTATAGCAATTCCAGCAGATGATTTTGGCTCCATTACATATAGTTGAATACTTGGATGCTGAAACTTTCTGTCCATCTACAACCAAGTAAAAAAAAAAAATTCGTCAGGCATTAATTTAGTGCTTAAAGTTTACTCGATCATTCAGTAATGCAGAATTATGCCCCGACCAAACCTATACCTTGAGTTTTATTCTTTTACATACTTTCACTGAGGTTCTTTCCATCTTAACAATATTGAGATCCACAAAAGATAATAGAGCTCAGAAGGTAGTAAATGTAAGTATAAAAAGAAGTTCAGAGACGGCTGATTTTGGACTTTTAGTAGATTGGATTAAATCACAAGTCTCACTACACTGAAGTTCTTTTTTGTTGCAGGGTAGTTAGTGGTATAATTGTCTTCCAACCAAGAGCGTAAAAGATAAAACTTTTAAGAAATTGCAAGAAAGTGCCCCTTTCCAATTGACAGGGTCTCAGTAAATCTTACCCACCCCTTACCTTGACTTAGCCAATAGCCGACAAAGCAGGGTATGAAGGCAACTGTATATTTTCAGATAAATACATAGAGTTGAGTACCTTTGTTCTTGGAACAGTTTTGACATCAAAGTTGCTCTTCCACATTTGAAGCATCTGTTCGTGGACACTCGTAGAACGTATCTCATAACCCAACTGTTGAGTAAAACCCAAGCTTCTAATTGACACATTTACTGAACTGATACCAGATAATTCTAAATAAACAATTCTCATAATATCTTTACCACAATGGTTGTGCGCGGTCCTGACAAATCATGTATAGTTTGCAGCAGTGGATCAAGGAGATGTTCTGAATAAACCTAATATCAACATATATCAAAACCTCTGTATGCAAACTTAAATTAAAGATTTAGATCTCAGCACATTTCTAAATTTTAATAATATAGCATAGTAATAATCAGCCAGAAAAGTTATTAGCTCCTTATTTTTGTGTCATTTCAAGATTTCAAGTGTGAAAAAAGATAGACTGCCAACAAAAAGTAATCGTGTTTAGAAGCAAGAATCAGCATTGCATATTCCCAGTTTCAAGCATTATGAAGTACGAAGTAAAAGAAGATAAAATCTATGTTTCACTTGTATATTGGCTTAAAGTTATAGCACCCAAATGCCTTCCCCACAGACTGTAAAGCTCCAATATTTTATCGTATAAACATGAAAGTTACTCTAGTCCAAAATGTTACATAGTTAAATAACTTTATTGTCATCCTCAATTGTGAAATATAAGAGATATATACCACATCAGTGCCAATCACATAATCGTATGGGGGATCAACAGCTTGTATATGATCCTTGTTACCCCAATCCAATTCCGCAACTTTGATAGAGCCAAATGAATCTACAGTAAAAACAAACTTAAAGATAGAATAATCTTTATAAAAATTAGGGATTATACTTGGTAAGAAAGCATTATACTCCATGATGGCTTTAGACTCACAGAACATTAATATTAAAAAGGGTGGCGAAACAGGGGGTAGAAGATATTTAGAGCATAATAGATTAGACGAGCATAACTCTAACAGCTTGCCTGGTAAGCATTAATGCTTTAATGGTTGTAACTATACTCAATTTTAGAGTAATTTTGTAAGAAAATCTCATATCCTTATTCATGGCAATGAAATGTCATCTCATAACATGGGTATCTTCATGAATTTCCACTACCAAAGAATAGTACTTTCTCAAATGGACATGAGATTTACAAAGAAGACAGATGTTTCGGGGATAAAGCTAGCATCGTAGCATGGGATACGGAAATTCTTATACAAATTTACGCTACAAACCTTAATCATTACCACCACTTATGAGCACTCTCCAAATGAACCATAAATCTTTTTTCCAGAAGAAAAACAAGTTTACAGTATCTTCCATATTTTTACCTGAATCAGCATTTCCCTGCATGATCCATGAAATGTTACGTTCGACATTTCTCTGCAGCAATGGTATAACTTTTTTCTGATCTGTTGTTACCACTTCGCATCCTAACATTGCCATCCCTAGTAGAAAAAAAAAAGTATATACTTTATAAATAATGAACTTGGAGAACCATTTTAAACTTAATATGCAATACGAAAACATGGCTTCCAACCTAAACTGCGACCAAACATCTTTTTGGAACATACCAAAGCTAGCTACTCCACAACCTGCCCCAAGTTCAATGACACGCTTCCCTTTGAGTTTAGATGGGCAAAATCTTCCTTTTCTGCTATTCCTTTCCTGTAAAAGTGTGAGCAGATATTACATACAAAACACACTTCAAGATCATTCGTAGACGCCATTGAATATGAAAATGCAAGTCAGATACTATGCTTTTCACTCACATAGGTCATACCAGGATGGAATGTCTCACAAAGTTTTATTCAGCATAGTTTCAAATCAAATATAAGGCGTAAGCCAAAAAAAAAATCTTTCTCACTGGATATATTTATCCTTTCAAAAAGCGAAGCACATGCATGAAGGGAATGCTTCTCACAAGCCGTCAATAGACATGAAGCGTAGCTAACGTCGAGGTTGTGGATAGCCATTCCATTTATTTGCTGGACAACTTCAGGAGCTATCAAAATACATTTATTGAACATAATAATGCAAATCCATAACCTATGGTAATAATACCCCCCCCCCTTTCCAAAAAAAAACTAATACAATGATTATGGATGAAACCTAGAAACTACAAATGCAACATTAAATTATTATAATGCAACTAAACTTGTACACCAACCAAGTCTACGGACATGCCTTTCCCCAAGTATAAGAGGTAATTAGACAAGCAATGCCTAGATTAAGTAAACGGAATTGCCGAAATTATGTAGACCATGGAGATTAGAACCAAAAGGTTGTCCAACATCCAAGTTATCGCTTGTTATCAAAGTGAACGGATAGATACGTCCAAGAAAATCAGAAGAATCTTTCTTTTGAGTCACAATTCATAACTCTAAGTGTTTGGACTTCAAAATGACCAATTTGGATGTTGAAACTTGAATAAACTAATCAAATGATATAAACTTTGCTTTGATGCCAAAATACAGGCTCGGTCAATAATCTTTTCACAAGTGCTGCATTGTGACTGGTCAGCGGTATATTTAAACATTAACTTATGACATTTTACTTGCCAATTTGTTGCAACTATTCCATTTTTCACTCTATGTTTATGAAGATTGGCATTTGGTAATCCTTAGGGTAAAAAAATCTTTTTACCAAAACTAACGAAGCAGACTTCTATCCTCAAAAACACTAAGAACAACCACAAAGATACCAGGATGAAACTTATATTAAAAATAGAGCAGTAGGATGAACATACCAGATACTTGGCAAAGACCATTGAAGCATCCCAAACTGTAGTTCCCAAGTGCTTGGAATTTGGATCCTGTCACAGCAAGGTTTACCAAGGGCAGTATTGGCCATTAATAATTTTCAACAATCAACAAGAAATTATAAAAATCAAAACCTGGAAAATGAAGTATCAGACTACATATTATTCATGACTACATTTTTCTTTGTGTAAATCACATATGATGACTAGTGAAGTAAGCGAAAAGCCTCTCAAAAATAAAAAGTAA
The DNA here is from genome assembly GCA_016808085.1 of Suaeda aralocaspica. Taxonomy (NCBI): domain Eukaryota; kingdom Viridiplantae; phylum Streptophyta; class Magnoliopsida; order Caryophyllales; family Amaranthaceae; genus Suaeda; species Suaeda aralocaspica. Next base: position 1,389,627 of record PYUH01003988.1, on the reverse strand, counting down.
GTGAACAGTGCTTAATCACTAAGGGGGTATCACGTGGAGATCCAACGAAAGCATCCATTAGGAATAACATTGGTATGAGCAAGTACAGGAACCCCAACATTTGTTCTAGACAAGCAAGAAACATTATTATTATTTTTTAAGGAAACTTTTGACTATGTAGCTCAAAATGAGCTTATTCTTTGTAAATTGGGACATAGAAACACAGGAAATAGTGACAGCAACATAATCAACCTTTGTCAAACAAAAATGAGTCGAAGGGCTCAAAAAGGCAACATTATTAGACGAGAGTTATTCTGCATAGGCATTTTAACAGCGATCACTTGAACAGGTGCACACAGGCATAAGTTCTTGAAACCAGGGAGTGTGGGGAGAATGCCTATGAATCTAGATAGGAAAGAGCAAATTACCTGAGAAAATTGCAATTGATGCCCCATTAAGTCTATTTTAACAAGTGAAGTGTCTGGCAGGTTTAACCTGTACATATCAAGACAATACAAGTTAAAAGTCTCTATCGTAGTAACTGTATGCCTCTACCTAACTAGGTTATTACAAATTTTTTAAGGCGCAATCTGCGTAAAAAAATGGCAACGGATTGGAAAGATCAACATCTATAATCTATAATCTATATAATGCTGTGAATCGGAGAAAACTAGCCACCAAACTCAGCTAGTACCGTATTGATTGATAGAAAAGGATTGATTACAGACCTTCTTTCGAGAGGAAGGCTCTCTCCCAAGTTTGACACTTCTATTTTTCTGGATACCCTCCCAACTCTCCTTTCTTCCTATTTATAATCCTCATACCCTAACAAACTCCTGACACACCTGGCCCATACATAGAATTTACCACTCACCCTTTCCCACTAGATTCTAACAATAAGACAAAATCAGTTATTTTCCTGCTGAGCTGGCTTATGACCTGTCCTCTTTCTTACATACTGAAATCTAATTGGTGGCTTTGGTGAATATGTAGCATTACCCCCCTCCCAGACATTCACCTTGTCCTCAAGGTGGAAGTGGGGAAATCTGGCATCCAAAACAGGAAACTCTTCCCAAGTGGCTTCAAAATCTGGCAATCCCTTCCACTTGACCAACACTTCCTTTTCTTGCTCTGGATTGATCTCACTGTGCCGCAGTCCTAAGATAGCTTCTGGTTCAGCATCAAGCACCAGATCAGGAGTGATCTGGGGTGGCAGGTCTGGGTTCACCTGTTGCTGTCCCGGGGCAGACTTCAATTGAGAAACATGAAAGACAGGATGTATTTTTGCAGTTCCTGGAAGAGCAAGTTCGTAGGCCACTCTTCCTACCTTCTGAACAATTTCAAATGGACCATAAAATCGTGGAGACAACTTTTCATTGACTTTCTTGGCTAAGGAATGTTGTCTGTACGGCTGTAATTTTAGGTACACCTTGTCTCCCACATCATAACTCACTTTCCTCCTGTGCTTATTTTCTTGTAACTGCATCCTTTGCTGGGCCCTCAACAGTTGGATTTTCAGCTCATCGATTATAGCATCCCTTTCAATTAGCTGGTCTTCTAGTGATTGCACAGCTGTGGAATTGGGTTCGTACCGCAACAGGGTCGGAGGATCCCTACCATACACAGCCTTGAAAGGTGTGCATTTGGTTGACGAGTGCTCAGCCGTGTTATAGCAAAATTCAGCCCATGGTAGCCACCTCGCCCAACTCTTAGGGTTGCCATTTATAAAGCATCTCAAGTAAGTCTCCAAACCCTTGTTCACAACTTCAGTTTGTCCATCAGACTGGGGGTGATATGCTGTGCTCCTATGTAAACTTGTTTCTTGTAGTCTGAACAATTCCTTCCAAAAGATACTCATGAAGACCTTATCCCTATCAGATACAATGCTCCGAGGGAACCCATGTAACCGCACTATCTCTTGTATAAAAAGTGAAGCTATGGTTGTAGCTGTGAAAGGGTGCTTAAGGCCTAGAAAATGGGCATATTTTGACAATCTGTCCACCACCACTAACACTACATTCCATCCTTGTGACTTCGGCAGCCCCTCAATAAAGTCCATGGAGACTTCTTCCCAAATCTGATTTGGTATTGGGAGAGGTTGCAGCAGTCCTGCTGGCATGAGTGATGAGAGTTTATGCTGTTGACAAGTGACACATGCTTGTACATGTTTAGTGACTGCTTTTCTCATACCCGGCCAGAACCATTCTGATGATAGTCTAAGGTAGGTCTTGAGATCTCCAGCGTGCCCTCCAATAGGGGAATCATGGTATTCCCTGAGCAAGGACTTGGTTAAATTGGAGTTAGCCGGAACCACCAACCTTCCCTTGAACCGCACTAGACCATGCTCCACAGTGTAGCCCATGGGAGCCTCTTTGCCATCTTCAATGTTCTGTTTGACCTGTTGTATGAAGGGATCTTTTGTAATGGCATCTTGTATTTCTTCCCATGTCACCCCTCTTGTACTGATGATAGCTCCCAGCTCCAGTTGTCCACCAAACTCCCTAGAAAGGGCGTCTGCCACCAAGTTACTTGGACCAGGCTTGTAGCTAATTTCAAAATTGTATCCCATGAGTTTACTCACCCAACCTTGATATTCTGAACCCACTTCCCTTTGTTCCATGAGAAACTTAAGACTCTTTTGGTCTGTTTTGATGATGAATTTTCTTCCCAACAAATAGTGCCTCCACTTCTGAACAGCCATTACGATTGCCATCAATTCTTTCTCATATATCGATTTTACCCGAGCTCTCAATCCCAACACCTTACTAAAATATGCAATTGGGTGCCCCCGTTGCATCAGGACCGCTCCCACTCCATGCCCACTAGCATCGGTCTCCAACACAAAAGGCAAGTCAAAATTAGGCATAGCCAAAACAGGAGCTGTAGTCATGGCCTCCTTGAGAGCATGAAATGCTTGTGTAGCTTGTGGTGTCCAATTAAAGCTATCTTTCTTGAGCTGATCAGTTAAGGGAGCAGCTATGGCAGCATATCCAGACACAAACCTCCTGTAGTAGCCCGTCAAACCCAAAAATCCCCTCAACTCTTTAAGGTTTCCAGGGGTTGGCCAGTCCATTATTGATTGAGTCTTACTTGGGTCCATAGCTACCCCGAGGCTAGAAATGACATGCCCTAAATAGGCTACCTGTGTCTTTCCAAATTCACACTTCTTACCATTCACATAAAGTTGGTTTTTGGCTAAGACATCTAGCACAACTCCTAAATGATGCTTGTGATCCTCTTTATTCCTACTGTAAACAAGTATGTCATCGAAGAAAACGAGCACAAATTTTCTCAAATAAGGTTTGAATACCCCATTCATGAGGGATTGAAAAGTGGCAGGGGCATTGGTGAGCCCAAAAGGCATGACCAGGAATTCATAGTGCCCTTCATGTGTTCGAAAAGCCGTTTTAGGAACATCATTCTCTCTAACTCGAATTTGATGGTATCCTGATTTGAGGTCCAGCTTTGAAAAAAATTGTGCCCCATGCAATTCATCCAACAATTCATCAATGGTAGGAATGGGAAACTTGTCAGGAATAGTTACCTTATTTAGGGCTCGATAATCCACGCAAAACCTCCACGAACCATCTTTCTTCTTCACCAATAACACGGGACTAGAGAATGGGCTTGAAGACACTTGTATGATTCCAGCAGCGAGCATGTCATGAATCAGTTTCTCAATCTCATCCTTCTGAGCCTGTGGGTATCTATAAGGTCGCACACTAATAGGATTCGTGCCTTTTTGCAAGAGGATGGCATGTTCGTGTCCTCGTGAGGGTGGTAATCCAGGGGGCATAGAAAAAACCTCATATTTCCCTTTCAAGGTATCTTGTATGAAGGGTGGTGCCACCTCAATGAAATTCCATGTCTCTTGCTCACTTATCCCTCCATGGCTAATGTGGTTGAATTCTACCAGGTACCCATGCCCCTCCTTATGCAGTGTCCTCACCATGGCTTTCAAGGAAATCAAGGTGCGACCTAAGGCTGGGTCTCCTTGAAGCATTACCTTCCTCCCCTCCTCATAAAACTCGATAGTTAGAGTTTTCCAATTAGTGTGCACAGTTCCCAACTTTTCGAGCCACTGAACCCCGAGAATGAGGTCTGAATTACCAAGAGGCAAGGGTAGAAAATCTTCCACCACCGTGATATTGGGCAGCTCTAAAACCAGCGACTTACACACGCCCATGCCCTTTACTGCTTCCCTTGTTCCCAATGACACACCGAATTCCTTGGTCCCCTTTACTGCCACTCCAAGTTTTTTCACCACTTTCGTGCTTACGAAGTTATGAGTTGCTCCCGGATCCACCATTACTACCACGTCAACACCATTTACCACTCCCTTAAGCTTGAACGTCTTGGGACTCGTTAGCCCCACCACTGAATTCAAGGACACCACTGGTTGTGGACACTCTCTCATTTCGTCTTGTTCCTCCCCCATCGCCAGTGCTTCATCTCCCCCATTATCGAACTCGTCTTCCTCTTCGTCAACCGTCATCAACACGCTGAGCTCCTTCTTCTTACAACGGTGATTGAGTGACCACTTCTCATCACATCTAAAGCATAATCCCTTCTCCCTTTTCTCCTGCAACTCTCTCTCACTTAACCGTCGCATTTCTCGTAGTGGTTTGTTGGCCGGAGGATTTGAGGACTTGTAATTATTAATTGATGATTGAGTGAAGTATGAAGTAGACGGGGTAGAGCGAGAAGAATTATTGGTGATTGATGATGTGTATTTGTTAGAGTTAGTGGTTAATGGGTAAGTGGAACGAAAAGAAGACTGTAAGCCTGCTACAGTAGTTTTCCTCACAGTTGGGCCTGATTTTAGTTTACTTCCACCTTTAAGCCCAAATCCATTGCCTGGTCCAGAGTTCTCGGGCCCAAAAGCCTAACTTCAGCCCTTATTTCCTCATTCAACCCATTGATAAACTGACCTTTTGAAACTTCCTCCAATACTCCTTCTAATGGTGCTAATAGCTCAATAAACCTTCTTCGATATTCTTGCACAGTCATTCCCGTCGATTGTCGAAAATCCAACCACTGCTCGTACAAGGATCCGAAGGCAGTGGAGCGAAACTGTCGCAACAACATCGTTTTCATTTCCCCCCAAGGGCGGATTGGGTGGCGCCGATTCTCCCATTGATACCAGAATAAAGCATCCCCCTCCATCGCAACCACCGCTGCCTCCACCTTCTCTTCCTCTGACAAACGATAGAACTCGAAAAAACGCTCCGCCCTCAAAATCCACCCATCCGGGTTGGATCCATCAAATAGAGGCATATCTAGCTTCTTGAGCCTCCAACTCGGCCCACTGCTATTGTTACTTACTCCGTGCTCGAGTGTGGGTTGCTGTGGCGGTGGTCCACCTCCCCTTAAACCCGGCTGCTGTGCCTGAGTCACCGATTGATTCTGATTCGATTCCTCCGTAGGGGGCCTATTCTCTCTCGCTGCAAGGGCTTGTTGAACTTCCTCCCTCAATGAGCGTTGGTCAGCTCGGAGCATTGCCATCGCCGCCTCCTGGTCCTCCCTAGACCGGTTCATCCTAGCTTCGAGTCTCTCAGCGAGAGAGGTGACGTTAGCATTAGCTTTTTCCAATGTGGCCACCACCTGTGTCATCTGGGCCACCGCGGCTGCCACCTGCTCAGTTAATGTGGTACGCATGGACGCCATCTCATTCTCCATCTCGTCCATGCGTTGTGAATGTGTTGGGGCCATTTCCACCGAGCCGAGAACCTTCTGGCTCTGATACCAAGTTTGCTGTGAATCGGAGAAAACTAGCCACCAAACTCAGCTAGTACCGTATTGATTGATAGAAAAGGATTGATTACAGACCTTCTTTCGAGAGGAAGGCTCTCTCCCAAGTTTGACACTTCTATTTTTCTGGATACCCTCCCAACTCTCCTTTCTTCCTATTTATAATCCTCATACCCTAACAAACTCCTGACACACCTGGCCCATACATAGAATTTACCACTCACCCTTTCCCACTAGATTCTAACAATAAGACAAAATCAGTTATTTTCCTGCTGAGCTGGCTTATGAGCTGTCCTCTTTCTTACATACTGAAATCTAATTGGTGGCTTTGGTGAATATGTAGCATATAATTAGTTGAAGTCACCTCAATCATATCTATATAAATTCGATTTCAAGTCTTCAATCAACATCTGTAACCCACTGGTGAACAAAGGGATTGCAGTTTTGGAAAAAAAGACAACAATAGATCGAAAAACATGGCAGTGGCATAGAACTGAATGTCTGATTCAGCCAGGAACATAGAGTAAATGACAGTGATGTGAATATAAGGTTGTCATTCACATCAGGGTTCTTCGTGGTTTTGCCTATGGGTTTTTTCCCACTGCACTTGCTAGGTTTTATTTTCATTTTAGGCTTTTAATTGCTTTTAAGTGTTTGTGATTTCCGTGTTTTTAGTTATACTTGGTCTAAAATGATGGAGGATCACGTTCTTGAAGGTTTCTTGATTAAAAGATTCAATTTAAGACATTTCTTGGAGCTTCTAAAGATAGAATTTCAGTTTCAGAGCAATGCAGTATGTTTGACTTTGAAGATTTTTCATTGACAGTTGGCTTTGAGTTAGAAGGCGTGTGAATATGCATTGGAAAGATTATTGAATCTACTTTCAAGGAAAAATATTTCAAAAATTCAGAAAAATACGGAAGATAATGTTTTATCCATTTTTCTACTCTGCTGTCAAACTGGAAATCAGTTTTTAATTAGATTTCTTTTATCTAGAGGGTCCAAATATAGTTAGGATTTGTTTTAGGACATGTTTATTGTTTTGTTTTGTGATTTTTTATTTTCCTAATTAATTTGTTAGATAGATAAGGTCAAGTTGTGCAAGTTGATTGTGCAAGTTTATTATGTTTGTGTATGGCCGGTTTTGGATAGGCACAAGTGGGACAAATGGACGTGCAACTTGTGTTTGTTAGAGTTTGTTTAGGATTTTATTCGACTATGAATTGGAGGATTGTTCCAATCTTAGTCCTATAAGTACCTTTTTGTTTGTCAATAGAAAACATAAGTTGAGTTTTAAGTTTATTTGGCGTTGCCTATTAGGGTGTTCCCTTTGAATTTTCACTTTTGCGATTATGAGTTTAACCATTTTTGATTGTGATCAATTGTGTTATTCTATCCTGGTTACTTTCTTAATTGAGTTAAAACATACATATCTATCTAAAAGAGAGATTTTTCGTGAGTTTTGATCCTAGAAACATCCAAATTTTCGAATAGTTTTCATTGCCCAACGAACGAAAATTACATTGTGAATTTTAATTCTTCATCAAGGCTTAAAATTCACATCAACTGCGTGAAAAAATGGCAACGGATTGGAAGGATCAACATATATAATCTATATAATTAGTTGAAGTCACCTCAATCATATTTATATAAATTCGATTTCAAGTCTTCTATCAACATCTGTAACCCACTGGAGAACAAAGGGATTGTAGTTTTGGAAAAAAAGACAACAATAGATCGAAAAACATGGCAGTGGCATAGAACTGAATGTCTGATTCAGCCAAGAACATAGAGTAAATGACAAGTTACACATGTTGGAATCTCCCTGGGCACTGAGCATTGTTACACCAAAACCCATTGAATTTACAGCAGAGGTCATTAGAAATAACTAGAAAGACCTTGTAGGTGAGTATTCTGAGAACATGCACATTACAGCACAAGCTATATTCACTTTTGTCAATCAATCATGTTTTACACCCATTAAGATATAATTCATAAAAACTTAGAAGAAAGTGCCTTCTCATTCTTTCTAGATGCCAACCCATGGTCTTCAATTGGGTTTACAACCTTATTCGAGTTTGGATAGGAATGAATGAAGAAGAAGGAATTATGAGGATAACCATATAGGATGACAATTAATTCATGCAGTTGACCCCATCTTATTGAATTTAAGGCTTTAATTATGATGATGATGATCAACCCATTCCCTTCGATTCATAAGTCATCATCAGATGCACTTCTAATCACCTGAAGAAGCTAGATAATCCCTTTTGAATCAAGGAAAGATCCTCAATTTTTTCCCTAAGCGTTCAAACAATCATCTTATTTATGAACCAAAAACCTTTTTCAATGCAGTCTTCTTAGGTGAGTTAGGTCTACTTAAATTCCGAGAATAACCACTTTTATAGCTTGGCAGTAATGAGGCGTTGTCAAGCACCTACTCATAAATATGACTATGGACCTAAAGGAGACTACATGAGAAAGCATGAAACATCTAACATTCATTTTGAGAGAAGGTAGCCAAAACCTCCTTTACACAGACTAAAATGTATGATGTCACTGGAAATATAAAGCAGATATAAAGACTTGAAGTACCTGTCAGACTCCATGCTTATATCAATGATAAAATCCAATTATCCAGAAGCTTGCTAGCTGTCAGTTTTGCTGCCATATGGAAGGCCATAATAGGTAAGTAAACAGAAAATAGAACAACGTACAAATTTTGATAGGGAAAAATGTAAAGGCAAAGAAAAACAGGGATAGAAATAGCTCTATTCATCGAGAGTGCTAAGACTGCTAATTGTAAGCTTCATAAACAATTGAACTTCTACTGAATGGTCGAATAGTTAAACAAACTGTATGGTTTCATGACTCCAACACATCCATGGGTAAGCTAAAATATATGCATAAAGTGGATAAAAATTTAAAGTCAACTTATCTTATGTTTTATTATCAGTCCATTTTCCAAAAATAATATGCTAGGAAAGTTGATTCATATTAAATCACTTCATCTAAAGTAAATATTCAAGTCAAGTGCACTAAACTAATAGAACTTTCACTTGATATAGCCTAGAAGTGATTGATATCTTACTATATTGTATTATTGTACAAGTTTTTGCAAGCCGATGCTCTAGATCTCATACTAGTGCAATGTTTGTCTAAATGTGGATCCAATAATCACAAATTCACAGCTTGTATTTTGTAAGTACTGCAGTGCAGCAGCACTGTGTAAGATAGAAGCATTGAACTCGGATAAATCAACTCAATGTGTTTCCCATCAGTATTCAATAATAATATTATCTAACAATCTGAGTCCACAAGGCACAAGTTTTACACTATATTGTGATCCCCATTACAGAAAAATGAGAGAAGTCCAGACCGATGCGTAAATAACTACATCACATCAAAATCCCAAGTGAAGAACCACATTGTCGCGAAAACAACATACAGATGAGCTTCTAAAATGACACACTAGTGCCGCGAAAGGGTTCGACTTCATTATGCAAAATGCCAACCAAAAAGTACCCAAAAAAAAAAAGCTGATTCTTTGCCAAAGGTCTAATAGTATCCAACCAAAGTTGCACTAAATCATGCAATTCAAATCAAACTTTATTACCATTGTTCCACAATTAGGTCTTTTCAATACTTCATTAGCACATCAAATGCCCGTTACCATCAATCAGCAAACATTTTACATTTATATGCTCAGAAATTCTAATGGGTTTTCAAGTTAGAATCATTCAAATCTACTTACAAAAAATAAAAGCTGTAAAATCACATGAACCTACACTCAAATTGCATGAATTACAGAAACTGCAATAATAAGTTTTATCACTAATGAAGCTAATACTAAACTAATCAAACATATACAATCACAAATTCATAATCAATCAAATTTTAAGCAAAATTAGAGGTACCCCACAAATTAAAAACCACTTCTTGCTCAATAAAAAGAACCAATTTTAATTAGCTATATGATGAAAAATGCAAAAAATTAAATTGAATTTAAGGGTAAGTCAATATAAGAAGTATTGTTGCAGTTGAAATAAAATTGTAATTGAATGAATGATTAATAGTGAAGTTGGGTGTTGCAGAAAAAACATCAAGAATTCAAGATACCTGAAAGTGTTGCAACCGAAGAGTCTTCGGAAATTGGACCAACCTGAAATTAGGAGCCTAATTAACTGTAATGCGAATGTATAGTTTTATTTTGGTGGCCCGAAGACTAGCCCGAAATCGAGCCCATGGAGGCATTAGGCCTGAGCATGGATCAAATATCCGATTTGAAATTTGGGAAAATTAATATTTGTATCTGTATCCAAAATTTTCGGATATCCGTATTTGATACCCGATGTTTTCGGATCGGATACTCTGGATATCCATTTTCAATTTTTCTTTCACAAAAAAAAGCATAGATGATTGCAACATAACAATACAATAAAACGATATAAGTACCGATTGAAAAAAATGAATATGTTAAATCTTTTCCATTACCAATCGCACATAATAACTTAATTTTCGTAGAAGTACTCCGTAAAATTCTAGAATTTACTAGTTTAGTATACTCAAAAGTCGAAAGTTTATAGGAATGACCTCTATTTTTGGTGGATTCAATACATAAAAGACAAATATGGTATCAACAAATATCAGACATCCGGTTCGATATTGAAGTTTCGGGTATTCGGATATCCAGCAAGGCTAAAAGTGATATTTGAATAGGTATTTGGTATCCGCCTTTTCGGATCGGATATCCTAAAAATCAGATCAAATACAGATTAGTTTCTCGGATTTTCAGATCTTCAGATATTTTTGCTCAGCCCTAGGAGGCATAGATAAGCATAATGTCACGTGTTGACTTTTTGGCTCCCGCAAAGCTAGTTAACCCCGTGCGCCACTTGCTCAACAGTCCGTCGTGAACAAGTCAGGCTTTCCCTTGACATACTCCTTGTGCTCGCATAGCTCACTCCTTGAGCTGATGATCTCACTTAGCAAGACACGTCCCTTGTGTCTAGCTCCCAAGTATTCATCTCAGACGAATATGTTAGTGCATTGAACAAATCCCATTAGCCCTTAGCACTCAATCCCCAAGTAGCACACCTCCTGTGCCTAGGTTAACCCCATACTCTCACCCTCTCTAAGTTATGTGGAATATGGTTGTTTGAAGTAACACAGTGAAACACACAAGTGGTAGAGGGAATTGAACTCTATTAATGCTCACTAACAAATGCTACACTTGCTTACAAAAGTGAATATTGTGCTCTCCAAGTTGTTATGTACAAATGCCTCAAGGTGTCTATTTATAGGCATCCATCCTACAACATCAACTAATCTAGAATACTCCTAACCTCCTCAAATGGAGAGATCTAGACTTTAACTCCCTAGACCAATCTAGAGAATACAACCAAGTATCTACATACAAGAACCTCCTAGATAATATGTACAAGAACTATCATGAGTATTCTAGGAACATCCTTCCTAGAACACTCCACACACTCTAGAGAACTCTAGAGGCATCCCTCTAGCATCCCCATGACATCACTAGACCATACTAGAACACTCTAGAATCACTACTTTAGAGCATCCTAGCAACTTGCTCCATAATGTTCCGGAACCTTTCGGAACGCCTCGAACAACTCTAGACCTTCCAACGAGGTTCTAGAGCCTTCCACACTCTTCTAATATAGTAGGCAGCCCCCATGTCAAGTTTGAGCCCATTCAGAGAAGCATACCACTGCCGCCCAAAAAGTACAGTTTATTTGCACATCAAGTATTTCTTTGCAGCACTATTTTTTCCTTAAAATTGCATACTATAGGGGGAGGGTGCTGCTTGGCAGCCCCCGAGCAGCTCCCCCTGGGAAGCCTTATGCTCATGCATAAGGATTGTGGGTGGGACAAATAGTCGGTCCATGACAATAAGCTCTGTTCTTTTGAATTTCAGAGGCTGTTTGGTTAAAAAAGGGGAATAGAATGGCCTTGGGAATGGGAATGAGGAGGAGTGAAATGTTAATACCCTAGCGGGGCGTTTAGTTTGAGGGATAGGGATAGGGATAGGGATAGGGATAAGGAGGATAAGAAGGTGGGATAGGGATAGGGAATTAGTAGGTGGGATAAAGATAAAACTGACGCAATCTCTTGTTTGGTATGAATAGAGAATTAGATTGGGATAACAAAAAATTTTACATAATTACCCTTATTTTAATTTCTTATTTTTCCTTCTCCTTCTCTTCACTAAGGATGCAATCGTCTTTTACATCATTAAAGTTATCCCCTTCCTTATACCACCCCCCTATTTATTATTTGTGAGGGACAATTACTCATTTTATCCCTATACCCATTCCCTTAACTATCCCTATTCTTCCAAACAAACAAAACACTTCTCAAACCCCTCCCCACTTATCCTTATCCCTCCCTTTCTAACCCTTCAAACAAACACCGCCTAGGTTTAATACTTATAATGTTAGGGTTTTGTTTTGGGTGGTTTGGGGGGTTACAAAGGGCGGCAAAGGGGGTAAAAGGGGCGGCGAGTCGATGGGTGGTGGTTTCAGAGGTGGTAGAGGCAATTGTTGGGGGTGACGGGTGTTTTTATTTTAAAGTGGTTGGGTTTGAAGGGTGGTTTTGGTGGTGTTAGGGTTTGAAGAGGTGGTGCGCGGGTAGTTGGCGTCGTCGTCGATGGAGTGAGTGAGGGTAGGTGGGTGGTTGATTTGGTAGTTCATGTGGTGGTTGGGTGATTGTATGGTAGTTGGGTGGAAGGTTAGGAAAGGGAGTGGAAAAAAATAGGGCGGAGAGAATGGAAAAGTGTTATAATAAAGGAATGGAGAATGAAAAAGGGAAAACAAAAGTGGCACAACAAACAACAAAGGAAATGGGGCAATTGATTCTCATTCTCCTTGATTACCCCCAACCAAACGACCCCTCAGTTCAATTTATTTCATTATGTTTCAGTTCATTCCACTTATTTTCATTTTTCAATTTTCTTATTTTTAATTATTTAACTATTTTTATTATTTTTAATAAAATTTCAAAAAACAAAATAAGCTCAATAAAAAATTAAAAAGAAAAAAAATAATAAATAGAAAACAAAAATTAAGAATAAAAATGATGCATAAATAAGAATTAACAATAAAATATTAAAACAAAATACTAAAAATAAAATTTAAAAAATAGAAGTACGAGCTGAACTGGATTTATTTTTGCTGAAAATAAGTAAAAATAAAACGAGTAGAAGAGAGCCTAAATATACATCTATATTGTAAATTGTAGTTATGTGAAATAATTAGGATTCTTGTTCTCCAAGTACGTGCTAATGATGTGTGTTGACTCCATAGTTTTAATGATAACAAACTTTGGTTTCTAATGTGTACTCTACGCTAACTAGCTTAATATAATTTTGGTACATATATGTATGGGTGTGTTCAACAAGTTGGTTGCATGTTACATGAGTTATTGAGTCTCCTAACACAAATGTGGTATGAATCAAGATCATAAGCCAAGCAGGAAAATCTCAAGAGCTTTCTTTTATTTTATTTTCTAGGTTTTCCTATAAATATGCCACCAACGGCAGATCCAAAAATCACAAGTAATCGGGTCACTTCTTAAAAATACATCGGCATTCTCCCAAAAACTACAATTATTTAAAATTAAAACAGTCCCAAAATACGTTAGTTATTAAGTCCAATGAAATGCAAAATATTTATAAGATAATTGCCCTTTGCGAGCATGGGCGGATATCCACCTGTGCAACCAAATTAGTTGCATAGGGCCCCAAATTTTAAGGGCCCACTTTAAATTTAAGCCCAATTAATGTAGTAAAATTAGAAATAGAAAAAGGCAATAAAAGCATGGTGTTTCCAACATTTTTACAATTTCCTTTTTTATTCCACGAGCATTCTTCATTTACTACTTATTTCTTTTCTTCCTCGATTTATACATTTTCTTTTCGGCTATTCCACCATGTACCCCCGAACTATTGCAAAATGCACCAAATACCCTCGTTGTTTTAAAAATGCATGAGATATCCCTGAACAATGTAGAAAGTAAACGATATACTCTTATTGCACAACGGTGTTAAACGACCGTTAACTCTATCATCGTCCTCCTCACCTTCTTCTCCTTCAATCCAAAAATACCATTAATTCACCTTTTCATTCAATTGAAAAAAACAAAACAAAAAAAAAATACTTACTTCACCTTCAATTTCACTCTTTAATTAAACCTCCATGACAAAATCAATCAAATCATATCAAATCTTGATGTTTCAAAAATGGCGTAAATTCATGAAAACCCCATCTTCATCATGGAAGCCCCAACACTCTTGACCACTTTTTTCATCATTTTTGCAAATACTATTGACTACTAACTTCATGTTCTTCCTTGACCATCTTCCATTCACAATCTTCATTTCTTCCCTCATCTCCTCCATTCTTCATGATTCTCTTTTGCTCGCAATCATGGTTGATTTCCAATTTGATATTGCTGGAAGTGCAATTTGTCTCATTCAACATGTTCTTCCTTCTATTGATTATGGGTTTTTAATTTGAATGATTTTGTTGGTTAAAGTTTGGTTTTAAGAAAGCTTTGATGAGTAATTTCCTATTTCTTTTATTTTTATTTTATGCAAATTTCAATTATAGTCCAAAGTAATGATTTAAAGAAAAGCTTTTGTTCTCAATTTACGATGGGTTTTTTTGGTGTATAAAAGGTTTGGTTTTTGGTTAGAAGAATCTTAATAATTTGGGTTTTTATATAATTAACTTATCATCCCTAAAGTTAAATAAAGGAGAAGAGGGTGAATCAAGGGGCTTTTGGATTGGAGCATAGTAGGAGGAATGGAAGGAGAAGAAGAGGAATAAGGAGGAAGATGAAAGAAAGAAGGAAGGGTTAACGGTTGTTTAACGCCGTTGTACAGTAAGGGCATATCGTGTACTTTTTACATAGTTCAGGGTATCTGGTGCATTTTTAAAACAACGGGTATATTTGGTGCAATTTGCAATAGTTCAAGAGTATATGGTGAAATATCATTAAGTTCTTTTTTTTTTTTTTTTTTTTTGAGAGGCCCTCTTTGTTTTACCCAAAAAATTATTCTTATCTTGTATTCATCTTTTATTTTACGTAGTGTAACTATGGTATCTTGATCTTTCATTTTCAGGAATATAATTTTTTTTCATCATCAAAACGCTAATTTTTTAACTCTCTTTGAATTATAAAACTCGAAAGCTTTGTTATCAAGGGCCTAATTTTTTTTAGATTTGAACAGGGCTCCGAGATTGTATGAAACGATCATGTCTACGAGGCTTTATTTTTTGAAAGTGGTGCATAATTGTTCCACTGGTTATATTTCACATATATCACTTTCAATATATGGCACCAAATATTCGTTCAAAAACTGATCACTTATTTATTCTGCAATTCAGATTTCACATATTTCATTGCAGAAAAGACTTTTTCCACACTTTTCGTTGCAAAAACGGCAAAATCAAATTATTGCGAATTGGGTCCATACAAGATCGAGTGTCTTAAACATGCAACCTGTCATGTGTCAATTTTTATATTAGAGCATGGACAATACGGGTAATAATTATAGGGGGAAAAAAACACCCGTCAATAATGACAACAGTGTGGAAAAAAAATTCATCTGCCTACAAACTCTGAAAGTTCCACGCAGTATAATTATTTCAAGAACTGCATGGCCGACTTAGAGGGACCCACCATCCCACTTTCTGTTTTTTTTTTTTTTTTTTTTTTTTTTTNTTTTTTTTTTTGTTTCATTGCATCAAACGATGTCGCATAAAGAAGAGAGTGTTTGGCAGCAAGAAAAGACCAATCTAATGGTTCCATGTCATTATGCATTCATCCAATAAAAATTTTTCTATTTTTTTTTTTCAAAAAAAAAACCTTCTAGCTGGTTTGGGTCACTAACTCGACACAAAATCGACCTGTTATTAGCGGGTTTGGGTCAAGGGTGTTGACACATTTGATTAAATACATGGGTTGGTACGACACGACTCTTTTATTAAGCAGGTCAGGTTAGGGTTGGAGTGATTCACCCCGTTTAAGTAATTGACACGACACGAAAATGACACGACACGACACGATTTACAGGTCTAGTTGGAGGTGGGGGCTTAATTAGAGACTATGAAGAGAAGTTCCTCTATGGTTACGCAACAAATTTTGGTCATTGCAATGCCTTTAGAGTTGAATTTCGAGCGGTAGAATATGACTTACTTTTGCACGAAACCTGGGGTACAGAAGACTTTTATTACAAATGGACAACTTAGCTTGTGTCTCCATATATACTAAATGATACAATATCATATGGATGGAAATGCATTCACTTGGTCAACGAGTGTAGGGCTCTTAATAAGCTTCGGGATTGGGAGGTGAGGGTTAATCATGTGTATTGAGAAGGCAACAACGTAGCAAATTGGTGTGCAAACTAGGGTGTGAACAATGAAGCTGAACTGAGTACACGGTGTGAGCCTCCACCTGAATTGATTCGAAATACTCAATGAGGATATTAGAGGTTTTTTTTTGCCACGCCAATTCGTTACATAGTTTTTTTTTATAGTTTTTTTCTTTCTATTTTTCTATTCAAGGAATGCCCCTCTTTAATACCAAAAAACAAAATTCATAATAAAACTTCTTTATTTAAAATCATTAATGCATACATAAGTGATGGTATTGATTATAGCTACATATAACCTCAATTTAGAATTATGTTTACATTTGTCACTCCACCCATAATTCTTTTTATCTCCATATACTTGTTTAATTTAATCAAATGTTGTTGGCATTTTGTTTAATTTCTCGAGCATGATTAATCTGTTATGACCCAAAACATCGGTTTATGTAGATGTCATGTCTAATAATGGAAATAACATTTGGTAATGGTAATAGTTCAATTTTTTAAATGACAGGATTAATCTAGACTGGCATGAGTATACGACACAGTGTTGGCTCATGGATACTCGTACTCGATCTAAACAAACGTTCAAATTTTGAGTAAAACACAATACTAGTAAAAAATAATTTCACTGATGCATCGATAATGCACTCATGCCATTCAGTTCCTGATCAAGTTAATCATATTGATGTGCTTTGGTGGCTTTTCACAACTACTAGTATTAAAAATGAGAGTGAGGAATATCTCAGTTAGTTTAAGCTTTCTTCCCGATTTCTTGAGATCATGGGATCGATTCCCACCACTTGCCATTGTAGCTCCCTTAACACACAAAAAAGTGTTAAAAATAAGGCGTTGAGTTGAATTTTTTGAACTTTTATTTTAAAGGTTAATTTCTCAGAAATTGAGTAAATAATAAGGTAATTGTTCCCCTTATCAATAATACTACTTGTAAATTCTCTATTTGGAGGCTCTATGGCCCGTTCGAAAATGATTTTTTAAGGGAATTGAAACGTTATGCATGTGACCAATGAGGGTAATTGTTTCTAATAATATTTTAAGGGGATTATGCAATATAATCATGTACTTTGAATTTTATCGAAAAAGAAAATGCAACGATTCCAACGACTGTTGGTGCAGTTCATTCGCCAACAATACTTTAAGGGAGTTATACAATCATGTACTTAAATGTCATGGCAAAAACAAATGCGACGACTATTGTTGCAATACATTCAAGAGGAATGTTCACCTGATGGAAAAATAAAAACTCAATGATTTGTTTCTATAAAAGGGAGTTACAAAAACGAAGTAGCATCGTCGAATTCTAATTCACTAGTATTATTTTCCCGTTTTTCCCATTATGTATACTTTGAACCTCTCACCACTTTGCCTAATAATCATAATGATTCTGTTTATCAATTCAAAGTCTCAAACCAATATTTCCACAAACAACATGATATTCAACCCCTCAATCAACCCTGAAGTTTACCCAGCTATAAGGAATTGCATATTAGTCATAAGTAATGGCGTATATTATTGTACAACACACGACATTCGATGAGATCGAGGAGGGATGAAGAAGAAATAAGTTTGGCGTGTTGTACAAGATGATGACGGAAATAAGTTTGGCTTGAATCTATTTTTTTTGTACAACCCTTTCTTCACTTTTTTTAGATCGAGGAGGGATGATGAAAAGTTATTGGAAAACCTTATACGAGTTTTAGTTATTTTTTGTTCTTAATATTTTCTGATCTGGTATGATTTGATTTGAATTATTCTGATCATATATGTTTTTTTTATAAACGCGCGCTAGAGTGCTTAAATAAGTTGAAGTGAATATAGCCTTAGTGATGCACACCATGAGTGCATAAAATATTAAATTTATCATCCTCCATATAATAATTGATACTTTATACGAAGTATATAAGTTCATTTAATGTCATTAAAAACTTTGTAATGGTAGATTTTTTGAAGGGAGGTTATAGTTTTTTTTTTTTTTTATAATTTTGATTGACTTTTTTTTATTTAAGCTAAGAGGTAAAATGGGAAAGGAAAAATGGCTTTAGAAAAGAATATATACAAATATACAGTATAGATTTATCAAATAATATATATTTAAACTTTTATCTTCAAATCACATTAATTAACTTATTTTCATTATTTTTTTTCTTTTTTGAAATACAATCATTAATTAAGGGAAGTTAGCTAGGAGAGAAATTCAAGAGGGAACAATAGAAGGGTAGTTGTTGCTTTAGTGGTATTCCTAGTTAAAAAGTAAGTATATATAATATATATTATATATATGTATATATTATAAATATTATATATAGAAAGAGGATATTTACTAAATATATTATCGCTCCTTTTGTTTCCCCTCTAAATCTCTAATAGCAACCAACTTTTCCTCCTAAGTATCCTAAGAAAATCAACATTTGAGCATTACATAAAACACTATATATGAGATATTTTTGACCAATTCAGAATTCTACACTACAAGTAAGCTAAAATCGAATAACAATGACACATAACCTTCCTCTTATTTTAATGCCTGATTTCAACAACTACCTCATCCATTTGTCACTTTTTATTGTCAACGTGAAAATAATCACTTTTAAAAGTTATAATAACACACTACGTATGGCATACACATGCATGTATATATAGACTTGTAAAAAAATAAAATAATAAATGTATACTTAAATTAGTCCAATATCTAATTTTAACTTCTAAAAAGCTACTCATAGTATCATATTTTGGAGTATTTTGGAATCTTTGTTACAATTTGACTCAAGTACATGCGTAATAATTCTTATAGTCTACCCAATCATGAATAGGTTACCTAAAGTTCTAAACAATTGTAAAGATGAGTGAGTACTAGACCTATAGTCACATTCGTGTATATTATGTATGGCCACATATATTGACTTTGGGTATGAGTGTTGAATGTCATGAATAGTGTATGCATATGTCACTGTTGCTTGGGGTGAGATTTGCAAATTAAAGAAATTTTAACATAGTTTGTAAATCATCAATGTATAATAAGTGAAACTTCTTTATATTGACTAAAAAAGGACCAAGCAAATGCAAGATGAGAATATAGTATGTCTTAAAATGCAACAAATAATTTGCTGTTGCTAAATGATGAAGGCGAAGGTTCCATCACTTCCATCTTATGTCACTCATAGTCCCAAAACTGAAAAGACTTTTCAGAAATGCCCGACCATTCGTATTTTAATTAACTAGTCTTGCTTACCAGGCTAACTCACATTAATTTGCATAAAAAAGAATTTGGATCACAATTTCTAAGTGAGGGTGATGATTTTAATGCAAAGAATGGTGCATTTGGCCATAATCTGTGGATTATTAACTTTTCAAAGTCAAATTTTATAGCATAACTTCGAATATCAAATGTAGTACAGTAGTCTACCATAAATTAAGGCTAAAATGTAATTTCATTTAAATAGAAGAAATTCCCCTAAAGCTTTGTTCATTAAAAACAACACTCGAAAGTAAAGGTTTGCTAGAGACTCTCAAGTCTCAATGATACTCCTTATTCTAATTCCTAAGATTAAAAACCAGAATATGCACTCAAGATGATAATTTAACTCGGTCTAAACAAATCGTTCAAATTTTGAGTTAAACGATATACTAGTAAAAGAATAACTTCACTGATGCATTGGTTATGCACTCATGATGGTGAATTCAGTTCCTGATCAAGTTAATCAAATTGATTTGCTTTTGTGGCTTTTCACAACTACTGGTATTAAAAATGAGAGTGAGGAATATCTCAGTTAGTTTAAGCTTTCTTCTCGGTTTTTTGAGATCATGGGATCGATTCTCACCACTTGCCATTGTGGCTTCCTTAACACACAAAAAAGTGTTAAAAATAAGGCGTTGGATTGATTTTTTTAAACTTTAATTTCAAAGGGTAAGAAATTGAGTAAATAATAAGGTAAGTGTTCCCCTTTTAATTCCAATAATATACCTTGTAAATTCTCTATTTGCAGGCTCTAGGGCTTGACCAAAAATGATTTTTTGAGGGGATTGAAACTTTATGCATGTGACTAATGAGGGCAGTTGTTTCTAATAATATTTTAAGGGGATTATGCAATATAATCATGTACTTTGAATGTTACGGGAAATGCAACGACTGCTGGTGCAATTCATTCGCCAAATACTTTAAGGGAGTTATACAATCATGTACTTAAATGTCATGGAAAAAACAAATGCAACAATTATTGTAGCAATTCATTCAAGAGGAATGTCCATCTAATGGAAATAAATATTCAATGATTTGTTTCTTTAGATGGGAGTTACAAAAACAAAGTAGCATCGTTAAATTCTAATTCACTAGTATTATTTTCCCGTTTTTCCCATCATGTATACGTTGAACCTCTCACCACTTTGCCTAATAAACATAATGATTATGTTTATCAATTCAAATTCTCAAACCAATATTTCCACAAACAACACGATATTCAAACCCTCAATCAACCCTGAAGTTTACCCAGCTATAGGGAATTGCATATTAGCCATAAGTAATGGCGTAGATTATTGTACAACACATGGCATTCGATGAGAGGAAGGATGAAGAAGAAATGAGTTTGGCGTGTTGTACAAGATGATGGGAATTAAGTTTGGCTTGAATCCATTTTTTTTACAACCCTTTCTTCACTTTTTTAGAGGAGGGATGATGAATAGTTATTGAAAAAACTTATACGAGTTGTAGTTATTTTTTGTTCTTAATATTTTCTAATCTGGTATAATTTGGTTTGAATTATTCTGATCACATCTGATTTTTTTTTTATAAATGAGCACTAGAGTGCTTAAATAAGTTGAAGTGCATAAAGTTTTAGTGATATGATGCACACCATGAGTGCATAAAATATAAAATTTCTCATCCTCCATACAATAATTGATACTTCATACGAAGTATATAAGTTCATTTAGTACCATTAAAAACTTTGTAATGGTAGTTTTTTTATAGGGAGGTTATAGTTTTTTTTTTTTAATTTTAATTATCTAATTTTTATTTAAGCTATGAGGTAAAATGGGAAAGGAAAAATGGCTTTACAAAAGAATATATACAAATATACAGTATAGATTTATCAATTAATAAATATTTAAACTTTTATTTTCAAATCACATTAATTAACTTATATTCATTATTTTTTCTTTTTTGAAATACAATCATTAATTAAGAGAAGTTAGCTAGGAGGGAAATTCAAGAGGGAACAATAGAAGGTTAGTTGTTTCTTTAGTAGTATTCCTAATTAAAAAGTAAGTATATATAATATATATTATATGTATGTATATATTATAAATATTATATATAGGAAGAGAATATTTACTAAATATCTTATTCCTCCTTTTGTTTCCCCTCTAAATCTCTAATAGCAACCAACTTTTCCTCCTAAGTATCTTAAGAAAATCAACATTAGAGCATTACATATATAATACACTATATATGAGATATTTTTGACCAATTTAGAATTCTACACTACAAACAAGCTAAAATCGAATAACAATAACACATAACCTTCCTCTTATTTTAATGCCTGATTTCAACAATTTCCTCTTCCTTTTATCACTTTTTACTTTTAAATGTGAAAATATTCACTTTTAAAAGTTATAATAACACAGTTTGTATGGCATATGCATGCATGCATATATAGACTTGTAAAATAATAAAATAATAAATGTATACTTAAATTACTCCAATATCTAATTTTAGCTTCTTAAAAGCTACTCATAGTACCATATTTTGGAAGTATTTTTGAGATCTTTGTTACAATTTGACTCAAGTACATGCGTAATAATTCCTACAGTCTACCCAACCATGAGTAGGCTACCTAAAGTTCTAAACAATTGTAAAGATGAGTGAGTACTAGACCTATAGTCACATTCGTGCATATTATCTATGGCCGCATAAATTGACTTTGGGTATGAGTGTTGAATGTCCTGATTAGTGTATGCATGTGTCACCGTTGCTTGGGGTGAGATTTGCAAATTAAAGAAATTTTAACATAGTATGTAAATCATCAATGTATAATAAGTGAAACTTCTTTGTATTGACGAAAAAAGGACCTAGAAAATGCAAGATGAGAATATAGTATGTCTTAATATGCAACAAATAGTTTGCTTTTACTAAATGTTGAAGGCGAAAGTTCCATCACTTCTATCTTATGCCACTCATAGTCCCAAAACTGAAAAGACTTTTCAGAAATGCCCGAGTGCCCGACTATTCATATTCTAATTAACTAGTCGTGCTGACCAACTCACTTTACTTTGCATAAAAAAGAATTTGGATCACAATTTCTAAGTGAGGGCGATGATTTTAATGCAAAGAATGAAGTGGTGCATTTGGCCATAATCTGTGGATTATTAACTTTTCAAAGTCAAATTTTCTAGCATAACTTCGAATATCAAATGTAGTACAGTAGTCTACACCATAAGTTAAGGCTCAAATATAATTTTATTTAAATAGGAGAAATTCCCCTTAAGCTTTGTTCATTAAAAACAACACTCGAAAGTAAAGGTTTGCTAGAGACTCTCAAGTCTCAATGATACTCCTTGTTCTAATTCCTAAGATTAAAAACCAGAATATGACACAACAATTTTATTTAAACCTATACACCGAAACCTATAAAAAAAAAAAGTAAAAGAGAGAAAGAAAGAAAGAAAAAAAAACTTAATAAACCAGAACAAGTTTTATCCTAGCAAGACAAATTATGTACAATGTTGTGATTGTTCAAGAGGTTCTTCACTCTATGAGGCGTGATCAAGGTGCTCAAGGTTACATGGCCACAAAAAATGATTTCGAGAATGCATATGATCAATCAAAGTGGTTGTTTATTCAGAATATCATAAGAGGATGTTTGGTATGTGGGAATTTGGAGGTGGGAATGAGAATTTAGTATCAAATTGAAGAAATTCTATGTGGGGATTGTTATTTAATTTGACGTCCTAAATCTATTATTGACGTCCACATTTCATGCTTAAATTTTCTACTTATCCCTTATTTCCTTCCTTCACTCTCTCTTTTTTTTTGTTACTTTCTCTCTCTCTCTAAAATCACCAACATCACCACAAAGCAACTACCACAACCATCACTAACCACCGTACCATCAACACCAACACTATCACCACCACCACACCACTCTCTAATATTTATAAATAAGCAACCACTACCTATCCCTACACAGACCACCACCCAACTCGACACACCACCACCCATCTTACCACCACACACTGCACTGCGTCCAAGCATGGCGCACCACCACAACATGGTTTTAATATTTTTAAATTTTAAGTTGTGGGTTAAATTGTTGAGCCACCACCACCAATACCACTCACCACTCCCCTCACTTGTCGCTTCACAACTCGCCGCTGTCACCACCACTTGCCACCACATGGTTTTGATTTTTTTAATTTTTAAATGATGGCTTTTTAATTGTTAAACCATCCCCTCACTTGCCACCATCACCACCGCTCACCACTAGTTTAAACTTTTTATTTATAATTAAAACAAAATTAAAAAAAAATGTTGAGACTTGCACTCGGCTAGGGAGTAGCCACTATGGCACCTGCGCCTTAGCCAAGTGCAAGTCTCACAACTTTTTTTTTACTTAATTTGGAGAGGGTGGCAGTGGTGAGCGGTGGTACAGTAGTAACGTGGTGTGATAGTGGTGGAAGGTTGGTTGAGTGGTGGTGGTGCAAGCCTCTTGTTATTTGTTAGTGAGAGAAAGTAAAGGGCAAGAATGAAAGTTCAACAACGAAATGTAGACATCAGTTAGTAATTACGAACGCCAAATAACAATTCAGATCTTATGTTTGGTAAATTGGTAGGTGGGAATGGGACTGGGAAAAAGATTAAAAACCATGTATTCTCGTCAAAATAATACCTAGGGAGAGTGATTAGTAGAGGGTTGAGAATAAAAAGAAGGTGAAAGGACCATTTTTCCATTAATGAAAAGAAAAGAAGATGAATTTGTAATAGCTGGTATTTTTCCGTGAATTAAAAATAATTTCCAAAACTTCTAATGTATTATTTTCACACTTTATTTAAATATAATAATTTTAGAAGAGATTTTTATAGGAAATAAAATTTTATAAATTATTTATATTCAATTTTAGAAGTAAAAATAACATTTTTCGGCAATTTTTATTTTAAGGAAGAGGTGTTGCGTTTTGTTAGTGCACTTGTGTGTGCCGATTTTTGTGGGTGTTCTTAGGTGTGTACATGAGCTTAGTTGCTACTATGTTGATGTATTATATGTGCATGCATTTTATTTTAAATGTCGTGTTCTTATTTCGTTGCATAAATAATTTTTAGATAAAGCTACAAAAATCAAATTCCAAGTACCATATTTATTGCACCTCAAGTACACTCTCCTTCTCTTTTCTTTTTCCTCTATTCTGCCTCACCGTTCCAACCCTTTTCGCTCCCCTATTGACCGTCCACCACTACCCACCATTCACTCTTTCATTTTCTCTTCTTTCACCCTCTATATTTAACCGTTAAATCACCAATTCTATACCCTTTACAAACCTCTCTTTTCCTCTCTTTTCTTTCACCTTTTCTTATGCTTTTTCTTATTTCTCACTTTTTTTAAGTTATTATTCTGCCTAAATAGAGTAATTAAATCACAAAAAAAAATCAGATTAAAAATCCAAAACAAAAACATACAAGAACAAGCACAAAAACAATGATCAACATCAAAATTTTCAAGCTGGTTTTCGAAGCATCAAAAAGGGGGTTTTGGTTCAGGTTTTCAATCGTGATTTTTATTTTTTTCTTGACTTTTCACGGTATGTTTTCAAGTCTACCAATTTAGAAAACCTTGTAGGGTTTTTGCTTTTGGAAAAATAAAATAAAAACAATTCATGAAGCCCATGTTTTCTATCTCCTTGAAATTTTGTGGTAATGTTGTTTTTCATGAAGTATGTTTTTCTTTGTTTTTCCTCATGCTTATGTATATGGTTATGTTCATGTTTATGCTCTTTTTAATCCATGAATCCATGATGAACTTTTGTTGGGTTTTCAAGTTTTTTTTTTTTTTTTTTTTTTGATAAAGAAAATAATTTATTAAGAAGTAAGCCATACGGCATCTAGAGAGACAATCAACCCTAACAAGAACATTACATAATAAATCAAATAGTTCCTCCTTAAAACTACTAACGCCGCATAGAATTTCCGCAACGAAGCGTCTCTCGCTTATATCGCCATTGGCTTTCATATTAAACAAGAGACTATCTATGAAATAGCTTTCGCCTTTGCGCATGTAATCATGGAAAAACCGCCCCTCTATTCCATCTTCATGTACTCGTCGATTTAGCAATCTTTGTACACCCGCATCAATTCTTATTAATGAATAAACCCTAAAATTTATAGATAGAAACCTAGAATATGAAAAGAAAAAATAAATACAAACGAAATCTCACAAAAGGAGAATTTATTAGAGAAAAATAAATAGAAATCTATCAATGAGAAATTAAAAAACTAAAAAAATAAATAAATTGGGGCTTTCCATCGATTAAAATCGATATAAGCCCCTTAAAAATTCAAGGATGGAGGTTATGGTTTTGGGGGAAAGAAAAGAGGGAGGAGAGAAGCGAGAGAAAAAGGCTGTACTCCCTCTGTTCCCTATTATTCTTGACGATCACTATTCACCCTCTCATTTTGATATATGATATAAAAATAGTGGTGGGGTCAAATTGGGGTAATAATTGATGAGAGAGAAACAAGTTGCAACTAATAGAAGTTTGATTAGTGGGTGGTGTGTGGGGTCCATTTTAATAAAAAACGTTAAAAATCTAATAAAGTTGTAATGTAAAGAAAAATATGGAACATAGAGAAACAAGATATGTAAAGAAAAATAGGGAACGGAGGGAGTAGCGTGTTCTACATTTGACCATTATACTATGAGTTTTCAAGTTGTTAATCCATGTTTAAGCGGTAAATTGTGAAGTATGGAAATTTTATGAATTTTTGATGTTTTGTCTTCTTTTGTTCATGTTTATGTGTAGCGTGTTTTTTTTATATAGTTTTTGTGGGAAATTATTTTCGCAACTTTTGTTCTTCTTTTGCCTATTTTCGTGATTTTCAAAAAAAAAAAAATAAAACTGGTTTATAATTGGTAATAACTGAAACAATTAAATAATAAAATAAAAATAATTAGAAATCAAGTTTATGACTTTCTAAATTTAAATAATTAAGTTTATTAGGTAAATTTTTCCGAGTTTATAATTTTAGTTAAAGTTGAGTTTGAGTTTAAAGTTTAATGTTTGTTTTAGAACTTGATAATAAGACGACATAGAGTTAGTTTACTTAAAAGTTGTAATCACTTAGTTTAATTTAACTTCTTAAAAATTAAGGGCACGTTTGCTTCGGTTTAACTTCAGTTCAGTTCAAATCAGCTCTTTTTTTATTTTGCTAATTTATTTCTTCCTAATATACTATTTTGTTCATAATTTTATTTGTTCATATTTATTGTTTTGTTCATACTTCGTACACTACTAGAATTTGCTATATTAACTGTTGTTTCTACTGAAACACTGCAAGAGGAGGGGGGGGGGGTGAATTGCTGTGTGGAACTTGTTTACGGAATTTAAACAAATTTGAACGAAATAAAGAGTGCGAGTGATATTTCTACGAGAAAAACTTCCTTGGCCCAAAGGAAGAAAACTCTACTTCTATTATAGGCCTATAATAACTTTTACAACCTAATTCTCTAATTTCACTCGTCAGTTCCTGTAGGAACTTGATTCTCAATTCTCACTCTTTATCTCTCGCTTCTCTTTCTCTTTTTCTCCACTCTTCTCTTGTTCTCACACTTCTCTTTTTCTCACAGATTACAACTTAATACAGACTCTAATACATTGAAAGTACTCGTAAACTGGACTGGAACATCACTTAAAACTTAGACTCGTATGAATGCTCAAGTGTGTTCTCTGATGTTCTACACTTCTTCTTCTGAAATTCTTGAAGTATTTATAGAGTGATTCTGCCTTGCAAGCTTCAGCCATAGACCACGTTCTTTGATCGCCCACTACTCCATGAATCCTTCCATCATCCCACGTAATTAGACCAAGAGAATAGGAATTTTTACTTGACTATTTTACCGTTTATTCTTCCCCACAATCCCATGATCTTATTCCTATAATCTAGGATTCTTAACAATATTATTTGACTTATTAAAAACCCTAGATACCGTTTTATTCTTCAACAAAATCAGCCAAATATTTTATCTTCCTAATATTAAGGCATTAAGGAAAATATTATTATGACCTAAATTATATCATAAATTAATCTAGACTTATTTGTGGGATAGATTCGTTTTAACCTCTAGATATGATGTTCCAATAAGATTTGAGACTTGTATTTACAAAGATCCTAGAAAATTACTCTCATAATCTTCTTGGAAATTCTCTTCATCAAGATACATTGTTGAAATGCCTTGATGTTGTTCGCCTGTTCCTGTAGGAACAGATCTATTCTCGTGGCTTGTTCCTACGTAACTCTGTTACTCAGGAACTTCTCCTCTTTCTTCTATGTTCCTTTGCAAGATTCTGCCTAGGAACTTCGCCTTGAACTTGGTTGTTAACTTGTGATATTCCTTCAATATTGCTCCAAGTTCCTTACACTTTGAACTCGTGAAATCTCATAGGAACTCAAAGTATATATTAGTTAAGTTTGTTTGTGTTAGTCATCATCAAAACTTTACTTTCAATTCATGGGTCAACAATTTCCCCCTTTTTGATGATGACAAACCAAGGTAAACAAACTTAGGACAATCCTTCTGGATATGGCCTTGACCCTTGAATGAGGACAATCCTTCTGAATATGGCCTTGACCCTTACACTTAAAACATGTGCGTTGATCAGGGAGTGGAGGCTTAGTAGCAGAGCCTTTATCCTTGATATAAGGAGGAGGTTTTGAAGTGGAATCGAAATTTCGTTTGAACGAAACAATGGCACCTTCTTTCTTCACAAAGGGTTTCGAAAAAGTACTTGCTTTTTTCGAAAATTGCTTCTCAACCCTAGATGCAACCTTACAAACTTCATCGAAAGTCCAGTAAGGTTGTAATTCCACCTTTTCTCTTATTCTTTCATCTAAGCCAGCAACATAACGAGCAACTTGATGATCCTCTTTCTCTTCTAGATCGCATATGGTTATTAAGTTGAGGAATTCAGATGTGTACTCTTCAACTGATTTTCGATCCTGCTTTAAAGTATGCATCTTAATGAAGTTACTTTGCTCGTAATCTTGAGGAACAAAACGTCTCCTCATTTCCTTCTTTAATTTCGTCCAAGTGGCTACTTTTGACTTCCCATCCTTCTTTCTTTTCTTTTGCATACCTTCAAGCCATAGGCTAGCCAAGCCAGTCAATTTTAATTCCGCAATCTTGTATGATTTTCGATCATTATACTCTTTGTATTTGAAAATTCGTTCAATCCTTCTTAGCCAATCTAAGATCTTTTCCGGATCCAAACTTCCACTAAATTCAGGAATATCCAGTTTAAAATTACGATCATTATCCTTAGGCCTTTCCTTCTTTCTGCGCCTATTTATAGGTTCTTCATTACTAGAACTTGATGAGTATTGTTTTTTCGGTTTTTGTGCACTTCTTGAACATGCTTGCTCATCATCAGAACTAGAATATGATTCTTCTTTATTTCTACTCTTGGATTTACTAGGTGGCCTCAATTTTTCAGCAAAATCTTTCATAGTAGCCTCCAACATAGCTTTTAAGTCTTCTATGTCTTTGCGCAATTCCTCCGTAGTAACCTTAGGAGTACTTACTTCATCAACTGACATGATTATTTTTGTTCCAACAATGAAATTGATAACAATAACCTTGAGGATTAATGTCCTCTCAACGAGAGCACCAAAAAGTTGATGTGAATATTGATAAAAATCTCCACTCACAAGGATAGTAACTAGTTCAGTTTTCTCTAAAGCTAAGCACCAAGCAAAACGATCTAGGTCGAATAATTTTATGAATTGATTAAAGCAATGCACCCTCAATTCCTAAAACTATCCTCAAAAGAGTCTAAAGCCTAAGCACCAACTCTCACAAATTGTTCGAAAATTTCACACACTCGAAAATTTTCCTCACTTTCGGTTTTATTTGTTTTGTAGAAAACTAGCAAACTCAAACAATCAATGTTTATTGAACTCTAATCTATATATTTTTACAAGCTAATATTGAGATTATTTATAGTCATAATCATCAACAAAATCCTAACTAATCTAGGCTAAAAATACACGCATAAACATAGGATAATTAGGACTAATCTAGTGACTCATCAATGACTCACAAAATAAAAATGCCACATCATCACTGCATGGCAATGCAACTTGCTAAAATATCCTAACAAACTCTATCTAATGTGAAAAATATCCTAACAAACTTATTCTTACCTTGCTAATCAAGATAATCAACAAATTAAAACCAGATTTACACAAATATATGATCTACCCAAAATCACCCAAAAAACGCCAAAATTGAAGCCCAAGCAAACCGTCCAAATTTGCGCCATTTTTGTGACTTTTCTTCAAATATTCAAGAAACCTTTCAAGATTCAATCTTTTAATCAAGAAACTTTCAAGAAGTCATTCTTCATGTGTATAAGGCTATAAATGATGATTAAGACACTTCAAGAATTAAAAGACTCAATGCCTAAAAATGAGAAAACCCTATCAAGTGAAGTGGGAAAAACTCATAGGCAAAACCATCTTATTCCCCTAATTCCACCATTCTTTCCTTTGCTTCAATGATCAAGTATTTTCGTGTGTCACCATACACACCCATGATGATGTCTTAGAAGATCCCAAAAGTCTTGAATCTCCATAAGCCATAATTTCTCCCATACTTGTATCATCTTTAGAAGCCATAATCAAATCTTCGAAGTTGTCACCTTGTTTCGTATCACTTATTGGTTATGAAATAATATAGGTTCAATTTCTCTTGACAATAACATAATTGCTCCTGAAAATAACATGGTTCATCATAATATGCATAAAAGTCAATCTTCTTTTCCAAGATCTAATAGGCAATATGGTCCTCCACTTATGTTGGCAAAGGGAAGAGGTAAGTTGTTAAGTCAGTTGCATGCTTCCAAATCTGAGGTTGGATCGGTTAATTGGAGTTGAATACCATGTTAGTGTTAAACCTCCTATTAGTGCTAATGCTAGTGATTACAAATTTAATGCTAATGAAATCTCCAATGGACGATATAGTAACCAATCTAAAGGTGTTTCTAAGAAAGGAAAACCTAGCATGGTCACTAATGATAAGAGAACTCCCTTCAATCCATCGTATTCACACCCTTTATTTGTATGTGGTGCTAGTGGTGCCAAGTTTCAAGCTTTTAGATCATCTCGAGAGGGATTTGATGAGGATTATTATAGTGATAGTGAATTGTATTCTTCACCTAGAAGTGCGGATATGGAGTTTGATGAGTTAAATGCTAATGCTCTTAATAATGAGGAAATAAATGAAAACATAATTGAAAATGCTTTTCGCGATGAGAATGAGGATGAGAATGACAATGAGAATGAGAATGGGAATGAGTATGATGTCGATGATGCTTATGATGATGACTATGAGAACGATGACGAGAATCCTTTGGAGGAATCGACAACAAATAAACAATTGACTAATGGTAATAGTTGTATATCTAATATGTATTATTTATGATTCTTTTTAATTGTTTATTAATATTTAAACTTCTACCTTTCATATTGTTATTGTAGGTAAATCATTAGCAAAAAAACAGAAAACAAGCAATCAATGAAAAGAAAAGGGGAAGAAACAAATGCAAAGAAATTGCTAAACTTAAGCCAGGTGAGAAATTGGAAGTAACTTTCTACAACAATCGAGCGGTAGGGACAAACCACCAAATATTTGCAAGGCACTTGGGAATTATTGTACGTGATACGAATATTGTCCCTGTGAGACTGCGTAAATGGAATGACATTGGAGATCGAGAGAAAGAACATATGTGGACTGCAGTTGCAGTAAGTAAAATATGATGAAGCTACATGCCAATTTTTTTTTAATATTTTTTGCCATGTAATATAGTTATATGGCATTAAACTGATAGTAGCATATTAATTTATGAAGATATAAAGAGAAAGGTATTTGTATTTAAGATACATAGCAAGATAATTTACTTTGTTATTTTATTGTTTTATATGACTATATGGATTATAATCGTCATTTTAAGCTTTTTTTTTCAACATTCTTTAATTAATCTTTGATTCTTCTTACTCTAGGATGTGTTTACAAATGAGAATATGGAGTCTTATCGTACACATGTTCTTGATCATATGAAATAATTATGGACAAATTGGAGGTTAGATTTGTTGAGATATAATGTGACAAATAAGAAGATCACCTTACAAGCAGCTTACAATAATCAACCACCCAATGGACTTGATAGGAACGAGTGGAGGTGGTTGATAAAGGAAATCTTTTCAAACGATGGTTTTAAGGTAAATGCAAAATTAATTAATTTACTATACTCATTCATAATATGTCTTCAATATTATAAATAATTTGAAGTAAATTTCAGAAAGTAAGTGCAAGGAATTCCAAAAATAGACTCAACTACCCAAAAGAACTTGCCCATCGAATCGGTAGTAGACCTTTTAGGCAAGTCATGTGGGAGGATTTGGTAAGATGCTTAATTTGTAGACTCTAGCTTTTAAGTCTTTTCATAATTTTATATTTATTCACATCAACTAATAACACTCAAATTGTGCAAGGGCGCAAATGAGGGGAAAAATCCAAATTTGGTTGATGTATTCTATAAGACTCGTAAGAAGGGCAACGCGGTTCCAAATGAAGAAAAAAGACAACAACATGTATGTTATTTTCTAAACCATGACTTCTATAATTCATACTTTTTCCCAAATTGTAATTAGCTTTTTCATAATTATTTTTTTTATTTTATAGGAGGAAATTCGAGAATTAGTTGAAAAAGATCCATCACTTTCTCATGTTCAGGTAACTCCCTTCAATGATTGTACATAAGATTGTCTCAAATAAAAACTAAATGCTAGATTATTATTGAGGTGAAATCGAGGTTTTTTTATTGTATTGTGCAAATATGTGATGGAATTGATTTTGATATATGATGGAATTGGTTTTATGTGATGGGATTTGTTGCAAACAAAGGGGTTTTATTATATATTGAATGGAATTGGTTTCGGTGTATTGTGGTGAAGTGAGCTAGTTGAAATGTGGTTGCATTGCAGGTGAATAAAAAATTACGGATTAGTCGGTTTATAGGGAGGTGTTGCCGAAATTTCTGTAGAAAAAGTGTGTTAGTTAGAAAATAATAGTCTTGCAGGTGAATTAAAATTTATGGATCTGTCGGTTTATAGGGAGGTGCTGCCGAAATTTATGTAGAAAAAGTGTGTTAGTTGGAAAACAATTGTCTTGTAGGTGAAGGTCATTATTTTTAAGAGTTGCAATTCAACCGTTGTAATAGGTAACTTCTTACAACGGCTACTACTCAACCGTTGCTATAGGTCACTTTTTGCAACGGTTGTGACGACCCCTTGCAAAAAAGCATTGCAAATGTTCATTTATGTAGAGTAGTGAATTTGGTTTTGTTTAGTTTTTGTAAACTAGGTATGCAATTAATTATTTATATAATTTTTCATTTCTTACATATAAAGGTAGCCCAAAAAGTTTTTGAATCTAAGTCCCGTGATCGGGTTGTTGGATTTGGTGAAGGAATAAAATTTAAAGATATTAAAGGACCACAACCTACTAGAGAGGAACTTGAAGCGGAATTAAATGCCACCAAAAAAAAGAATGAAGCCCTTGAAAGTCACATGGTGGCAATGCAAAATGAAAATAATGAACTAAAGGTTTATATGGGTTCGATGGAAGCTCAAATGAAGAAAATTGAAGAAATGTTGATGAATCAACAAAACAATTCTGCCACTCCACAAAATTAATGATCTCACCATCATTAGGTATATTCTTCTATATATGCAACTATTGTCTTGGAACATAACAATTGTAGGCGTGTTTATATATGTTGTTAATGAATATTATTTGTTTATTTTAGGTATATGAAGATTAGATCGAAGATATATTTATGAAGATGAGAAGGTGGTTTGTGTGGCATCATCAAATCCATGAGCTATATGTGTTTGATGTACATCATCAAAGCCAACATTATGAAGACAACTTTTGGATATTGAATTCATATTATTGGAAAGATTCTATTAATATCAATCTTGTTTTAGATTGACTTACATTTTAATATATGAAATTATCTAAATTTATTCGAATAGCATTATTTTGCTATTTTAATTTCTAGGGTCATTATTAATATAAAAATGAAATAATCTTTTGTTGTTAATTCTTGAAAAATCAAATCTATTATTAATTAGTTGAATACTAATGTATCTTTAACGACCATTTAATTGGTTGTTAATGATTTCAACTAAATAATGCTATTTAGTACTCAATAACGACGAATAGTTGTTTGTTGTAAATTAATGACGACAATAAACTTTTTGTCGTTAGTGCTTAACGACGATAACCTTTTGGTCGTTAATGTTTAACGACGATAATTTCTTTGTCGTCAAAAGTTAACGATGAAAAACCTTTCGTCGTTAAATTTAACGACGAACATTGTCGTTAATACCATTAACGACAGAAGCTATTGCAACGAACAAACGACGAACTTTTTTTCGTCGTTAAAAGCATTAACGACGAATTTTTGGACTTCTAACGACAAATTTGTTTGTCGTTAAGAAAGCCTTTTTGTAGTAGTGGTAATATTTTTGCTCATAATATTATTATTATTATTATTATTTTGTACTTGGCTTTATTTTGTTCATAATATTATTAGTGTGTTTGTGATATATTTTTGAAACATTAATTATTATTATTTTTGTTTCATATAAATTTTTTTATGGTTATAATATTTAAGAAAAAAATATTATGAAACTACCATTCAAGAAATAATATAAAATAAAATATAAGTAGATTATTATTCACACAAATATTAAAATAACTAAGTGGGTTACCATTCACAAAAATACGTCAGTAATACAAATGATTTTCATGAAAATGTGTTACTAATTTTTGTAATATACATTATAAACTACCAATAATAAAATATTTTATACTCCATATCAAAATTATTACTATGTCACTACTCCTTAGTTAAAAAACAAGAACCATAGCAATCCATAAAAATCATAATTAAAAATTAATAATCATAGTTAATCCATAGCTAAAAATCATAGTTAAAAATCAATATCCATAAAAATCATAGTTAAAAACCATTACTCCATCAATAATCCAAAGCTAAATAATATGAATTTTTGTCACCTTTTTATATTACACAATTTGTGAACTTAGACCTTGTGTCACTTTTTGCGAATTACGGCGTTATATCAAACGTTTGTTTTAAAACCGAGACCGTACTCATGTTTTGCGGCAAGAAAGTCAAACAAACCGACTTTGACTATTCAAGTGCGGTACATGTGACTACTAACTTTACCCTCTCATACTCTCACCTCTCATTTACTTTACTTAACCACTTTTCATCTCCATCTTCTTCATAAACCAAAATAAAAAAAATAAAAAAGAATGAAACATCAGCGAATTGCGATATTGCAGCATATCTTTGATCATCCTCCTAATTTCCAAGTTTAAATTCATTTTTTATTCAAACGGTAATTATTACTCTAAATTTAGTTTTGGGTACTAAAACTTTGAATTATGATTGATGAAATTAGGCAATGGAAGGAAGTTGAAGTGTTTGGAAGAATGAATTGCAGAGCGAAATAAGGAATAGCGCATGGGTTTTAGGTAGGAATAATAGGTGCAACTAGAGGAATTGGTCAATATCTTGCAATATAATAATGTTGATGAAGATGAATCCACTTGCTTTTGTTCTTCACATTCTTTACATCCTGCATTTTTTATTTTTTTGGTAAAACTTGAAGAGCAAAATAAGAAAATAAATTACTAAGAGGAGAGAGAAGAAAGAATAGATGAAAAGTGGTTAACTGGAGTAAATGAGAGGTTAGAGTGAAAGAGAGTAAGTTTAGTAGGTGTGTGTACCACACTCGAATATTCAACGACGGTTTGTTTGACTTTCTCGTCGGAACACGTGTTTAAGGTCTCAATTTTAAAATAAACATATGATATAAGGTCTTAATTCGCAAAAAGTGACACAAAAGGTCTTAGTTCACAAATAGTGTAATATAAAAGGTCTTAACTGGCATAAAATCCTAAAATATATTAATCCATATTAAAACCTTTCAGTTCAGGTTCAGTTTAGTTCATTTCAGCTCCACTCCAATCATGTTCTCAGCAAATGTAAATAGGCCCTAAAATCTAAAAGTTCTAAGTTGTTTAGAAACCGACTTCTAATATCCAAGTTTAGATTAAAACTTTGTTTTATTTTCATGACTTGTTTTTAAATTTATTTTCTTCTAATTCGCGTCTTGTTCACTTAGATTAATCTAGAAATACTAAAACACGTTTTCATTAGTTGAAATAAGTTTCTAATCTTGCTTATTTCTTTCTAAACTAATGTTTGTCATGTTTCAAGGTTGTTTCGTTATGCATGCTTTCATGTTTTGTTTAATCTTTCGATTCGATCTTATGTTCTCTTTTGTTGTGAAACTTTGTGATAGAGAATATTGTGAAGATATTCTAGGATATATTTTTGTAAAGATAATATTTGTATGTAACCCTAATGTACCCTATATATATTCATTATCAATGAAAAGGATTCCTCAAGAGAGTTTACAATATCTTACATGCTATCACAGCTAGGGTAATTTTTAGTATTTTCTTTATTTTCTCTCTTTTCCTTCTCCACGTACTCCCCATCCCTTTTATTTTTTCCTGTTTCACTCATGGCTGCCGACACCCCAACCTCTTCGAAGGCCGAATTTCACCCCGCCTTAACTGTCACCAACATCAAGAACGCCGTTCCCCTTGTTCTTGATTATGAAAAGGTCCAATATTCAAATTGGGTTGAGCTTTTTGAGAATCATGCTTGTGCTTATGATGTCCTTGATCATATTAATCCTGATATCCCTCGGCCAAAGGATGTCACGGACTCCTTGTGGAAGCGTCTCGATGCAATTGTCAAACAATGGATTTATGGAACTATTGCCCCTGATCTCCTTCAAGCCGTACTCTCTCGCAACTCCAGGGCACAAAATATATGGAATCGTATTCAGCAAATCTTCCATGACAACAAAACTACTCGTGCTGTGTACTTGGAAAATCAATTTAATGTGCTTCACCTTAGTCAGTTTCCTAATGTAACCGCATATTGTCAACAAATTAAATCTCTTGCTGATCAACTTGCCAATATTGGTCATGAAATCACGGAACCCAAACTAGTGCTCCGCCTTGTCTCTAGTCTCGTTAACACTGACTACGATACAGTGGCTACGATGATCCAACAAACAGACCCGCTTCCTTCTTTCCAAGTATGCCGATCTCGTCTTTTGTTGGAGGAAACTAGGCGTGCTAATGACCCGACCTTGACCACACACCAGCTCGTCACTCCTGAACAACCCGTCACTCCTTCTCCCTTTGTCTCCTCCTCTTTTGGGCATAGCGGCAATCAAAACGGCATCCGTGGTGGCAGCCGCGGTGGTGGACGAAATCAGCGTAACAATAATAACAAGGGACGTGATAGGGGTCGCCATAATAATACAACACGCACCAACAATAATCCTAATTGGTCTTCCTTTAATAATGCTAATAGTACCATGCAAACATGGACTTCAGCAAGCCCATATTCACCACAACAGGCCCAATGTGACTCCACCATGTCCTTTTCCTACTGTAAGCCAAACTAATTCAAGGCCCAATACTAGTATTCTTGGCCCTGCTCCACGTGGATCATTCTCACCTTAGGCCTACACGGCCACATCACAACTTTATGGCGCCAATATGACTCCCACCGAGCTCGGGAATGCCTTTTCGACTATGCAATTAGCTCATAATGACGAGGGTTGGTATATGGACTCGGAAGCCACGTCTCACATGACAAATAATCCAGGTACTCTCCAACCTCTTTTTAATTTAAGCACTAATAATATTATTTTAGTCGGTAATGGTCATCACATTCCAATTACAGGTTATGGTCACTCCACCTTACCTTCCTCTCCCCTTACCCTTCACAATGTCCTTGTTGCCCCAAAACTTATTAAAAATTTAATTTCCGTTCGAAAATTCACCACTGATAATTATGTGTCTGTCGAATTTGACCCTTTTGGTTTCTCTGTGAAGGAGCTACATTCGGGGAGAATAATAACGAGGTGCAATAGCTCGAGGGACTTCTATCCAATAACCAACTCCACTAGCCAGTGATCTACATGATTAGCTACTAGTTTTGCTGCACTTTCCTCCTCTACATGGCATAACCGTTTGGGTCATCCGGGAGTGTCTACTCTTAGTTTACTTCGATCTAAAAATTTGCTTGATTGTAATAACGAACATAGCTCTATTTGTTATTCTTGTCCTCTAGGAAAACATTGTCGATTGCCATTTTTTACTTCCACTAGTACTACTTCGTGTGCGTTTAATTTAATTCATATTGACTTATGGACATCCCCAATTCCAAGTATTGATGGTCATAAATATTTTCTTGTTCTTTTAGATGATTTTACACATTTTTTCTGGGCGATCCCCCTCAATTTCAAATCTCAATCCTTCCACTCCCTCCTTAATTTTAAAAAATATGTACTCACTCAATTTGAACGTCTAGTTAAAACCTTCCAAAGTGACCATGGCCGTGAATTTGATAATAGTCCTTTTAAAAAATTTTGTCATCAAAATGTTATTGTCCTACGCTTCTCTTGTCCTCACACATCTTCTCAAATTGGCAAAGTGGAACGTATGATCCGTACACTCAATAACAAGTCTCATACTCTTCTCTTTCATGCTTCCCTCCCTCCTTCTTATTGGGTTTATTCTCTTGAGACGTCCACTTACCTACTTAATATTTTACCCACAAAAACATAAAACAACTTAACACCCACACAAGTTTTATTTGGTAAAACTCCTACATATGATCATCTACGGGTTTTTGGGTGTCTATGATTTCCTAATCTTTCCGCCACCACTCCTCATAAACTAGCTCCTCGATCTACTCCTCGTGTCTTTTTAGGCTACCCACCAAATCATCGTGGGTATTGATGCCTCGACCTCTCCTCCAATAAAATTATTATCTCTAGACATGTTATTTTTCATGAAACTACTTTCCCTTTCAACAATTTGGCAAACTTCAAATTTAATAATTATGATTTTTTAGGCTCGGATGACCTCAGCTCGATTTTGCTACGACATTACCTCACCCATAATACCTCAAAAACAATCCCTACCCCTTTGCACCCACCACCCCCTTCCCCTCCCCCTCCTCCTGCCTTACAGCAGCAACTGTAGGGGCATCGCGGTTCCTCTCCACCTGCCGCGGACAGGTCGCAGTCTCCACTGCCACCACCTACATTCTCTTCCCCCTCTCCTGCAGCACCTCCACAGCCCACCCCTTCCCCCTACGCTCCCCCTCCCTTGCGAGGTGTCCAACCACTCACCCTCACATATCCTCCACCTTCCTCACCACCAATGAGGACACGAGCTAGCCATGGAATTTTCAAACCAAACCCCAAGTATGCCCTCACCACTCATACCCTAACACAATCACCCATTCCCAAGTCACACAAACAAGCCTTGAATGACCCTAATTGGAATGCGACCATGTTGGATGAATATAATGCTTTAATTAAAACAGGGACTTGGGAACTTGTACCTAGGCCTACAATGGTGAATATTGTTTATTGCATGTGGTTATTTCGACACAAATATAAATCTAATGGTGACCGTGAAAGGCACAAAGCTCATTTGGTATGTGATGGCAGGTCACAAGAAAAAGTTGTTGATTATGATGAGACTTTTAGTCTAGTTGTAAAACCGGCTACTATACGCACGGTTCTCAGTTTAGCAATGGCTAGGCAGTGGTCTATACATCAACTCGATGTCAAAAATGCTTTTCTTCATGGTGACTTAAATGAGACAGTGTACATGCATCAACCACCTGGTTTTGTCGACAAACGTGCTCCTGATCATGTTTGCATGCTTCGAAAAGCTTTATACGGCCTAAAATAGGCACCACGAGATTAGTATCTACGGTTTGCAAATTTTTTAATAACCATGGGGTTCAAAATATCCAAGAGTGACACATCTTTATTTACTTATTATCATGGTTGTGATATGGCCTATTTGCTCTTATATGTTGATGACATTATTCTTATCACCTCTTTTGATACTCTTCGTACCCAAATACTTGTCTAGTTGAAATTTGAGTTTCATATGTTTGATTTGGGACAGTTGAGTTATTTTCTAGGCATTTCTGTCACTCTTACTACATCTTATGTGCTTCTGTCCCAACAGAAATATGCACAGGAAATTTTGGAACGTGCGGTTGTGGAAAATTGCAAACCGGTTGCAACACCAGTTGAAGTAGGTTCGAAGCTCAGTTGCAATTCTGGACCTCCAGTCTCCGATCCCAATCTTTATCGCAGTCTTGCAGGAGCACTTCAGTATCTTACATTTACTCGCCCTGACATTGCATATGTTGTTCAGGAGATTTGTTTATTCATGCACGATCCTCGTGATCCCTATTATCGTGCTTTGCAACGCATCTTGCGCTATATTCAGGGCACCATTGATCATGGGTTACATCTTTATCCTTATAAAACCTCTCGCTTGGTTACCTATACTAACGCAGATTGGGCCGGTTGTCCTGAAACTAGACGCTCTACGTCTGGTTGTTGTTGTTTTTTGGGTGATAATCTCATCTCTTGGTCTTCCAAGCGTCAACATACTTTATCCAAGTCCAGTTCGGAGGCAGAATATCGTGGCGTCGCCAATGTTGTTTCTGAGGCATGTTGGCTCCGCAATCTACTTATAGAGCTTCATTGTCCTCTTCGACAAGCTACTATTGTCTAATGTGATAATATCAGTGCTGTTTATCTGTCTACTAACCCCGTACAACACCAACACACCAAACACGTTGAGCTTGACATACACTTTGTCCATGAGAAGGTGGCGTTGGGCCAAGTACGGGTGCTACATGTTCCCTCTCGCCATCAATTTGCCGATATTTTCACCAAAGGCTTGTCTCGCGAATTATTCCTTGATTTTCGCTCCAGCCTTAGCGTACGCCCTCCTCCCGCTATGACTGCGGGGGTGTGATAGAGAATATTATGAAGATATTCTAGGATATATTTTTGTAAAGATAATATTTGTATGTAAACCTAATGTACCCTATATATATATTCATGATCAATGAAAAGGATCCCTCAAGGGAGTTTACAATATCTTACACTTTGTTTTGTTTCTTATTCATGC
The DNA here is from genome assembly GCA_016808085.1 of Suaeda aralocaspica. NCBI lineage: Eukaryota > Viridiplantae > Streptophyta > Magnoliopsida > Caryophyllales > Amaranthaceae > Suaeda > Suaeda aralocaspica. Next base: position 1,349,079 of record PYUH01003988.1, on the reverse strand, counting down.
TTTGTTTCTTATGACTCTTCAGTTGAGTTCTAATTTCTAAATCGACTTTCTTAAATCAATTAACTAAGAAGTGATCACAATTAATCAAATTTAATTCAAAATTCTAAAGTTGATGGGAAATAAGCCTTTTTGGGCAGTATGCCCCTAAGGGTGATGAACACGCCTAAGTTTATAGGTGGGATATTGTTGTTATGCTTGTTCTACTTCCTGTGTGAATGGGAAAAAAGTCACATTGTCTGAACCTTTCGTCTACTCCATAGCTCCCTGCATGAAAAGGTTGCAAAGTTCATGGGGGGTGTACACATTTAAGACTCTATCAAAAATATGTTTTGTCAATGAATTATTATAACGTTAGCACAAAAGGGTAATGTGCTGCTCTGCTAACCCTGTTCTCTTTCCCAAGTTAATTGAAATTGATCACAATAAATCTTACAATAAATCTCTAATGAATTATGACGAATATTTTGGTTCTTTTCTCAATGGTTTCTGAGATGTTTTGGAAGTTAATTTCTCAATGGTGAATCATGTTTATGTACTGGAATTGTACTTCAATCTTGATATTGTTTTGGAATTGTATCTTGCTTATGTTTCTTAAAGTGTTGTTGAATTTCAAAATTTGTTTCTTTTGTAGTTTCTCTTTCTCTTCTTTGTGTTGTGTGTAGTGAATCTTTTTAAAACTCGAAACCTGTTTTACGGGGTAGAGTCAAACTAACTCAGTTTATCTGTTTTTTTTTTCCTTTGTTTGTTGCAAGTGAGCTTTTCAGATCGGGTAGTTTGAGAGAGGATTAGCTTAGGATGCTCGAAGACTTGATTATTATGAATGATGTTATGCTTTTGGAATGGACTGGGATTAGGTGGATGAGTTTGGAATGGATTGGATTATAATGTATTGGGTTAAATTAGAATGAATAATATTTATTTATTATGGATTAGAATGGATTGTCAAATTAAAATAAATTGAAATAGATTAGAATATATTGGATTGGATTAAAACTAATTGAATGGATTGTCAAGAATAACCTTGTACATGAGATTGTTATAAGTGTTTTATTTTGTGCTAGGGAAACACAAGTTTATACTTAATCAATTGAATAGTGAAAACAATCATATAATAGGAATAATAATTATTATTTTTATTATTATAATAATAATTATTATTATCATTATTATGATAAATATAATAATAATAATAATTATTATTATTATTATTATTTATATTAATTATTAGTTTTGTTATTGTTTTTATTATAATAATGATAATTATTACTATGAATTTTACTATTACTCAAATATACAATGTCATCAATTCTAAAAGAAATTAATGGGAGCCGAGATACAATCTGGACCCTCACTCCCACAGGCCATAACTATAGCGAAAGCGATCCGTGTGAAAAAATGGACAGTTATACGTGCTTGAATATCTTGAGTCCTCAAATTATTATTATTATTACTACTACTGTACTGCGGAGTATTTTTTATCATCATCATTTTGCTTAAACTTATAATATCATATATGTAGCAAAAATAGTTAATTTGTTATGTAGATTATTATGTCGTTAAGATAGTTAATTTTTAAGCTAGAGTTTGTTATTAAATAAAAAATTAGAATAGATCAAAGCGAAAGATTAAGAGTTGAACTATAGGATTAAAAAGAATAAAATGGATTTGAATGGATTGAAGGGATTAGATTGGATGACCCGAGAATAGAATGGATTGGATTGGATTAGAATAGATTAAGATTGTAACCCCGTGAAAAGAACACACCCTTAATCTCCAAAATAATACCTAGGGAGGGAGGCTGGGGGTAAAAAGAAGATGAAATAATTAGTTTGTAATCAATGAAAGAAAAGAATGAATTTTTGTAAAGATATGCTAATCATTTTGTTATTAATTCCCAATATATTTTCAAGAAACCAAGCAAGGGTATTACCTTATTTCTATAAAAATTCTCACTCTCCTATTCTCATTCTCAATCCCACCTTTTAATCTCCAGATTTCCATTCCCACCTACCAAATGCCCTGTATGAGAAATATATTAAATTTTCATTCCCGCATACCAAATGCCCTGTAAGAGAAATAAATTTTCCTACCCGATGATAGAGGTGATAATGAAATGTGTCATGACCTCCAAATTAAAATGAGTAATTTATGAAATAGTGAATCCTTTACGCCTTTTTTTCCAACGCAAGGAATATGCCAAGGAGTCCAATTGTCGCCTTACCTTTTTGTCATGTGCATCAAAAGAATTAGGTAATTAAGGAGCTGAGGCGATTATTCGTGGTAGATAGAAACCCATTCATTCTACGTAGAAAGTGATGGACTGAGGCTCTCAAACTTACTTTTTACTTACGACATTATTTTGTTTGCAGAAGCAATCTTGGAGCTGCAAGCTAAGGTCGTAATTAAAAGTTGCCTTAAGAGCAAGATTTTGTGATGCATCGGGGCTAAAACTTGGTTTTCCAAGTCATGTGTGACTAGTATGCCTTGGCGAGAAATCACATAAAATGCAAAATTCATTACTGAGGTAAATTGAGGTTGTGGGTTGGTTTGCAAATCATGAATTGGAACTCCTTGGAGGCCATGTATTGTCACCTTCATGGAACCTCCTCCTTGTCCCTTAGGGGTTGCTAGGCCAAAAGTTTATTTTTTTTTTTTGGTGCTAGGGAGCCACAAGGGCAGGAATGAAAATCGATCCCAGGATCTCCTGGAACCAGGAGGGAAGCTTTTACCACTTGAGCTACCCCTCACTCTCTGCTAGGCCAAAAGTTGTTGGTGGTTAATATTGTGTTTTATTTTTGTTTTTAAGGCTTCGCTTTCCCTTCAAGCGACTAATTCAACTTTCTCATATATAAATTAAGGGTAATGTTATTGATAACCCTTAGGATTAATAATAAGTATTAAATATATTTTTTTAAATTGATAATAATTTATGAAACTAAACAAAAATCACACAAACATCGATGTAATTTAATATTTGAATGGAAAATTTATTTCTATTTTAAGCCCCTTACACATAGCCTTAAGGCTATACCAAAAAAGCATTCCATTTGCATTTCAATTTGAATGTAATTAACACACATTTCATTTATACTCCCTTCATTTTTTTTTACTTGCTACATTGTCTTTTTCACATTTTCCAATAAACAACTTTAAAAGTAAATATCTTGAGTTATATATAAGAAAAAATTTAAATTATAAAAATTATATATTTGGAAAGTATAGATCGAGAGCAATCAAATAAGATTCCATATAATTATATTCTTCATTACATATAAAACACCAGTGTAGATCAAAGTTACACTAAAAATAATGTCAAAAACTTTAATATAACAAATAATTTGCAACAGATGAAAGGATCTCAATTTAAAAATCCCAGCTGGGTAGCACACCAAAAGGCAACTAGTTCCAATGGTAAGGAGAGTTAATAACTTAGTACATCGCCCCACCGGCCAAAAAGATCATTCAACCTAGCAAAAAGGTGGTAATAAGAAGTAAATGTGGGGTAGGTGTTAGAGGAAACCAAACAATACGTTTTGCAGTGGGTTGACTATTGCTAATTGGTCATATGATCATATCACATACTATATATTATACGACTAAAAATTAAAAAAACATAAACAAAATATAAACATACTACACTCCATACATTTAACATTACTACTATTCTTAATTAGAGTATTAGCTTCCCATTTGTGTGTTTCAACGGCAAAGTTTAGTCTTCTGGCTTCCTACAGAAGGTAGTTGAGTGTATGTGAGTAAATGAAGTGCTTCTGAAATCGTGTTTTATTTAATTCTACTACTGAATGAAAATTAAAGTGCAACTTGGAGTTAAGTCAATATATGGAAAAAAAAATATACTGTACTATGCAAATATGTAGTAATTAATAACTGTGTTTCTACCAAACTACCAACCATTGTTTTAGGGGTTTTATTGCTTTATATTGTATTGTATAGAGATTCTAGCCTTTATCTTCATGAATGATACGTGTTGTTTTAGGCCATTATTTGACTTTTTGATTTGAGGAAGGTTTTAATTGTGTGTGTCATTTGACTATTCGATTTCAAGAAAGTTTTAATTGTGTTACAGTGGAGAGGTGGCAATATTGATAATGTGAATCGAAAAGAATGAATATTGCTTACACACCCGATGTATAATATAATTATTGTACTACGATTAACTTGAACTAGTTTTTTGGTAAATAGAATTAAATTTTTAGTAACTATAAAATCATTGAAATTTAACGGATTATCTTGAACAAATAAATCTTATATATGGCATAATAAGCTATATTTATTCATTAAAATTGGTTTTTTAGTATTAAAACGTAAGAAAGTGTATGGTAACTTGAGCTGATTTTATAGTAACTAAAATACAAAAAAGTGTAACTTTAAATCCGTTGTACAATAATTATTATACACCAGTGTATATAAAACTTTGTCATCTAAAAAATATTGATAACGTGAATGGAAAAGAACTATGGTCCTGTTCTCCTCGTCTTATTTTTACTTATTTTTAGCAAAATTAAGTTCAGATGAGCAAAAATAAGTTCAGTTAAGCAAAAATAAGTTCAGCAAAAATCAGTTTCAATCCTTAATAAGTTGTTAATGATTTCAGCAAAAATAAGTTCACATCAGCAAAAATAAGTTCAGTTCAGCAAAAATAAGTTCAGATCAGCAAAAATAAGTTCAGTTCAGCAAATATAAGGCCATGTTCTCTTCAACTTATTTTTGCTTATCTGAACTTATTCTTGCTGATTTGAACTTATTTTTGCTAAACTAAACTTATTTTTACTTATCTGAACTTATTTTTACTGAACTGAACTTATTTTTGCTGAATTGAACTTATTTTTGCTGAAATCATTAACAATTTATTAAGGATTAAAACTGATTTTTGCTGAACTGAACTTATTTTTACTGATCTGAACTTATTTTTGCTGAACTGAACTTATATTTGCTGATCTGAACTTATTTTTACTGAAAATAAGTAAAAATAAGACGAGGAGAACAAGGCCTAAGTTCAGTTCAACAAAAATCAGTTTCAATCCTTAATAAGTTCTTAATGATTTCAGCAAAAATAAGTTCAGATCAGCAAAAATAATTCATGAGAGTAGGGCCTAATCGTACTGGTGATTCTTTTTAGTATTCTATGTTAGCGGTGAGTCATCTACTTTATTAGTGAATATTCAACTAATATATTGTTAAGTTGATGGCAACTTAGTTTGAGGGTCATACCCAAGTGATGAATTATGAGTTTGTCTTGATGTGACGATTAATTAAGGTGATGTTAATTAAATGATCGATATTGTCATTGTCATTGTCATTGTCATTGTCATTGTCATTGTCATATACGAAGTACATTCAATCATTAGTATTTTTAAAATGTGGTTCACAAAGGAATGGTCGATACCTAATTTGTTTAAAGTTTTTCTTCCGTTTATTTATGGTCTTATAGTCGATTCTCATTTCAAATTGTTGCTGGCTTGTAACTCCCTATTATTCTTACACACATTAAAAAATTGCTCTATTTTAATCAAATACGAAGATTCTCATACCCACCAATGTTGATGCTCTTAAGTCAAGTGCAAAAGGATCACATCAACGCATGTAAAAACTCATGGAGTGTTAAGGGCCTGTTTATTTCAGCTGAAAACAGCTGAACTGAACTGAACTGAGTGGAGGTGAACTGAATTGAACTGAACCAATCTGAATTGAATTGAACTGATTTTAAACTGAAGTAAACAAGCCCTAATTAATACTGTTAAATCCTTTTAGGGCATATTATTTGTAAATAACTATATACAAAGTTAAATAAGTAAAATGTGGCTGTTTGGGTTTGTAATTTTTTATTTATAATTTATCCTTAAATTATGAAATGGTCTCCATCACATTAGCTACGGAGTTGTTAAAGGCACTCTTCTATCCTTTATAGGCATTCCCAAAGTTTGAAATGCAACTAAAAGAGTGTCTTTAACAACTTCCCGAAATTACTTGTCACATTTTTTTTTTTTTTTGTACTGAAGCTAGATAAAATTAGAAGGTTATAAGTGCTCGAAAATTAAAGGAAGCCAATTTTTTACACGGTAAAATAAACATAACAAAACAGTTCAACACCCCAACGAGTCAAGGCCCCACCACAACCCAAGTCTCCATGGCCCCATCCCTCTACTAGACACTACTACTTTGTACTATAAATACACCCAATTACACTCCTCATTTCTTCACACCACTATTCACCACTTAAATCCCACATTCATATTGTCCTCCTAACATTACCAAAAAATCAAAATAAAAGAAAAATGAGAATTTTGCTAGGAGTAGTAGTGTTAGTAACACTGATAAGTTCATGCGTAGCCCAAGATTACGGTGGCGAAACCACAACTCCGCCACCATCATATGTTTCGCCACCATCATACGATTACGGTAATAGTGGCAGTGGTAGTGGTGGCAGTCAAGGTGCACGGAAGAAGCAATTAGTTCCAGCAATGTTTGTGTTTGGAGATTCATTGATTGACAATGGAAACAACAATGACTTGCCTTCTTTTGCTAAAGCCAATTATTTCCCTTATGGCATTGACTTTAATAATGGTCCTACTGGTCGCTTCTCTAATGCCTACACCATTGTTGATCAAATTGGTACGTACGTACGTCCTTTGTTTTATTAAGTTTTGTAGCGGGGATCAATTTCCCTTTTTCGCTTACATAATATGGTTTAAAGTTATACTCTCTCCGTTTTAATTTATGCTTTACGTTTCGTTTATACACGTTTGCTAATACGAATGTTATAATGTTTATAACATAATCAATGAATTGAAGGGAGTACAATTTGTTACTCCCTAGTCATATAGTAGTTCCACTTTCAGCTTCTTTTAGTATCAATTATTTACTAGGGAGTAACAAATTGTACTCCTTCCGTTTCATTGATTACATCTTACTATTTTTTCTTAACAAAAAAGGTTTTAAACATTACTAATAAAGTGAAACAGGTAGATTGAAAAGAGCTATAAAACGAAAAATTGTACTTACAAATTTAAAATAGACCATTGTTCTAAGCATCGGGAATTTAAAAATGTAATGAATTTAATTTATGAAACTGCAGCGGAATCACTAGGGCTACCACTAATTCCAGCATACTCAGAAGCAAGAAGAGGAGATCAAATGATACATGGAATCAATTATGCTTCTGCTGCTGCTGGCATTCTTGATGTTACTGGCAGAAATTTTGTAAGCCTACCTACTTTTATTTTAATTTAATGCATTTTACATTCTCTTGAGTTACCTGAGAAATTCGGCTTTATTATTGTAAGTAAATGTTTACGAGGTAGTATTTAGTTTTTTGATGTACCTTGTCATATATTTTTACAATTTTAATTCCTAATCTCATGTGGTTTTATTACACTTAAAGTTTTGATACACTTTCAATAAAACTATTGTATAAAAACAAAAATAAATAAAATAAAGTTTAATATTTTTTCCTATCTAATGGTTAAGATACTTCTTTTAAATTGTACAATTGTAACGAGCATGACTTTAACATAAGTCGAGACCTAATGTGGGAAAAGAAATAAGAGGAAGGGGAGGGGAAAGGAAGGAGAGTCGAGACCTAATTTCTCTCCAAATTTGGAGGGATTAAGGCTTTAGTGAGGAGAGAAATTCGATCCCTATTCCTTCCTTTTCTTCCTCCAACTATCTATAAAAACAAGAAAATTATCCTTTTTTTTTTCTCCCTTTCATTCCATTGTATCTAAACAAAGGTTAAAACTTAAAATTGCACTGTAATTAAAATGTAAAGTTCACGTATATTGTAAAAACAATACCATAAAAGAAACATTTTTTTTTTGGGAGTGAAATATTCAAAGCTAAGTTTTTCATTGATTAATGTATATAGATATAGGGTGTGTTAATTCACTACTTGCTATGTTTCATGGGCACATTAACTGCTCTCATTAATTTGCAGCCAAGTCAATACTTTCCTCGAGGCTTTTATTATAGTTGGTGTATGGGCATAATGTTAAGATCATGTCATGTGACAATAGTTTGATAACTGATGAGTTCTAAAGATTAAGATAAAAAAAATATATACTTTGTTCGTTGCAAAATACTTGTTATATTAGGGTTTTTGGTATTATTTACATTGTAATTTTAACTCACTTTGGTATTTTATATGTAACGAAAAACATAGTCATATAAAATTTCAGGCCCGGCTTTGCACTGACCCCCATTTTTATAGGGCCCCAAAATTGTATAAACAGTACATATACATATTGCTCTATTTGCTCTCCTATCATTGCATGGGTAAGTCAGTGGTTCGAAACTTGTCAAGGGACTTCGGTTAACTTTTGTTCTTTTGTCTTTTTTTTTTTTTTTTTTAGAAATAAAGAAAAATCACTCTATCAAGCCATTATTATGCTTTACAACAAAAACCATTTTCCGTTATAGGGGAATACGAAGTACTTTAAAATGAGAATAAAATAAATTTTATTTACATATTATAAAATTATCAAATTTTTTGTGCTACAAAATTGTCTCTCTTTTTCTTTTGTGGTATTAAATTATCGCTTGTTAATTGTATAGGGCCTAATTTTTTAACTACTACAGGGCCCATATATTGTTTAAGTCGGTCCTGTGAAATCTTATTTGATTCATCTCGATCTATACTTTTCAAATATATAATTTTATAATTTTTTTTAAATATAATTCGAGATATTTTTTTTTAAGTTTGTTTATTTGAAAGATGTAAAAGGGCAAATGTTGTAAGTAAAAAAAATAAAGGAATTATCTAGAATTTCATGTATCCTATTTATGGTGTAAGGGCATAACTGCATAATTTATTTAATCCAATAATAACATGCAATCAGCCAATCAATTACGATTTATGCATGATACAAACAAAACTATTTCCAAGTCGTGCACTCATCCATAGGGTATAATGTTATATTGGTAAGTGAGTGAGTAATGTGATTATGTGAATAGGTGAATTGGAACAAAATTAACCATATATATTTTTTGGGTGTTAGAGAGTGACAAAGTCAGTAATGAGATTTAATTCCAGGATCACCCGAAACGGGGAGAAAAGCTTTAACCATTTGAGCTATTCCTCACTCTCACAAAATTAAACATATATAATTATATGCTTATTATATTTAGAAAGAAAAGTAGATTTTACTTTACACTTAACAAATATTGATCATATAAGAAGTATGTACCTTAGCTTTGCTTGATATGATGAACTACCGTACAAAATGGAGGTTTGTTTTTTATGATATAATTTAGCAAGTCTCCGATAACACCACCTTACTGTAAGACCATCAATTATTTGTAGGGTCTATTGGTTTTTTTTTTTATGATACTATTGGATCCATTGGTTTAATTAATATATATATATTTTTTGCTAACAACATACTGGTTTTAGTAAATAAAGCCATCTTATATAACCTTTTGCTTTAATTTAGAATTACTTTTTTTTTTTTTATGATTTATTAGTATCAGTTGATTGATACATAAACTGCGGGAGTGGGGGTGTTGTTGCATCACCAAAGATTTTCGGTGTAAAATTGTTAACATATAGTACTTCTAAGTATATATAAGAACTAAGAATTGTGATGATGAATAATAGGTCGGAAGGATCCCATTTAACCAGCAAGTTCGCAACTTTGAGACAACATTAGACGATTTGACAGGAAACCTCGGAGCAGATAATATGAGTAGAAGCTTAGCACAATGCTTGTTTTTCGTAGGAATGGGAAGTAATGACTATCTAAACAATTATCTGATGCCAAACTATCCAACTCGTAATCAGTTTAATGCCCAACAATTTGCTGATCTCTTGGTTCAGCAGTACACCACTCAGCTCACTGTAAGTCATTCCTTTCAATTTTCGCATTTTTGTTACTTGTTAGTCCTGAATTCTATAACTGCGGACATAAATTGCTAGATGGTCTGACGGAAAAATTTAACAAATGCAGAGATTGTATAATCTAGGAGGCAGGAAGTTTGCAGTAGCAGGGTTGGGAATGATGGGGTGCATACCAAGCATTCTTGCACAAAGTCCTACAGGAAGTTGCTCAGACGCCGTGAACAACCTGGTGCAACCTTTCAATGCTAATGTAAAGACCATGCTGAACAATCTCAACGCTAAACTACCTGGTTCTAAGTTCATTTACATCGACATTGCTAACATGTTCCACGACATCCTCACCCATCCTGATACTTATGGTACGCTAACTCTGTGCCTGCTCGCTGTATATTAATTTTATAGTTCAGCAGCTCAATTCATGCCAATTAATACAGTATATAATAAAGTCTCGAAACTAATAAGATTGATGTAATTAATTAACATTACGATAAATTAAGTAACTACTCACAGTACACTTGGTTCATAAGAACTAATCTATTCGTGTCATCTTGTGCTAATTGTCTACAGGATTTAAAGTGATTGACCGAGGATGCTGTGGGATTGGTCGCAACCAAGGGCAAATAACATGTCTACCGTTGCAAACACCGTGTAACAACCGAGAAGAGTACGTTTTTTGGGATGCATTTCACCCTACATCACACGTAAACGTTATAGTAGGAAAAAAGGCTTTCAATGGTGGTCTTGACGTCGCTTATCCCATGAACATTCAACAGCTTGCTGCTCTTAATCTTGGGCCTGGAATCTAACATGATTAGTAGTAGCCCCTTAATTATGAGAGAACATTGTCAAGTGCAATTCACTTTTCTATGATCTATATCAATTTGATCAACTATATTTTGTGTTATTAAAGGCTAAACTCGGGTTTTAGCCACTAATTATATCACTTAAGCATGATTAACTATATGATTTTAGGCTGTTGGAACCTTGCTCCTTTTTCAATGGGACTTCAGCTTATTCTTTGTTATTATATACATAATTCTTAGTTTCATAAATATAGTAGTGGACTAGTGGTGCCTTCAATTCTTGTGCAATGATATTTGGGTTTTTTGATTAATTGGTTTTCTCTCATTCATTAATCAATGTAACCTGATCCACATTAAAAATAGACATTATATTCAAGACTGTTAATAAACTACTTCCTCTGTTCCCTTTTGTTTAATACGTTTTGACTTGCACGTATGTCAATGCATTTATTTGACCTTAAATATATATGTAAAAATTATAATAATTGGATGTAAATAATATACTCATTGAGGCGAATCAAACAAGATCCCATATGACTATATTATATTTTATATATTAATAGCAATTTAGAAGATTCTCCCACCTTATGAATAGTGTCAAGATTTCAAACGTATCAAACATTTAGGAACGGAGGGAGTATTAAGCTTATTTGTTGAATTCCTAAAGGTTTAAATGTTGACAAAAAGTGAGGCATTAAGATTTCCACCAGCGAGTTGTACCAAGGTATGAAAGAAGAAAAATCAAATTAGTTTATTAGAAATTACTCCTCCGACATTGCAAAATTGTTTAAGGATGAAACCTTTTTAAGATTATAAGTTGGTTTGATTGTCTTCTTCCTTATCGATTTACTCAATTCATTAGAAAAAAACTCAAGTTTGTAATGGAACATACGCACCCGACCCTTTAGCCCATTATCTGGGGTTGTCATTCGTAGCATTGCAAATTAGTTGAGCTGAGTTGAGTATTTGAATTGTAAGCTCGAGCTAAGCTTCATAAGATCTTTATGTATTTGAACATGAGCGAAGTCAAGTAAGCTTTTTCCTTACCTTGTTTTTCTAGCTCGAGCTCACTTAGTTTACAAGACTAGCTCACGCTTGAGCTAGGACAATTTTTTTGAAGAATAAATTAAAATGCATGTCTATTTTATTACAATTGTGTCATTTACAATTTGACTTTTCCATGTTAAACGTCAATGGAAGAGTTTGCATAACAAGTTGTAGAACAATATGAAAATTCTTTGAGATTTTGTTATTTTACAATAATACTACGAGTTTAGAGGACTTATTTTACAATTACTTTTCGAATAATAGCCAAGTTTTTAAGAGCGCTCATAAGTCTTTTAAGAGTAGAATGAATCATTAGTAAAGCTCCACCACGGTATATCAATATCCGAGGCTGATCCGAAGCAACCTTCATATGATGGGCTAGTTTTGAATGAATTTTTTGTAAGCTTAAACGAGTCAAAGATTATTGGTGAATTGCACGGCACCCCCCAGGCCCTAGTCCATTTGTGACTCTAATCTTCTATTATCCATATGTTTCTTTTGCAATTTTACTTCATACTTCATACCCCACACTTTCCTATGTTCAAGTGTTCAACTCCAATGAACGAAATGTCAGTGTTTAGAGCAAAGAAACAAGAAAGAAATGATCGAATTCTTTGAAATTAATCTTCTTATTTTTGGAAATTTTTAGTGCCCAAAAATTTAATTTCCCCTTTTAAACATTGCATTAAACCCTTTATAAATCTTCTTCTTTAAACCTCAAAAATGGCTGCAACTGCTTCTTCTTGCAAGGTACTAGTTCTCTCTTATAATTATCCCAAACCCTTTAAAGATTTCATTTTTATTTCATTTCTTGCTTAAGCAATTTAATGGGTACTTATTTTTTATTGTGGTAGTAATTTTAATGAATATTATTGAAAGAATCTGATTGTATTGTTTTGATATAATATGGAAATAATGCGCTATTATATGAATTGTTGGGCAAAAATTATTGTGATTAACTGATATACTAGTGTATTGTATGTAATGTGGTAATTATTGTGCTTAATTTTGTTAATTTTGAAGTGGGTTTTTGTTTTCAATCTCTTTGGAATAAATGTGTTTGTGGGAAAGTTTAAATTTTGATGGGTATTTTATATACTACGGTTTTGCAATCGAAAATTCGATGTTGTTCAATGAAAAGGGGTTGTGTGAATTTCATTTGTGGTGTTTTGTGTTGTTGTTGTTGTTGACATTGATGTAGCTGTGCAGGTTTTGTCCCAAAGAAATTGCTTGCATATTAGAGAGGCAGCTTGTGTGGGGTTATTTAATTTCCGAGGGTGCGCCTCGGTTAGAATTGCAAATAGATTTCCGTATTGTACGAGTCCAGGTGGCGTGCTTCCATCTTCGAAACGAAGGTCTCGTGGACCAGTTATGGCTGCTAAGAAAGGGTCTTCTGGTATGTATCCTAGAGATATGAATGTTGGCATTTATAATTGGAAGTTGTTTTGTCAGTCATTGATCACATGGAAGTGTATATGATTTAGCTTGGCTTTAAACTATTGTGATTGTTATTGGAGTTTATGGGTATTATGATGTGTTTTTTGGGTGTCTGTGAGTGTTGATTTCTTGTATGGTTACTTTGCTCTCTCCTTTCATCTAAGACCCATAATCAAAATGTTGTTGATTTACATTGTAAGGCTTTACAGGTCCATGGCTGATTATTTGCATCTAAAATTTGTTGTCTTTGCAGCTTACACGGGTTTAGATTAAAGGTCTGAGGAAGAGGGTAAAATGGGGTAGTTTAATTCTCTGACTGGGTTGATATAAAGAACTCTGTCAATGCTGCTTTATTTACTAGATTTACTTATGGAAATTGCAAAAAGAAGTTTTTTGTTATACTTTTCCTACCCTTTAGTTTACTAGATTAAGGGTCCGAGGAAGAGGGTAAGATAGTTTAATTTCCTTGGTTGTGTTGATGTGCAGAACTTTGTCTTCTCCATGTCGTGTCATTTACTAGACGAAATGCTGGAAGTTGCAAAATATGGTTTCTTGTTCTTTTATACTTTTGGTTTAGTTGGAACAATTTTATCTCTGCTCAGGGACAGAACAAGATGGAAAGTACAAAGATAGTGTAAATTTGCCTAAGACAAAATTTGGAATGAGGGCCAACTCTCTAACAAGAGAGCCTGAAATTCAGAAATTATGGGAAGACAAACAAGTATTCAGAAGAGTTGCAGAAAGAAATGACGGGGCAAGTTCTTTACCCTTCTTTGTTTCTGCCAGCTTGTTATTTGTAGTGTTTGACTAATTTTCTCATAATCTCACAGGATACTTTCATTCTTCATGATGGTCCTCCATATGCTAATGGTGATTTACACATTGGACATGCTCTGAATAAGATTTTGAAGGATATAATTAACAGATATAAGGTATTGGTCTTGTTCCTGATACGTAAATAGTCAAGCAATGCACACCTACATGAGACTAATACAGAAATCCCTATAAATTATGGCTTGCTGTTCAGCTATAGTTTTCTAATTGGCTACAAGAATTCATCAGGAGTACGTAGCTTTTACCTTTTGGGGAGCAAAGCAGAAAATTTTCCAGAGACAAGTGGGATGATTTCTTAGTTTAAAAATTTAAATCTTTGTTCAAATACATTGAACAGCTTATTGGACTTTAATGTTTCTCTCCTTTAGATATGTATAATCTTGTTATCTTTCTTATGCTACAATGTTCTTTTGCAGCTTCTTCAAAATTATAAGGTTAATTATATTCCTGGTTGGGATTGTCATGGACTTCCGATTGAGCTAAAAGTTCTACAGTCAATGGATCAAGAATCCAGGAAACAGCTCACTCCATTGAAATTGAGAGCCAAGGCGGACAAATTTGCTAAAGATACTGTTAAAAATCAGATGGCTTCATTTAAACGTTATGGAGTCTGGGCCTCTTGGGAAAAGCCTTATTTGACCCTGGATCCTGCTTATGAAGCTGCTCAGATTGAAGTTTTTGGGCAGATGGCGCTTAAGGGTTATATTTATAGAGGCAGAAAACCAGTTCACTGGAGTCCTTCATCACGGACAGCTCTGGCAGAGGCTGAATTGGAATACCCTGAGGTACATGTTTCAAAAAGCATATATGCTAATTTTAAAGTGGTTGAACTGTCTTCAACTTCCTGTGGCTTGTTGGAGGAATTCCTTCCAGACTTGTGCTTGGCTATATGGACCACTACTCCATGGACTATTCCAGCCAATGCTGGTAAGTGCTTCTTCTTCTTCGTCCTTCGTCGTTGTGTAACCATTAGCTAGATGTATTAGTTATAGCCATACAATCATGAAAAACATTGCTTAGCATCCAAGCAAACAAGATCCTAACGCTAAGCAAATATATCTAGCTAATCTAACCTAGTTATGTGGTTATTCTAAACAATAAAGTCAGAAAATTGATTACTAAAAATTAAAGTACCATTTACCTTAATTTAGGAAATTGATCCAAACTAATCTAGATAATCTGTAACTTCAAACTCACATAAATTCCATGCACATCACACTTGTTTGTAGTTTATTTTACGAAATAAAATAAAATCAACATGTAACACAACTGCTTCTAACTTACCCATGCTTAACTTTCAGATTGACACAACTCAATCTCATGGAAGCTACTTATTGACGAAAAAAAAGTTCAACTAAAATGATGCAAACCTGTAATAGATTCACGTCACTCACACCTTCCCTTCCTTTCGCCACTCCGCAACCCTCCTCAAATATGTTCTGTTAGAACATGAATAATGAACCTGCTCAAATGACATAGTGGGATGTTTTTCTATACCTTAAAAGTTCTTAAATTCTAATTTTATATTACTGATTAATTGTTACTTCCTGCACAATTAATTTCCTAAAAACCGCAATAACATTAAAAACACTAGGAATAGAGTGGATGCTTGGGAGAGCTTGCCAAAAGCATAGATGCTCTCCCTTCCCCTATGAACTTCTGTTCTGTATTGCCTGTTTCATAGCTTGTTCACACTTTCGTGAATGCTCTTAGCCCATGCATGCTGTGTAGTAGTAGAATTTAACTCTGTTTAACTTTGATCTGTTGATTTTTTTTTCTTTTCCCCATGCACAGCTGTTGCAGTAAATTCAAAACTCAAATATGCCGTAGTTGAATTGCTTTCACCAGAAGAAGACGTTCCACTGTCTCCTGCAGACGGAAAGAAAAGGTCTGGTCGTATATTGGGAGAACTGAAAAAACCTTATCTCATAGTAGCCTTAGATCTTGTAGCATCCTTGGAAGCAAAATGGGGAGTGAAGCTTCTTGTCAAGAGGACTCTTTTGGGTTCAGATCTTGAGAATTGTAAATACTCTCATCCAATTGATAAACGAAAATGCCCCGTGGTGGTAGGAGGAGACTATATCACAACAGAGTCAGGAACTGGACTCGTACACACAGCTCCTGGTCATGGCCAGGAAGATTATATAACTGGCCTGAAATATAAATTGCCAATATTTGCACCTGTGGATGATGAAGGAAATTTCACAGCAGAAGCTGGACAATTCTGTGGACTAAATGTACTTGGGGATGGCAATGTGGCAATTGTAAATTACTTGGATGAATGTTCATCACTTGTTATTGAAGAACCATACAAGCACAAGTATCCTTATGATTGGCGGACCAAAAAGCCTACTATTTTCAGAGCTACTGAGCAGTGGTTTGCATCAGTAGAAGGATTCCGGCAGGTAGCCATGGATGCAATTAACAAGGTGATGTGGATCCCATCTCAGGCAGAAAATAGGATATCTACTATGACTGCAAGCCGCTCTGACTGGTGTATATCTAGGCAGAGGACATGGGGCGTTCCAATTCCGGCTTTCTATCATAAAGTGTCAAAGGAACCACTAATGAATCAAGAGACTATTAGTCATATCAAGTCTATTATATCTGAGAAAGGAAGTGATGCTTGGTGGTATATGAATATTGAACAATTACTTCCTGAAAATTATCGTGATCAAGCATCAGAATATGAGAAGGGAACTGATACTATGGATGTTTGGTTTGACTCTGGCTCCTCTTGGGCTGCCGTTTTGCAGAAAAGAGAAGGCCTTGACCGTCCTGCAGACTTGTATCTGGAAGGATCAGATCAGCATCGTGGCTGGTTTCAAAGTTCGTTGTTGACTAGTATTGCTTCCAGGGGAATCGCTCCATATTCTGGTGTTCTAACACATGGATTTGTAATGGATGAAAAGGGTTTTAAGATGAGTAAATCTTTGGGTAATGTTGTAGATCCTCGCATTGTGATTGAAGGTGGTAAAAATCAAGGGGAGTCACCGGCTTATGGAGCAGATGTCCTTAGACTTTGGGTGTCTAGTGTGGATTATACATGTGATGCATTGATTGGTGCCCAGATTCTTCGTCAGATGTCAGATATATATCGAAAGCTTCGAGGAACTCTGCGTTATCTTTTGGGTAATCTGTACGATTGGAAGGTAACATATACAATTAATTCATTTTAAAATTTCAATTTTAGAGAATTTATCTAGTATATAGCAGTGCTTCCTTAATACTCTTGAAGCTGCTCATAGATTTTTGATTTTGAATTTTGATGTGTGCTTCCTTCATGTCAGCGATTGGATATGGGTTTGTATGTTGTGTTTTCATCAGTGTGATATGTGCCTGCTTAAGAGCTTTTTCTTTTAAATTTTTTTTTAACCTTTCCTTTTTTAGAATTTTGCCTGTTGTCATTCTACTTGTTTTTTTCTTCATTTTGACTAAACATTAATTCTTTATGTTTTTGCTACGCAGGCAGAGAATGCTATATCTTACAATGAGTTGCCCGTGATTGATCAATACGCACTTTTTCAGCTGGAAAATGTTGTCAAGAACATTACTGAGAATTATGATAAGTATCAATTTTTTAAAATATTTCAGGTATGTAATAAATTCTATGCCCATGATTGGTTTTTACCATGTCTTTAACCGTATTATGTACACTAAAATGATGGTCTAGTTTATTTGTCAATTCTTTTTAATTGGTTACATCTAGTTTATTTTGAATTTGGCAAATTTATTTTCCCTTCACCTTACCACAACCCACTGCACAAATCTAATGAAGAAAAAAGAGCAAAGGTAGTTTTAAGTACATCCTAGAGAACAGGAGCATGCAGGACACCCTTATTGTGAGGTTAGAGGACTTTCGGAGGATAAATCACTTAGCTTCTTATGATGCGTCTATTTTAGCTCCACTTTCCAGTTGATTTTTGATTTTAACACCTGCTAGCAATGGAAGAGAATTGTTCAAGGCAATGTAGACAAAGACTTTTAAAAAGTACTCCCTCTGTTTTTTTTTTTTAGATGCAACTTTTGGGTATATTTTGTGAGAGATAAAAAATTCAGAAGTTGCAACTAAGAAAAAGAGTGAGTAAAAGACAAAATTTGATATTTGATGTTGCACTTGAACTCTATTTAAAACCAATAAGAGGACTTCTGTCAACTATAACTCACAATTTACCTGAATAGTTAATATGACCCCCCCCCCCCCCCCCCCCCCCCCCCCCCCTCCCCCCCCACACCCCCCAATAATAATAAAGGAAAAATTGACAATAATTCTTATTAATAAGATATAAAATATCATAACTTGCTAAAGGCATCCTTAAATGACGACGAATAGAATTTCCTAACTAACCTGGAGTAAAATAATAAGCCAGCTTGATAAGCTATGTTATTCAAATAATTTTCTTAGCATTTAATACTTACTAGGTACTCCCCTTGTCCCTAAAAAGTATTTTCCTTTAGAATATAACATAAGAGTTTGATAGAAAAAATGGAGAGAAAGTGAGGGATGAGAAAGGAAGAGGAATATATCTCCTTGTATATTAGGTTGAGGGAAGGAAGGGCTGGCATCCATTTTTCTTCTCTCTTTAATAATCAACCTCCCTTCAAGTTGGAGAGATATTAAGGAACCTGGAGCTCCATTTTCCCCTCCTATTCTCATCCAAATAAACTTTAATATTCATGGCAGTTTTAGTCTTGCCTTTTGCATGCAGGATAGGAGAGTAAACTAGTAGGGTAGAGGGATAATGTGAGACCATGTTAGCTGAGAAGGAAATGAATCAATCATTTAGAAACAACCTAAAAGGGAAAATGAGGCAAACTTATAGGACAAAGAAATTACCAATTACATTGGATCTTTTTATCAGTTTCTGTTCTGTACTTGCTCTTTTGGGTTTAATCTTACTCTTATGCTGTTAAACGTATTGTTGTTGTCTGTAATGCTTAAATTGGAAAGTTCATGCTTGCTGGTGAGTGATTTGTTATGATCTTTGTTTTACTTATTTCAGATTATTCAACGGTTTGTGATTGTTGATCTGTCAAATTTCTATTTTGATGTTGCTAAAGATCGTCTGTATACTGGGTAAGCATTGACATAATGTCATGATAGTATGTTCTGTACTTTTATGATGTTTTTTCTAGTTAAATCCGGTAATTTACAAATACTATATTCTAACAACTAAGTTAGGGTCTGTATATACCACGAAGGTGCTTGCCTCGGAAAAATGAAAAGTATTTTACCATATAAAGTTTTA